>VZRZ01005367.1:106837-175039 GCA_013398175.1 Climacteris rufus
GGGAGCCGCCCGCAGCGCGCCGGGGGGCGCAGGGCATGGGCTGCCGGCGGGGCCGCCCGGAGCGCTCCGCCGCCGCTCCCCTCCCGCGGGCTCCGCTCGCCCTGTGTGCGCCTCGGCTCCGCGGACACCCAACAAGTAGGTGCCGGAGTGACAGCTTCATTACCCATTCGCCGCCGCGGCCGCCGCCTTCATATTAATGAGGGGGACGGCCCGGCCCCGCGGCCGGCGGGTGGGGCCAGCTCCGCTCCCGCCGCCGCTCTTAAAGGGCGGCGGGCAGCCCTTGCTCCGCCCTGCTGTGCCCGCAGTGGGGTCTGCTAGCCCTAGGTGGTGGAGGGGGATGAGGGACACCCGTGAGCGCGGAGGAGTGCGGGCGGGGGATGAGCACCCGCGTGTCGCTGGGTGTGGGGTAGACACCCAGCCCACGGTGTTGGAGCAATAGCCACGGGATGTGTGCGCCCCTGGAGGAGGAGGATGTAGGGTGGGTGCGCCTCTGCTGTGGGGGAGCAGGCGATGTGTATGCCCACGCTCGTGTGGAACTGCCCGGGGAGCGGGCAGACAGGCATAGAAGAGCACGCAGAGCCAGGGAGTGCTTGGGGTGGGAGCATCCCAACAATGCAGGAGTTGGCACAGCTGTGGAGCGGTGCTGGGGGATCACCTACAGCTGTGGAGGAGTGCTCAGGGGGGAATCACCGACAGCTGTAAAGAAGTGCTCAAGCTAAGATCACCTACAGCTGCAGAGGAGTGCTCAGGGGGATCACCGACAGCTGTGAAGGGGTGCTCGGGGGATCACCTAGAGCTGTGGAGGAACAGCCTGCACTCGGTCACGCAGGGCTGTGCCTGCAGTCGTGGAGGTGCGTGGTGTGTGCAGATGTAGCCGGTGAGGAGAGCGCTGTATGGCATCATCTGTGGCAGTGAAAGAGCACGCATGGTGCGTGTGCTCACAGCTGTGTTGGAGCGTGTGGGGTGGATGCACCCATGGTTCCAGAGAAACACTGAGGATGGGAACACCCACGGCCCCAGAGGAGTGTGTGGGGTGCACGCACCCACAGCTGTGTAGGACCACACGTGGCTGTGGAGTCGTGCATGGGGTGTGCTCACCCATACTCGTGGGGAGGCACAAAGGGTGTGTGAACCCACAGCCCCGCAGTAGCTCACACAGGATGGTTTGTAGAGTGACGTGCGGTACACAGAACAGATGGCCGAGTGGTGGATCATGTCCTTCTCCAGTGGTGGCTCAAGCAAGTATGAGAGTAACCGAGCAGAGATTTCTCCTTCAGTTTAAGCACCCTGTGATTTTGATCCCTGCTGACAACTATGAAAGCTATACATCCAGACAACTGCATGCTATGGATACACTATCAAAGCCCAGATCTGCATTCAGGACCTAAGTTTTCCTGCGGTTTCTCTCCCTCCCCCGCTCTGCCCATTTAACTCTTTAGTGCTGATCATCCACTGGAGTGGACAATCGGAGAACAAACAGCTCAGAAATCAAAGGGCTGTTAAGTTCCCCTGCGCAGAAAACCTCTCAGAGAGCCTCCCCCTGCCTTTTGAGCGCCCTGCTGCCCCCGTCCCTCCAGCAGCCAGCCGGCACGCTGCTCCTCTGCTATTCATGGCCAGCGTGCAGCTGCAGCTACTCTCCTAGGCTGACACAGCAGCAGCTGCTCTATGTGTGCCAGCTGGCTAGCCGCTCTCCGAAATCCTCTTGTCCGCCCCGCTCCCCTTGCTTTCCTGCTTCCCCACCTACAGACCTGCTTCTCCTTCCCCACCACGTCTCCCACTTGCCACAATCTGTTCCAGTTTCCTGTCTTCCCCACTGTCCTGAGCCTACCCCTCTGCTGCCCTGGTTCACCTTACTTGCTCTCCTGGAAGCATCCCTTACTTTCCCTCTCATCCCTCTGGAGCTCAAACAGGAGCTCTCTGAAGTGGAGAGGTGAATATTGCTTTTAATTATTTTATGTGTCCTCTCTTTGAAACTGTGCCTCCCAAGATAACTGCATTCAGGCATTTTTTTTGGTTAAGACAACCTCTGGGATAACCACCTTTAGAAGGCGGCAGAGGGAAAGCGGGGAGAGCTGAGGGAAGGTTGTTATGGTGGGTTGAGGTCTCATATTAAAGTTGCTACATTTTGCTCATCAGAAACTCCACGAAGCCCCATACTCTTTGCCCAGCTAAGCTGCTCACGGGCTTCCAAATTGGGCAGGCAAATGCTTTTTAGTTTTTAATTACTTTTTCTGGTGGCTGAAGGGAAGGAGTGGAAGGAGTTTCTAAGATGAGCTTTCTGCCTAAAGATTATTTTGTGGTGGATGGCAGCCAAAATGTTTTGCAAGACAGGTATTTTGTTTGCATGTATCATGATAAACAAACATAAAACCCCATAATCTACCTTCAGCATTATGTGGTCAATATGCCTGTGGAGGAAGACATATATTTTTATCACTGAGCTAAGCAAATGTAATACAGAAGAAAGATGATCCAGTAGTTACAGCATATGCTCAGTCTCTACAGAGCCAAGCTCGGTTACCTGCTGTATCACAGAATTTCTTTGTTACCTTGAGCACGCTGCGTGCTCTCTTTTTGCTTTGGTTTCGCCTTTGTAAATATTCTACAGTACTCAGAAACTCTGGTGCCATTTTAAAATGCCTTTTCTTACAGTAACCTGACTTCACAGGAGCAGAGAGGGGAGGTGCAGCTATTTCCAGCCATTCTCTCTGCTTGGGGAAATTTTCATTTTATTCTTTTCAGTGCTGCAGCCCCATTTTCAGCCTGAACTCCTTAGTTCTCTTGCTGTGGTTATTATTTTTCAAGTGCTGTGGAATTTCACTCTATTCTTCTTCATGTATGGAAAGTCGTTTCATTACAGTTATGCAGAGATAGTGAAGGTTTTCAGGTAATGCAGCAAAACTGTTTCTTAACAAATGAACTTTGAGCTTTTAAAAAAGCCTGGTGGCCAGATCTGGAGGTGAATGCTGTGCAAGGTTGAGAGGAGACATCCCTCGCAGCTTGGACAATCTGCATCAGAGGATCTGTGTATGCCCAGCCTTGAAGGAGGGCAGTCCAGCCTCTGGCACTGTCCCTGCCTTCCTGCCAGGGCTGCTGCCCGCTAGCATTTGGAGGGAGATGAAGTGAGGTGAGATGAAAAGCAAAATGCCCTGTGCAGCCTTCTGGTGCCTTGGTCACTCCCAACAGGCCTCTAGACTTCATCATCCAGGAGTGTAGTGGCAGGATTTGCCCCCTTTTCCTCCAGCATTTCCCGGGCTCTGGGCCCCTGCCGCAGGACGGCTCTCAGGGCTGGGCTTCCCCCGCTCTGAGCAAGCACTGGAGGCGCCTGGCTCCATAACTCATTCCCAATCAGCTGCACGCTCCAAGGCCCGCTCGAGGCCCCGGCTGCCAAGTGTAACCAAGTGTCTCCTCTTACAGCCACACCTGCAGCCCAGCCTGCTGTCACCCAACCCACCGCCTGCCCCCGCCGTCCTGCATCTGGCTGCACCCTGCGCCAGCAGCCATCCTTTTTCCAGTGGGTGAGGCCAAGACCTTTCCTTCCCTGCTGTGGGGTCATCCTCACCTTCCCCAGAGAAGGGTCCCTGTGCCTGTGTTGGGTCCCAGGGCTGTCCATGCAGTGCCGTGCAGGAAGGCACCTCCCTGCTGCTCTGGGGGAGTTGACATAAGTATTCCTATGCTGAGCACAAGCTTTGAGGGGCTGATCTTTTGCTCCCTCCTCACCGAAACAGGGCTGTTGAGATCCAGATTAAAAAGGAAAAACATCAACTTCCTGCCATCACTGTTTCCTTGCTTCGTCCTGCTGCTGCTCCTTCTCCATTCTCTGGCAACTCCTACTGATGGCAGCAAGTGGGAATCAGGGGCTGTACATGAAAGAGGCGTAGAAAGTAGGCTGAGAAAACTCGTGCTTGACTTCAACTGGGGTTTGAGCTTGCAGCCAACAGTTACTCATCCTGCACAGGGGACAGGACTGCAGTACATCGGTCCCTCTGGCAGGGGAGGGATGCGCTCACTGCCAGCCCCAGGCAGGGTGGAGTGCCGGCATCCTGCACCTCCTCATTCCCAGCCCTCTGGCCCAGGAGTTTTGCTTTTGTGCTCTGGCTGTGCACTTGTGCTAAGGTTATGCCTGCATGCAAATCCTTTGCAAGTATACTCATTAAATCATTTGCATAAAATATCTGTGGAGGATCTTAGCAGCTAGGAAGTGGTAGCGTTCATCGATGTGCCTTAGAGGTATAGGGATGTCACCTGTATGCATATGGACATGCATCTCACTTACCCAGGCCAGAATGTGCCCACTTGAAAAAGTTAAAGGCAAGAAGATCACTTTTGATGTTGTCCATCTGAAAATTGGCAGGGTAGGAGTTAACCCTCCCTTTGTGGCCAGAAAGGCTACAGCTGCCTGTCCTTGAGAGCAAGGCATTGCAGGACAGAACCAGCTGTGCAGAATTAATGTCTCTCCTTCCTTCTCCATGAAAAGCCTTGTAGGCCAGGGTTAAGGATATTGATGGATAATACTGCTCAGGAACAGAGTTAGAGGGTAACTAGAGGAGAAGGATTTTTCATTCTCTCTTCTTTGTGTAACTTGGCTGGAGCAAGGTATTCTGAGTGTTGCTCTGGATTTGACAAGGTGAAGACACATCTTGTCCCTTGACTTTGACTGAAGAGTCCTTTTGGAGTTGTGTGCCTCGTGTAATGTCTTTAACAAGCGTGTATATGCATGTGCTTGCTCTTTGTGGAAGTAAAGCAGACTTGAACTGCAAAGATGTTGGTTTAAAATATCTTCCAGTATGAGACCTGGGAGTGGTTTCTCTTAGGATTGAGCTGCTTGTACAGCCCAACAGAAGGCCAGGTGGAGAAGGCATAAGGTAGTGCTTATATTTGTCTTCCTTCCTGACTATTACTAGGAAAGTAAAGTTATGCCTGATGGAAGTTGTGCCAGGAAAGGAGCTGAGATCTTGGCACCACCCTTTTCTATTTCAGTGGTTGCCCAGCTCTGATCTGGCACTGGTCTCTGTGGACTTTAGAGCAGAAAAGAGGTGGTTTCCTATCGTTTTAACTTTGCAGCCTGACATGCTTTCTGCTTTTGGGGCATGGTCTTCTGCCAGCAGAAGCATATGCTGGGTCTGGCCCAAGAAGGCAGTTGGACACGGTTTGTACAGCTGGGTACTAAAGGCCAGCAATATTGATAAAGTGAAGGAGAACCACTGAATACAGACTTTGAGAGTTCCTCCCAACTCATCACCACCTGTGTTTGAGCCCTGCCTAAAATGTGAACACTTGGGGTGAGGGTGGAGGTGTTAAGTGGTCACTTGGAAGAAAAAATTTAGAAAACCACCTTAGCTCACTTCTGAGACTCAATCCACTCTCTTAAAAGTGAAGTTCTTGCTCTCCTAGTGGTTCATCTTTGTGGGTTTTCAGAAAACAACCCACCAGAGAAACCTTCTCAAAACTGGCTGAACCATGCTGTGTCTGCTACCCACAGCCAGCCTTTGCTCCTCAGGTTCATTGCAGTCATCCTCAAAGAAACGGCTGCCCATGATTTTTGTGGTGCATGAATCACAAGGTCAGAAGGAGCAAGGTCAGAAGGGATATCCAGAGATTGTCTAGTTTATCCCATTCCACAAGGGAGGACAAACAGTGCCTGCTTCTTGCATAACAGGTGAGTATCCAACCTCTTGTTTTTAAAAACATCCATGGATAAAATTCCTTAGCTGTAATAACCTGTTCTAATGGTTAACCATCAGAAAAGGATGCTGCTGCCTTGCTGTGCTTTGATCCTGCTTCTTGACCTGTTTGCAGTGGAGCTCAGCAAATCCCCTTCCCCTCTGCTGCTACCCTTTATGTGTTTGAAGATAACTGTTGTGCCTCTCTCTATCATGTCTCTTTTTTACAATGGAAAAATATTATTTTTCTGGTCATGTATGATTGTAGAACGTATTTTCTAGAGCCCTCATGATTGGTATGGTTCTACTGTAGTCACTCTGGCCTGGTTCCTCAATTAACTTGAAATCCAGTGCCCCAGATTGGACACAGAGTTCCAGTGAGATCTTTGCAACACTGGATGAGAGGAACACATCACAGACCAGGCAGAAGCCATTCCTGGCTATGCATGCCACATGATGCTTGCTTAAATATTCTTTTTTTTTTACTTCTCTTTTTATACTTGCAGCAGCATAATGTTGTTGACTTCAGTTTGGTGTGCTATCCATTGAGCATCTTTTTAGTCTTGGAGCTTTAGGAAAAATATCTGGGTGATCTAATGAATCCCTGTTAGCCATTACTAATTTTCTTGTTATTTTCCAGATGTTTATAGAACATTTCTTTATTTGTTCCAGTTTTCCCTGGAAATTCCAATGAAGTTGTGTTGTATACTTCAGCTCCTCCTTTTTCCAAAAAGGAGTTATGTCTGTACTCTGACACCTTGTTGGTTCTCTGTGGGATGCCAGAGGGCTGTGAGATTGCTTTAACAGGCAGTTTAAGCACATTATACGTAATCGAGGCCAGTATTCTTTGATGAGATCTTTCCCTGTCACCTGTGCTAACCATTTGGGTACAAGTGGTCTTTTTACTGAAAGCTGTGGTGAAGAAGGCAGGTGCTTTTTAATCCTGTTGGATAGTTCTTCTGATAGATGGCCTTTATGTCACTGACAATATATTTTATGTTTTCTTAATGTGCTGTTGATCCTGTTGGTTGTATTTCTTTTTGCATCTTCATTTTTCTTGTTTAGTCCCTACATCTTCAGCCTATGCATTTACATTCCCATGCAATGAATCTCTTTTCCCTTTTCTGAATACACTATTTCTTGTGTTAGAGGTCAATGAAGTGGTCATGATTTAAGCAAATAGTCTGTCTCTTACAACAGTTGCTTTCCCTGCTCTGCTGGGATTGTTTGAATTGATGTCCTTGCCATTGTTTCTTTAAGGTGCTGCGAACTTTCCTGAATTCTCTTTTCTCTTAGACTTGTTTCTTGTAATTATCAGTGCTATGAGGTTTTTGAAATATGGTTTCTGGAAGTCCATTGTATTTGTTTTGCTGTTTTCCTTCTTTCCTTTCCTATGGCTTGTGAACTCTGTTGTTTCATAGCCATTCTTACCCAAGCTGCATTCCTCTTGCATGATCTAAGTGGTTCCTTCTCTTTGGTCAAACTTAGTTCTCATTTTGATTATGTATCAAGGTTTTAATCTCTTTATTTATTCCTTATGCTGTTTGTATTGTTCCATCAAGGGATCCCTTGTTGTCTTCAGCAGCCCTCCAATGATTTTCTAATGAGCAATGGTATTCCCCCTCATTTATAATGGCTCTGTCCAAATACTTGATGCTTGTATTTACCTGTTCACTTTTGAAATCAGCCCATGTGGGTCCCAGTTGCATTAATGCAGCAGGTCAGGGCACAGAGATGCTCCTCCTGTCTTGCACTGAATGATCACCAGCTCTTTTTCTTGGAACATCCATCCAGGTTCAAGCAAGCCAAAACCACCTGCACAGCCAAGCATTCATTTCCAGGAATAGAGTTATAAGTAGCTGATGCCACTCGTGACCAAAATAGCTGGTGCTTTATTCATGGAAGGAATTTTCCCTCCCTCCTTTAATCCATGAATCGGCCTGACCAATGCTAAGAAAGCCCACTCTGGATATCTTGAGTCTAGACAACTCTCAACACATCAGCTCTCTAATTCCCACGGAAAATATTCATAGGAATTCATAGGAAATTTCCCAAGGTGCAGGTAGCAGTTTATCTAATTGAAACCTAATCTAGATTCAGACTAAGCCACTGACATCTTTGATGATCTGCAGTGAGAGGAGGGAGGTTTGACACAGGTCCCTTCCTGTGTCCAGACCACTTGTCAGAGCAGAAGCTCTTGCTGATCAGAAGGTGCTGTTTCCCAGCTAAGAGGAGCTGGCAGCATTCAGGAAAATGCAATAAAATATTTGTGCCTGTGGAAAGGATGTATTCAGCGAGTAGGGAGGAAAGTAGACTTCTGTCTATGCAATAAATTGCTATGGGGCAGCATATTGTGGTATATTTACATAGCTATAATGGTAATTTTCTCTTCATGCAAAGACATTCCTTTCACCACATTAGCCCTGAGGCTGGGCTTGACCAGCTCACAGCTTGTTAAACTGAAACGTGAGTAAGACGGAGAGTATGGTAGATGATGGAAAAAAAAAAAAAGTGAGTTATTTAAAATTATTATTTCATCTTCTTTGTGAGCATCCTACTCAGTGTTAGTGGAGTAGGGTTCATGCACTCCTCACTGGTATTAGGCTCTTGCACAGCAGTATCCTGAGCTGGTAATGTCCATTATTTCTGACGACCTGGAAAACCTACCCAGCAGTGGGGTTTGCTTTTTGTTGGGGTCTTCTTTCAGGTAGAGACTGCTGTAAGACAATGTGCTTTGTAGTAAAGCCATCAGCCCTAAGAAAGTGCAGATCTGTACCTGGCCCTGCTGAACATGACCTGGTGATGTCCCAGTGTGAGCAGTGCCGGTCCAGCCTCAGCAGCAGAGAGGCACCAGGGAATCTCTTCCAGTGCAAATATGTTTGTGCACTTACACAGGGATACTGACTTAAAGAGATAAAAAAAAGGGACAATAGCTGCAACATTCCTATATTTTTTTCCAATTACTAGTGAATTTATTTGAATTGCTCTTTGATGTGCAATCTGATCTGATGTACATGTTCATGTAATTCTCATTTTCTCTCACTGACACATCCAGGCATTTATATTTTGAAAAAATAAACTTCATAAAAAGTTTTCTCTTTGGGCTTCTCTATGGGTGAGGTTGTTAGAAAAGTGATTGTCCACATCATACCTCTTGAACTAAAATACTTGTACCCCCATCTCCATTATCACTGGGATCTTGGTCAGTCTCTGACTTTTCCTTCAGCCAGTGCCTTCCAGTGCTTTCCATAAGAAGGTGATGTGCAGGAGCAGAGCTTGAGCTTGCAGAAGACAGCTCAATTCATTTGAGATAAGTGACTGGGAGGCAGGACCATGCCGTCCACTGTGATGGATCAGATTCACAATTCATCTGTTTATGCCCTGATTAACCATTCAAATAAATTTTTTTATCACTCCTAGTTAAAAGCAGACATAAATGAGAGCTTTCTCTTCTGATCAGGAGACTTTGCTCTGAAACAGAATTCCCTCTTCCTGAAGCCAGGCAAAATAACCAAGAGGGGTGACAGATGATTCATCTACCAGTGCTCTCCATCAAAAACTGTAGCTAAAACAAGATTACCAAGAAGAAGAGTGCTATTAAAGGAGGAAACTGCTGCTGTAATTTTGTTAAGGAACATGAGATTATTTAAAAGCCTTTTAAAAAGTGTATTTGTTCCGGGAGAGGAGGGGTGAAGGAGGATTTTAGAGGAAGGGAGAAAGATTATTAGTCTTGCTTGCCTATAAAGATTCATGCTGCTTCCCTTGCCCCCTAGCCAGTGATTTCAGGAGCCGTTGTAAGTCATTCCTCCAGCCCTAATGAATAGGGGACAACCTGCACCTCAGTTTTGCAGAGACTGAAAGCAGGGAAAAAAGGTTATAGGGTGTAGAGGGTTTGGTGCACTCTACTGCACCTAATTACAGTTTAATATTTTTTTCCAGCTCTATTTGATCCTGGTGGTGACTATCCCTAGAACACACACAGCAGCAGTCTCACGTTGTTCAGGGTTGCTTTGTAAACTCTCAAAGCCATGAACAAGTGAGCTTCAAAGCGTGTGCCTGGCTTCCCCCACTGATAGCCAGGTTTGCACCTGCTCAGCAGAGCAGAAGCAGGGAGTGAAACAGGCTCCCACCCCTTCCAGCAGGCTCCACTGTGTCTTGTTCACAGCAAACTACACAGCACACACACGTCAGTGTTGTGGCCCCCTGTAGGGGGTGCAGGGGCAGAATCCCAGAGCTGTGGGAGCTGAGACTGGGGTGATGCTGTGGGGCTGATCTGGCGCTGGCTGCAGACCTTAGCCAGGGACTGCTGCTGGGTTTGGTCTGTCCCCAGAGCACAGGAGCTCTCACCCAGCAGAGCAGCACAGCTGTCCCTGGGATGGGGGGCCAAACCTCAGCCTGGGAAGTGGGAGATCCTATTCTGCTTCTGAAAGTGGCTTCTTCTCATACCAAATGGACACTATAGGCATTATTGAGAGAGATAGGAAGGGAATTTGTGCTCTGTTACATGTAGTCTCTCCAAACGGGATTCTGCCTAAAGAAAGCTGAGGGACTGAAGGGATCCATTAACCAGCTACTTCAGTTGTACAAAAAACATTTTGTGTACAGTGTCAACTTATACCCAGAGCTGTGCATTTTGATCAGGTTTTCAAGGTCAGACAGGAACTTGGTGGTGATCTGGTCTGACCTCAACTGGTTTTCAGGCTTTCACTCTGCTTGCTCTTGTTAAAAGAGAGGCTCTGCAGCAGGGTTCCCTATGATCAGATCAGGACAGGCCCCTTGTGGGGCAGAATTTGGCCCAGGATATGCCTAAAATATTGAGACAACACTGCTGAGCAGCAAAAAGCTCCAGGACCCAGCACAGGTTCTGTTTGTGCATTTCTCCCAGACAAGGGAAGAGTGCTCTGCAACAGAGCTGATACCTGTTTGTTCATTGTAAATTAATGGCATGTTTTAAATGCAGAGCTCCACTGAGTGGAACGTCATAAAATTTTGGCTTTGTGGTGTGTCAGGATGGAGGGCTTGGGGGAACTGCGGCAGTTCTGGACTTCAAAAAACAGAAATGTTACACAAAGGAAGTTGGAAGTTGAGAGAGGTTCCAGCAATGAAAAAATTTGAACAAAAATATTTAATTTATTCTGGAAAAAAAAAGTTCAGGATGTGGCTTGTTTTCTGTGGTTAATCCCTTCTAAATATTTAAGGGAAAGAAAAAGAGGGAATGGAAATACTGCTTTGTTTAAAAATAGGATCAGAGGTTCTACTAAACACATGAAGAAATGCTTCAGCTTATTGTACCCTGGGATCCCTCCCCTCAAACAGGCTCACCCTATTCAGTGCATCCTGGAAGAGTCAAAAATGAGTTTGCACTTTCAAAATATACATCCAGGACTTGGTAGCCTTCAAATCTAGGTTCAGCCCTCAAACCCTGTGTCCAAAGAATATGTCACACACAAGCCATGATGTCCACACCCAAAGAAATAGGGAATCAGACCTGGGGCTGGAGAGGGACCCCCAGCTATGGCATCAGACCCTCTGTACAGCTGGCACAGCCTCTCCTCCCTGCCCTGCCTTATGAAACCTCTGTCTGCAGGCCAGCAATGTGCCCAAGGCCTCTGAAACCCTGGATCCATCCAGCATGGACCAAAACACACGGAGCTGGCTGCACGCCCGAGCGCGGGGGTTTGTGGGTGTATTGTGTCCTTGCATACATTTCCAGGGAAAACATATTACACATAGCTTTGGATGCCAAACTTTTCCAATTATGAGAGAACAGTAATTCACCAAGGAGTATGTATTCCTTCAATTTCCTTTCCTTGGAAATGGTACTGAGAATCTGTTCTGAATGGAGGCAGATGAAAAATGCTACATGTTAATGCATATTCTGGGTTAGCTGTCTTTGTTAAATCAGAATGAATGCTGCTCATTTCCCATCTGGTCCTCTTTGACATTACTTCCAGAATATATTCACAGCTCTTATTTGTACAGTACAAATGGCTGGCTGTAGTACCAACTTTACCTTTTATAGGCTGCTAAAATGTTGGTGCCAGATCGCAAAATAACGTTCTACTTCTAGGAAGCATCTGTGGGCATTGCTTGCTCCAACAGCTTTCTTTTTTTCTTCCCCTTATTTTCTTTAAATGTAACCATGTATGTGAAGTGAGTTTGTTGTCAAACCAAGTGAAAGTTGACGGCTTGACAGCCCTGGAGCCTGCAATCTTCCTGGAGCAGCGAGGATGCGGCAGGCGGATCGAGTGAAGTGCTATCAGCTCTCTCATCTCTTCTGCACAGCCTTCCCCGAGGGCTGAAAGCGCAGATATTTCTCCATCTGCAGCTGCTGCTTGGTGCCTTTGCTGACTGCTGTGCCCGGGGATTTTGTGCTCTGGATCCCTGCGCGCTCCGGATTGCCCTGAAAAATACCAATGCAAAATACCAATGCAACAGCAACTGAGCAGCTCCGAGCCAGCCCTCAATCCGCCGCTGCTGACCTGAGCTGGTTTTCTGATTGTTCCTAAATCTTCCCATCCATGGGTGTTTGTTGCTGGCAGTTTCCTTAGCAGGCTCCCCATTGCAGCAACCTCCGCCCGTGCCCTCCGATGCGTTTCAGACCTACCTTGGTAAACAGAGGGTTGTGATCCGAAAAGCCCAGGTTTCTCTGCCTGGAGTGACCAAGGGCTGCAGCGTCGCGCTGGGAATTCTCACCATAGCAACTACCGACAGAATTTGGTGCTCATTAAATGGGCTGTTTGTTTACCTCCCGGGCGGCGAGAGTAGACTACAACCAGCGCCGAAACACCGCCAGCTGAACAATGCCGGGCTGCCACCGTAACTTCACGTGTGAAACACATAATTACTGTGTTCTGCAAGTGAAACAGATACGGAAAGCCTGTGTGGGAAGGGAGTGTTGAAGATGTAGGGTGACATGGTGTTATTATGAGAAGATCAAGCATCCTCGTCAGGCGCTGCTGCGCGCTCCCGGTGCATCCAGCAGAAAGCGAGTCCTGAGTCACATCCCCCTGACAGATGATCTCAGTGACCGTGTTCGCAGAGGTCAGTTCATGGACTTATCAAGCAGCAAATGCACGGGGCGGGGGAACAAATTATTGGTACCCCAGCAGAAAATACTGAAGGTTGCAGACAGAAGCTCAGTGCTCAGCCTCTCGGGGATCAAATGTACGGGAGTGGTTTTTAAGGTGGTTGTCAATGCTTAAAATGCAGAACCACCTACCAGTACAAAAGTGACTTTCAGAAAACAGCTCCCAACATCCATGCAACTGTTTCAGTTCCAGCAATGTGGCATCTGCCAGCCTCAGGCAACCCTGTGCTTCCAGTGGGAGATCACCTGGTGTGGACCTGCTGTTCAGCAAGGGATACAGGTGATAAAAATGAGAGGAAGCACCATAGCTGAACCTCTTCTGCCCACCCCAGAGCTGCCCAACCTCCATAGCAGTGCCTCAGTTGGGGTAATGGCTTTCCAGACCTTCACTGCTGGGCACCCACCAGTGGTTGGATGGGAGCAGGTTGGTGCTCAGCCTCAGCACAAGACCTCCAAGCTGTGGTGCCCCATGGATGCTGCACCCCAACAGCAAAGCCTTGAGGCAGCCCTGTAAAATCAGCTGAGTCCCCAGCACAGCCAAATCCACAGAGAAGGAGCACATGCAGGCATGGCCAGAGCACTGAGCATCCAGCATCCCGTGGCACACAGCTGCACTTTCTGTCCAGCACCCCAATGCACTGACCACCGTTCCACACATCCCCTGCAAGCCTCCCATGTAGGTGGAGATTCCTGATTGCCCTTGCCTGCTCCCAGAGCAGCACTGGGGTTTAGGATGTTGCTGGCAGTGAGGGGCCCAACCCAGGCAGCAGCCACAGCACGTGGCTCTAAGATTCTGAAAGGGGAAAGAGAAGTCCTGGTGCACACCCCTCACCCAGCATTCCCATTGAAAGGGGTCAGGGCTGCTGCTCGGGTCCCTGCCCCAGGCAGAGAGGGGGCAGGAGGTGAACTGAAGTCACTTTCTGCAGTCACCTAATCAGAGCAATTTCAGAGGGACAGGTCCGAGCGCCATCCCCTTCATGTCTCAGGGAGCACAACAGCAGTCCGGTCACAGATGGCATGCTCAGGACTTTGTGCAGGCAGGGGCTTGTAGGAAGGGAGGGCAAAGGGGAGAAATACCTCCGAGACAAAGGTGAGCCTGGAAGCCAGCCTCCATAGCTCTGCTGCCTGCAAAAGGCCAGGGATTCCACATGCTTTTATTAAAACTTTTCCTCAGGTCTTACCTTGAACTAACCTTTCTCCCTTCCTTAGGCAGTAATTTTTACCTTTTTTTTTTGACCCCTAACCTTATCACCTTGTTAATAGTGCTCCCTTCTATGCAGGTGTTAACCCTTCTTTTCACTTACCTTGAGGAATTAACAAAATTAAACTCTGTAAATTGTGCTCAGATATCCTTAGATTGGAACTGCTCCTTCTCTTTCAAACGCTAAGGATGGGATTTTAGAGCTCTAAACTTGCCTTTTTTTCTCTATCCATGTGAGCTTGTCTGATGAGGGTTGCTATACTTCCATTCAACCCTGGTCTTGCTTAATGGTAGAGATAGGAAAGTACTGTGCTCTCGTCCCTGTTTCCCCAACTCTTTCAACATCTGTTCAATTTTAAATGCAGAGGGCTTTCCTTAGGGATGCCTTGAGCACGGGGCTGGGGAGCTGTTTCCCCTCCCCACCCAACTGGCACAATTATCTTTGTTTCAACATCAGAGGGAGGACGGATGGGTGACACCACTGCATCCCAGCCAGGTGTGGATGGTCCCTCCAGTGGGTTTGGTTCCTCATCTGAATGTGCCCATGGTGGCAGCCAGGGATTCCGATCCCCACAGCTGGCTCCTCCCAGCTCAAAGCAGCAAGGAGAGTGGGGAATAAATTGCTATTGCAGCAATGGTTTTAGCTTCCAGGGCATTGGGAAGGCTTGTGCAGGCTGAGCCACCACAGCTTTGCTGCCACCACCCAGGGCACAGCCCTGAGCCCAGCTGATCTCACCCAGACCCAGACTTTGATGTCCGGGATACCACTGTGATTCACTTGGGCTTCACATCCCCTCACAGCTTCAGCATTCTCTGCTTCTGGATGCTCGACTTCAGTTGGCATAGATTTCATTTTCCGAGGTGCCAGCCTCTCCTCGCTCCCGCTGCAATCAGAGCACAGCAGAAGCATTAAACTGGAGCCTCCAGTTGGGACAGAGAATGGGGATAGCAGCAGCAGCATGCCCCGAGGGGAGGGGTTATTGCTCTCCTTTGAAAGGACAAGGATGGACTTCAGTGGAGGTATGAGGATTAAGCAAATGCTAATGTCGAGCAGGTGAATGGGCGATCAGATTAGAGGGAGAGCTGCAGGCCCTTGCATGTGGGGACAGGCAGGATTGCGGGGCAGCTGCTCGCCATGGGGCTCTTCTGTGGCTGCTCCTGCCTCTCACAGAGGTGCTGCTGTGCCTTGTTTCCAGGCTGGCCATGGCAGGTTACTGTGGAGATCTTGTTCCAGCTCTACCATTTGTTATGAGCAAGCACATTTCACATTTCAACGTATTTTTTTACTGACTGTGATATAAGCAAGAGTATGACCAAATGTGATCATTAATATTTCAAGGTGATCATAGGAAGTCTTTCAACAGCTAAAATTTCTTCAGTGTCAAACATATGGTGGGGCTTGAAGATACAGAGATGTTGAAAGATGGTTCCCTGCTATTCAGTTCTGCAAGGAGAGGGGTGATGGCATCCATAGGCTCTGATGGGGTGGTAATTCCCCAGTCTTCCAGGAGACCTTTCAGCCATCCTTATGTGAGGCTTCCTCAGCACAGGATAAAATTGTGATCCCTTAGAAATTCATGCCATGGGCAAAAGGAGAGTTAGAAAGTGTATCCTTGTTCAAAAAGTAAGAAATATGCAAATTTAATTACACAAAACAGAAAAAAAAAGATTGTATGTGTGTCGTGGTTTAACACAGGATAATTGGATTTTGTACATTACTTAGTTAGGTAAGAGGGAAAATGTTTTTTCACCAGATTATTCCTTTCTGCTTTCCTACTTCCATGATTTCTCATGAGCTGCATTTCTCCAACTGCCCTTTGAAACATTGAGGGGAGCAATTGTGGACAGTGTGGAGTTGAACACTGGAAGAAAACTGGCCCGTGTTTCTCAATCCATAGGGATGTCCCAACCTGAGTCACTTGCTGGACTCAAACCATCCCTGAACACCAGCAGTTGTTAATGGTTCCTGCTCTAGAATAGCACCAGTGGCTTTCCTGGGGCCCTGTTCAAAGCAGGGACTGCTTTGGATTTCTCCATGGGGAGGGAATAACCTGACTTAGTGCACATTAACCCTGCTGGACCCTTCCTCCCTGTCCTCTGTGCTGGGCTGCCAGGGAGACAGAAGTCCAGAGCTGAGTCTCTCCCTCCTGTGCCCTGAGCTGTGGGACTGCACATCCACCTGCCACTGTGAATATGCTCCTTCCCACTGTGAACATGCTTATCCATAATTTAGGGCTAAATTGAAGCTGGGCTTCAGGGGCAGCTAAGCCCAAACCAGACCTGAACCCTCAAATTTATCCTGGTTCAAATACCTGGGAGAGGACTGCTGTGAATTAGACAACAAGCCCCTTTGTTTCTGACTCATCCTCTTTTACTGCTTCACGTTTCCAGCAATGAATGAGTCCAACTGCCAGTTTGGAGGATTATTTTTGTGGCAGAGCGTGCCTGATGGAAGAGACACCCATTGCTATCCATTTCCATTAGCAGCCTGTCAATAGAAATTAAATTACATGAATAAGGTACTATCAGTGCCAACATCACTGCAGGAAAACATTAATTAATCCTCATTTACATTAGTCAGTGCTACCATCAAATAGACTCTTCTGTTGCTACAAAAGACATTTCCACAAATTATTGTTGCTGTCTGATAAACAGATTCACAGAACCTCGCTGACTCACTTGCTGGGCACTCGCCATCCTGTTTGGGGTCTGAACGAAGCAAATGCTTTGTGGGATCCTATTCAAAGCCCAGGTTGAACACTGGGCCTCTGAGCCATATTCAAATCAACGCAGACACCAAAGAGGTGGGGCCTTGGGCTTTAAAGAAAATAAATCCCCAACTAACTTATAACAGTCAAAGCAAATTTATTTTTGTAAGGAGTTCATGATGTGCCTGTCACAAGTGCACCTAAACATCCCTGAGGGTCTAATGATCTTTCAGAGGCAATAGAAGAAAAATGAAGGGGACTGATCCTTACCTTCTGGCTTGAGGAGCAAGGATGAAAAGCTAAACTTTTTCCTGAGTGAACATTTAAGTCAGACTTGCCCTATTTAAACCACAGGATGTCTTTACTTTTGGATTTTTGAGCCCTGCTGAAATCCAGATTTGCAAGCAGGCTCTGCCTTCACTGCAGACTGAATGAACAGACATCTAAACACCACTGCCCTCTGAGGGGCTCCAAGCCCTGGCTGTGCAGCCACTCCGCGGCTGCCTGCCCTCTGTCCCAGGAAATCAAGGAGCAGTGCTGCTGCACCAGGAGAGCTGTCTTTTGCACACACACCTTACGGGACATAAAACACAGTGCATGGCCAGATTCACAGCGGGGGCTCACCCAGGGCAGGAGAAGTGACAGCAGCGTGACCATAAAGAGTCATCATGACCCCAAAGGCTTCCCTAATGCTCTCACCATTCCATTCATCCATTGAGCTGGCACAACTGGCTTCACCACCAAACAACACAGACATGGATCTGTAGCATAAGCAATGCAAATCCTTGGCTTCCCTCCAGGAACCACCTGGGAAGGGAGGGTCTGCAAGCTGGGATGGTTCAGAGAGCGCTTTGAGAGGTCAGGTGTCCGCTTTGGGATTGTAAGCCCTGTTCCCAGATCTGAATACTGGACGCAGCAGTATTTATGCTGTTTCAAAGACCTCCCATGACTGTGGAGGAAGCCCTGTGACTTGATGGAGCAGGTTGTTTCTCCAAGATCTGTGCAGGTATCTGCTCAGGCTGAGTCACACACAAGGTAGAGCTGGTCACTGCAAGTGTCTCTGCCTGTGGTGGGAGCCAGAAATCAAACCAGCAGTCCTGGTGGCAAAAAAAACAGAGGGATGAAGAAGGACAAGTGAGGAAGAAGCAAAGGAAACACCAGAACATCTCTAAGTCCTGGCAATGGCTTTCTAAGTAAGTTGTGCTTCAGGGCTGGCTTTGCTGGCTGCTGAGGTGCTGTGTACCAGCAGCACAAATATTTTATTCTGCTTTGCTGCAGGAAACAAAACGGCCTAATAGGAGGTGGGAATGGGTGGAAATGGAAATTACAATCAGCAGCAGCTTTTGCCAAGAGATAAGAAATGCCATTAGCAGCTCTTCTGTGTGGCAGACAGCTGGGTCATGGGTGCTGCTCCTCCTCGAGAGATCTCAGGAGAGCTGAGTTTCATCCAGCCACCAGCCCCGCCAGGAACCTGCTTGGAAGCACAGACCTGCAAATTCTTATCTCCACTGGGGACCTGTGTGCTTGTGCTCAGGATCTTTGTTTTAAGCCATGTGCAAAAGTAGCGCTGGTACAGGTCTATACACCGAGAAGCACTATTTTGAGCTAGAAGCACTATTTTGCTAATGGTGACTAGAGAAATAACAGCAAAATCATCCTAAAATCTCTAGGTTATGGTAGGTTTTGAAATCCTATTCAATGGTGTGGCTATAAAGTATCTGGCACAAACTGCTGGTTACTGTAATAAATCTTTAAATCTACTTTAAATGCCCATCCACTTCTTTTCTTCCTTTCACAAGGCTTGTGTTCAGCAGCCAAATGACTATATGGGGATGTATTCAGAAATAAGCAGCAGAGTCCAGATAAAAAAGCTTAGCTGGGATAAAGATAAGGCAGTATCCACACAGTCAGTGCATGCATGGGCAGAAGCAAGAACAGGAAATGTAGGATGCACCTCAGGAACACTGCACATGAAAGGAAAATATACCCCATAACCCTCCTGAGATTTAGAGTGAGAAGTGGAGGTGTAAACAGCATTTATTTTTTGGTCCTGTTCCAGCATGAACAGTGCTGAGAGGACAGGGATGGGCAGCAGTTTCCTCCTTGGGTAGGAGATGCTGCAATGGGGCTTTGAAGCTCTGCTGGTCCATGGGCTGCTGCCTGCAGAGCCCAGCCTGGTCTCACTGGGCATAGCTGTGCAGGCATCGACCTCCCGCTCCATCTCCCTCCCTGGCTATGGGGAGGGAGTGCTTTGGTGCACGTTTCCCCGACCCTGATGCCTGAAAAGGTCTCTGTGGGAGATATGGCGAGCAGCCCTTGATGAAAGTGTGAGTTAAATGTGACTCACAGTGAGTGCTGGAAACGTGTTCCCCAGTCACCTGCTACCTTGTACCGAGTGCCAGATTAATATAATGAACCCCTGATCCTTCACTTAATAGCTACACTGTGGCAGAAAAGCTGGGGACTCCTACACCATGTAAATTTGCCTAGATTTCATACGCCTACTGGTGACCTCCAGCCCTTTTAAAAATGGTTTAGTTCCTTGGAATAGAATGGATTTATTCTTTTTTTCTTTTTTTTTAGTGAGATAAATGGAACAGGAGTCAGGTCCCTAATGTTGTATTAAACTGCATTGAATTAGCTGAGGCAGAAAAATCTCAACTCAGGTAAAATGTCAGGTACTTAAGATTTTTAAATGCATATTTCTAGCTTTCCTTGCATGAGGTGTTTTGTTTGTTTGTTTTCTCACAGTAAATAAGTTTTTACTCACTTTTCCAAATAATTAACCTTTCTGCTTCAAAGACAAGGGCGAGAATGTGAGGGCTGCTACTCCAGGGGATTCTCACCAGGCGGGACAAGTAAAATTAGAATCATAGAATAGCAGAACTCTTTGGGTTGGAAGGGACCTTAAAGTTCATCCTGTTCCAACCCTGCTGCCATGGGTAGGGACATATGATTAGGAATAATAAGATAAAAGTAACGTGGCACCATGAAACACTGATAGTGCCAAAAGCAGAGAAGAAACTGTGAATAGTCTTACCTTGGTGTGCTTAAAGAGCAGTGATTTAAAGAAGTCAACTGCAGTATGTGCTAAGACATCAAAGCCAAAAATCACCTTTAAATCACTCATCACATTAGAAAATGCACATTTAATTGAAAACAATCTCCTTAACTAAACTCAAAGACTTGTATCCATCAAGACCCTGTGCCGTCTGGCCAAGACCATATTCAGTCGGGGTGTTTCCCCCATGGCCAATACTCTTATTCCTATGGCACAGTGAACAACTCGGTGTCCATGTGCCATGCGCTCCCTGGTTTCTCCCACAGCCTGGGAATGGGCAGCCGAATGAGGTGCAAGGGGCAAACCCTGCTCTGGTGGCAGTGACAGAGGAGATTTCCTTCTGTTTTGCTCCTGGACACGAGGTGAATCCAGCTGTAAGAGCAGGTGGGAGACTCATGTCCCATGCTGTGTGCCACTTCCCTCCAGCTCTCAGTCCTTGTGCTCCAGGAGGAGCTCACTGGGAGCACACAGGGGTTGGGGGGGCTCTTTCAGTGACTGCTGAAGAAACCAGGTGATGGGTTAGAAGAGGGAGAACAGCTGGTCTGAGGAAGCTGTTTGAACACCAGGCTGGAGAAATCTTTTTCTTCCCTGCCCCTCCCATCATGCGAGCTGCACAAAGTATGTGTCAAACTACACACATGCAATATTTTGGTGTATTTCTCATTCTCTCTGTGCCCAGCATGAGACATTCATTTATTTACTGTGATATTTTGCCACCACACTTTGTAAAGGCCACTTTAAAGCACCTGAGTGTCTTCCATGTGGACAGCCAAGGTGAAGTCCCTGGACATCGATGATCGTTGTGCTTTTTGCTCTCTTGTTTCTCCTCTCCCTTCATGGATCTGCTCAGTGGCCATGTACAGGTGCACTTGGGGTGGGAAGAGATGGGAGAGGTGGGAGACATCCACTGACTTGGCTGTGCTTCAGTAGGGATATAAGGGCACAAGCTTGGCATTAATACTTGACTTCAGATGTCCTGATGTTTAAGTGCTCCCAGGCAGTACAAAGTCTTTATGTTTAAACCACAAAGGCTTCTTGGTGCTATGAAACTTGGAGCATTCAGAAAAATCTCAAGCTGAGCCCTCTCAGTAATTGGGAAGGTAGCAATTTTCACCTTAATATCTTAGTTTCTCCTTTTTTCAGCTTTCCAAAAGAGGAAATGTCACCAGGTATCTCAGGGAGTCATGCTGGTGGAGTCCTCAGTGCTGGCAACCTGCTCAGCTACTGCAAAGGGCAATTGGTCTGAATGAGGCAAGAAAACCGAGGTGTTGATGTCACTGAAGACATCTTTAATGATGTTGATTTACCTGTGCACTACTTGGTTTTCCAGTCCTATTTATAGTTTCAAATATATAAGCAGTTCCTTACCAGTCCATGAGAAGTAAGAAGGAAAAAAAAAAAGATCATCCTCAGTTTGCAGTTTCATTGTTTGATCCTGGGATGGCTGTTTATTGGCTCAGTTAAAGTAACTTGAAAGATTTTCTCTTTAATGTGAGTTACATCTCAGATGAGACACAGCAGCATGGTGGGCTGAAAGCTTCTGTAGAAAGGAGATGGAGAATGGTCAGGATGGTGAGACATTTAGTCCATTTGGCTACAGACACTTCTTATTTGTGTTGCTTTAATACTTGGAGACCTAGTTGTGGTCCAGCACCCCATTTCACAGAGTTCTTTTGGTTCTCCTCCTCTGTTGCACATTTGCTTTGAGATAACAGATAATTGCACGGGAAATGGAAGCTGGGCAAGAGACCAAGAGGTGTTAAGGTTCTCAAAGGCTATCCAGAAAAAGTGAGGCATTTCTGTGGATACATACATGCCAGATATCCCATCAGGAACATGTTTAATCAGTCAACAGTGATGACCCCCCTAAAAATTGCCATTTGCCTTAGATAAGACATATCTCTCCGATAACCTCAGTATTTGCCTTATTCAAGATAATTCGCATAACAAGTACAATGAACTAGGTGCTATTTGTTTAAGCAAAATTATTTGTGAAGGGGGTGGCTGGTGCTGTGACTCTCACACTTGCAGGTGCTCTCAGGTAGGTGATAGTCACAGCCATGGCCAGGCTGGGGCAGTGAGCACAGCACCTCAGGACTCTTCCCAACCACTGCCCCTGGGAAGCTCACCCAGATGTCTGCACAGCCCACCTTGCCATGGGGAGACTGAGCAAAGCTGCTGATACAATTTTAGTCAGTACTTTCTGTGTCCTTTTTCAGTTTTCAACCAAGGTATTTCCTGATTTCCAGGTGCCTTGGTGGCTGTGGCCAGGAGAAGGTGGTGAGTTGGGAAGGGAAGTGGGTGAGGATGTGACTGGGCCCATTGTCTGAGGCACATGGAGGCGGACTGGAGCTCACATGGATGGGGAGGACAAGGTTGTGTCCTCAGTCAGGGATGATAGGTTTTTCTTACCTGGTAAAGCAAAAGGTTGAATGTAAGAGCTAACTCTATGCAAGCCAAGAAATGGAAGAATAAACTCTCCTGAAAGCAAGGCAAAATTTCACCATCAAGAAAATTTTTGCAAAACAATCAACAGAGATTTTAACTTTTTCACTGTAGTTTTTATATATTTTTATATAGATATACGTATATCTCTGCATGAATGTGTGTGTGTGTGTGTGTGTGTGTGAATGTCAAATCCCCCAGCCCAAGCCTGGTATGCTGACCACTTGATTGAACCTGTGAGGAACATTATACAGACCTACAGACCCAGGAATGACAAGGATTTTACAATGGGCATATACACACACAGGACCCTGAAGCCTAATAAGGAAACTCTTTACCATTTGTTTAAAGACTACATAATTTATGTTTTTCATCATCTCACAGAGGAGAGAAGGTTGTTTACTTTGATTTGTTGATGCAGCAATTTTAAACATACTGTATGGTATGTAGAGCCTATCTGGAAAAAAACACACCTTATTGATTGTGGTGCAACCAACCCAAAAGCTACAGCATATAAAGAGGGAAATTGTGTAAAGGTTAAAGAGTGCACCATTCTCACTCATATTATACACCAGAACCCTTCATGTGATGTTTGTGATAGAAAGCACCTTGCATGACAGAAAAATTAAAAAGAAAGGTTAAAAATGCCAGATGTGAGTTATGCCTTGAGGGCAGAAGGAAGGAGAGTTACCCACAGAGTCACCACTTGCTGTGCAGCTCCCAGAAGCTGTGGGTTCAGGTCTGAGCTCTCAGGGGCAGGTAGCTGTGGAACCAGAGGAACAGCAAGGCAACTACACGGAAAATCCACAGTGATAAATTGTTTGCTCTTAACATAAGCAGGTTCATAAACCAATCTGATCCCTGAAGCTTGATAGAGACCAGATACCAGAAAGCACATTTCCAGCTGCAGAGCTGGCAGAAATCATACCTGGGATCCTAGCCCAGGTATAGCATTACATGGTGCTTCAGACAGGTTTGGTTACTCACCATGTCCTCACTGGGTTACCCAGCGCTGTCCTGTATGATGAGGCTCCCAGAGCTAAAGCAAGCCTTTGATTTTGTCATCACAGGCCAAGTGCTCTGTCTTGGGTGTGCACAGTCTGTCTGACGGTGCTTTGGGAGCACAGGGTGCTCTTTGCTGGGCTGCCAAGCAAAGCACCATTGGGCGTGGGGCTGAGCGTGGCCCATCACTGACACCAGCAGCACAGAGGTGGGCAACCTGGACAAGCCCCTGGGATGGGGCTCTCCCTGCAGCTGCTCTGGCCAGAAGGTCCCCCTTGGTTACAGAGTGGGTGCAGCAGTGATGCTGACCCAGCTCAGCCGCGGGGACCACGCTGGAGCCGCAGTGGCCCCATGATTTCCCTCCATGCAGGTCTCAGCACCCCATCCTCCCCTCAGACCCTGCAGCCAGGAGCTGACAGCCCCTCCTTTCGCTCCCGTATCCTCACATCTCCCCTTGTTTTCATTCCCAGTACACAAGCGCGCTGACGATTGTAAGTGGGGAGAGCAGACCTTCAATTCTTCAAACTTTTTACAAGAAAAGAGTGCACTTTGCCTAATATGGGCTGCTCCCTGGGCTCTTTGCTTACATCTATAATTTTAAACAGAAGGAGTGGGTTTTGCTGGTGGCTTTTATTCCCTCCTTGTTCCCATTTGTTTTGCTGCAAGGAAAATGTAGCCACATAGTCCTACTTCTTTGTGCAAAGGGTTTGCATTCAGGCAACAGATGAGAAGTAACAATTTAAGTTTGATAGCACATTTTTATAGACCTGGTAATCAAATGGTAGGTATACACTGTAAAAGCCAGATTCTGCCTTCAATTCCTGAGCCGGATTGAAGTAGGTGGACTAAGCAAACAAGAGATCTAATTCAAACCTCTAGCTTTGTTTACAGCAACTATATTTTTTTTATTCTGAATGCTCTTAACATAAATCGTTACTCTTTTAATTTATTTTTCTTTTTTTCTTTTTGTAATACTTGTCTTTTATGTTTACATCCTAATGCAGCTGGGAATTTATTGACAGTATCTCTTATCAGAACTTCTTGCATTGTGCCAAACATCTACTGAAGCATTTTGTAAAGACAGAAAAAAATAATTTAATCATTCAGGGACTTGTCCTGTAGCTTAACTTTTTATTAGAGGTCATGAAATCAAGATATCAAGCCACAAAGTGGTTAATGGCTAGAGCAGACTAAGAAAATCCTCTCCTTATCTCTTCCTGTCCTTTTCTAACAGATATTTTTTGACAAAATGAAGTTTCAGCTGCAGTGAAGCATTTTGGCTTTCCTCAGGAAAACCTAGTTTCGTCTATGGAATAGAGAAATGCTTTTTTAATGTAAAAGTTCCAGTTTCTTATTGCAAAAATGTCTCAGCAGAAATGTTTCAACTAAATTGACTAATAGCAGTGTGCCTCTGTTCCTATCTATTAGCAGAATACATTCTAGACAGAACTTGAAATTAAGTAGACAGCTATTAATACATCTCCTTTCAGCTTCTGAATTCTTATGTTCACGTCATTCCATCCGAATTTTCTTTGTTCATGCAAAACCTTCCTTCCCTGTTCAGGACACGCACTTGGTTTACCTTCCATGTTCATTTTGCACTGAAGTTGCCAAATGTGAACAGCATAAACATGCAAACACTTTTCAGCATCTCATCCCTCTGCTCCCTTGGTTTGTACTGGAGTGGCACCCAGGTTGTCATTAGAAATACAAACATGATCTGCTGTTATGATAAATAGCAGCAGCTAAAGGAGCATCAGGCACAGCAAGGGAGAGGAGACCACCCCTGTGTTGTCTCTTTTGGAGTCTTTGAAGGCCTGAAGCTGATGCCCACATGGAAGGGCGTGGTGACCCAGGTATCGGCGTGGTGACCCAGTTATCAGCGTGGTACAGGGTGGTGTTACAACCTGCCTGGATGCACCAGCCTGGGCCAAGGACCCATCTCTGGGCTCATTAGCTCCAGTCATGCTGAGTTTCAGCCGAAAAAACCCTTCTCACTCCTCCCTCCCAGCGACTTGCTCCATCCTCTTGGCCATGCTTCTGGAAGGGTACTGGGGTCTGGTGAGGACAATGTCAGAGGATCAGAGTTGGTTGTGGGGAAAATGTAGGGGTTTTTTTCTCCTTCCCTGTGTTATTTTCCAGCTGGATCAGTTTCCTAGGCTGGCTCACAGACATGCTGCATGGGCAGCTCTGTGTTAGGAGGGTTTTTCCCCACTACTGGTGCAGGATGAGGTGTGGAGAAATGCAGGAATTTCAAGAACCAGCCACACTGTTGAACAAGACCCCTCACCCCCACATCTTGGCCCAGGTGTTTGGAGCAGCCTGTGGTGTAAAGGAGCCCAAATGCCTCCATCAGGCTCTTGATTAAGCCATTATGTTTGTGACTAATTTCTTAAATATCTGCTTTCCTTCTTATGTTCTCTCAAGAGCCTCCCGCCCCGCAGTTGACTCACACACGAGCAGGTGCTGCTGGCAGAGGTGGCACGTGCAGGTCCCTCCATCCCTGCCCCCATATCAAGCCCCAGCATTGCTCCTCTGGTATCCCCCATCCCCAGCACTAGGGATGGATTCTGCCCAGACCTGTCCTGCTGCTGGTGGGATCAGGGAAATCACTCCATGAAGTAGCTCACGACTTCCAAAGACTCATCTAGGTGGGAAAAAAAAGGCATTATTGCTGTTTTCTTTTCCGTCAATGAGAAAGAAAAGAGTCTGCAGTGCACAGGGTGGGTTCTGGTATAAGAAATCAAAGCATTTCTATCCAGAAACTGTCTCATAATTTCTGCAATGCATCGATGTTTCAGAAATCACTGTTTTCAGCGCTGAGTACTGCACAGAGCAGGCAATGGCATTGTGGCTGGGTGATCAGGGCAGGCCTGTGAACAAGCTGGTCAGCTGCACAGCGGGAATGAGAACTGTGTTTAACTGCAGCTGTTACACCACTGACAAATGAACCTGCTCTTCTCACTGAGTCAGTCTTTCTTAAGGGAGTGACAGGAGGGACCAAACTCACACAATGCTGTAAGGAAATAATCACCAGAGCACTTGTTCGAAAATTGCAGATGAAGCATTGCTGGAGAGTAAAGTAATCCAACAGCCTCAGCTCTGTGGATACAGCTCACCATGCCCCTAGACAAGGCATGGACACCAGAGCTGAACCTTGCTTTGCATTTATGAGAAGGTCAGGCACGAAGAAAGCCAAGGTAAAAAGTTGCATTTCCTTGAGTGAGGCATGGGTGAAAGGATTTTCACTGCTTGGCTGCTACAGGATGTCTCCTCTGTCTTCTGGCAAAAGATTAAGGCATAATTTGGGGAGCTGTGAGCTATGCTGGAGGAGAGAAGGCACCCGTGTGTTGAACGCCTTCTTTGCATTGAGGCTCCCTTGGTGGCCCATAGGTCACATCCTAGTGCAGCAGCTCCACTCATCCATAGAAGGCAAAGAAGGGTTGTGCAAGCAGTGAATGCTGCTGAAGCAGCTTAGAATCACTTTGTGAGGATCGTGGGCTTAATCCACAGGGACCAAAGTGGCACAACGCAATTATTTTGAGAGCTACAGATCCTCCTTTGCTCCTGCAAGCCATTTGCCAGCTGTACTCTGCTCTCTCCATGGCTATAGGCCCTGCAAGGTGTCAGCAAGGGCAAAGACAATCAGCCAGCCAGGCAGCAGCAAAAATGTCACCCCACAGCTCTTCAGTGAGGAGAGAAGGGGTGGCAGACACCTGTCTGCAAAAATGTCACATAGCATTATTAAGCTCTGGTGGCAAGAGAAACATAACTGGGAAAGACGTTCCTGCGCAGTGCAGTGCAGGGGCAGGGCTGATCTCTGCACTGGGACTGTGCTGAGCCAGCTGGTGGATCTATACAATTGCCAGACCCCTCTTTGCTCGTCCTTAGCTTGGGAGAGCAGATGCAGCACCACTGAGCTCATTCCTGTTTTTTCTTCCATATTAGGTAGACCCCTAAGTGTTGTGCCCTTCGCAGCCTCACATCATCTCCAGACAGCAGCAGATGGCACTCGACGGCTTGTGTTGTGCCCGCAACTTCTTACATGTGTTTCACCCTTCTCCAGGCTCCAATTCCTTCCCCCAACATTGTGTCCCATCACATCATCTCTTGGCGGTGCTACCACTGCACCAGGCCCTTTCTCCTGTTTCAAGATATCCAGATGCTATCAGTGCCTGTGGGCTCCTAATGAGCAGGTACCACTTGTATGAAGCTACTGGTGCTGCACAGACACCTTCCCCAAAGAGGTGTCAGAGATGTCTCTTTGCCTTTGCCAGTGGCCTCCCTGAGACTTGTATGAAACTTGGAGCTTTATATCAAACTTGTGGCCTTGTATTAAACTTGGGGCCTTGCATCAAACTTGACGCCTTGTATCAAAGGTCCCAAGAGTGCCCTCACAAGCACGGGCGTCAGCAGCAAGGGAATCAATCCCATCTCATCACAGGGGATGTCAAGGAGCAAAGAATTCAGGGGTCACATCATCCAATTCTATATTTGACAAGGGTTCATGAGGGCTTTGTCCTGTTTTGTAAATGGAATTCCTGAGGCCCCATTCCAGAGCAGTGGGTGTACATTTTTTGGGTGTCCGGGCTGTGGTTGCCCAGGGCCATTCTGAGGAGCTGAGCCCCTCAGGTGGGGAAGAAGGGCAGGGCTGGCCTGGCTGTGATGTCTCTGGAGCCAGTGACATCACAAGGGACGTCACCATAAGGGGCAGGTATAACTAGCAGCAGCAGGCAGTGCTGCCCCGCTCCAGCCTGGGTGAGTGGCGAGGGTGAACGCAAGCCCGCTGGCTGTCCCAGTTGATGAGAGCACACTGGTTGCTTTTGCCTCAGTCCTACCACGGGCATTTGATGTTGGTGCCCTCCAGCTGCTCCTGCAAGATGCAGCTGACCAGGGGCAATGAAGCTTTGTGGTAGAGCTGCTCTTTGGGGTGCAGCAAGGTGACTCAGACATCTTTGTCAGCAGTCAGCCCACAGGGGTCCATTCATGCTGAGCACAACATGGCGTGAGACCTATGCTGTGGCTGAGGCCAACTTCTTCAGGCACGTGGCCAGGTGGGCCCCGCAGGACAGCTGGCACTGCAAATGCCTGCAGCTCCTCACCTGCATCCCCATGGGCACAGGCTTTTCCACTTATGACTTGAAGATGATTGTCACGCACCTCCTCAACACTGGAGCCCCATCACAGTGGCAATGAGGGATTTCCTGTAGCACATGGTGGACATCTTGGAGTACTTGTGCTGCTCCCTGAACAAGAAATGCCTCGACCACTTCGTCATTGGCAACAAGAGGCTTCCCAGGGAGATCAACTTGCTGCCAGAGTTCCAAAGGTTTGAACCGCCCAACCTCTTTCGGCACCTGGCACACGATCCAGATGCTCACACAGAGGCCAAGCAGGAGTACACTGGGCCGCGCCATCAGCTCAAACACCTCCTGCTTGTGGCCCTGGAGACCAGTCCTCCCACACAGAGCTGAGCTTGTGGGGGCTCACGCCTGAGGGGGAACACTGTATGTAGTAGGAGCATTTCATATTTGAGTAGTTAAAGTGCAGTTAGTGCACTTATCCCTCACTAATAGATAAGTAGTTAATATATAGTTAGTGGACTTATCCCCGCTAGGGATAGTTAGTGCATTTATCCCTGCTTTCCCATTTTTGCAATAAAACATAGTGTTGCAGAATCTGGATGGTGCAAGTTCTTATTGTACTCCACCAGCCTTATAGTGCTGAATTGGTTCTAATCAGAAATTCAGCCTGTTTGCACACAGCATGTCTTATCTCACATGATGAATTAGAATTCAGCGGGGTTTAATTTCTGCTCAATTTCTTGCATTCTGCTCAATTTCTTGCTCCCTTTATTGCATCAATCACCCTATAACCTTGCAAGGGGTCTGTTGCCACCTGAGTGGGCATGCTGGATACAGAGATCAGGCTGCTGCATCAGCAATGGGATTTGCTGCTGCACCTTTCCTCCACAGCAGGAGCAGACTATTGGCATTCAGAGCTGATGCAGCTGAGGAGCCTGTGGAGGGTAACTTCAGGGTGGATGCTGTGCAAGGAGAAATAACTTGAAATTCGTTCAGATGTTTTATGCTTTCCCTTCCCATCATAGAGCAGTCTTTGCAGCCAAGGGAAGAAGGTGTGTACTTAGCTGATAAAAATAAACAGCGTTTTCAGCTGCATTCCTGGATTTAATGTTTGCAGATCTGATACTCTCTTGTGCTGCTCCAGCAAGCGTTAGTTGGCCCAAATACTAAATATTTACATAGAGTGTGTCACGTGTAGACTGTGAGGAGGGAAAGCATCATCACTCCTTCTTACAGGGGAGTTAAGTGACTTTTCCACAATTGCTCTGGACAGACCCTAACTGGACTCAAAATCCATCAGAGCCCTTGGGGCACAGGGCTGCTCTCTTTCACTGGGACTTAGGAAGCCATCCTTTTGGAAAAAGTTGTCCCTTGCCTGGGGGGAAAGGACCAATAGGGAATTCAGTACAGGCACTTGGACAAAGCTTTGGGTGCCCCATCGAAAAACCAGGCCCTCGAGCGCACTGCAATGGCATCAGTGAGACCAGGCAGCTGTACCTCATGCACGGCTTAATTTCACACAGGAGACCATGCCAGAGACTTTAAAGAAGCAGCCACCCCCTAATTCCAAAAATCACCCAGACTTCTGAGAAAACTCATCTTTTCCAGCCTGTGCAGCAAACAAATTGTTGCTCTTTCTGTTGACAACAAGCCATAAATTATCCCATTATAAAAGGGAGCAGCAGCCAGAGGACCTGTGCTCCAGCCAGCTAGCAGGCATTTTGTTTTAGGAGGGAAGGGCAAAACCCTTGTGTTTAAGGGAGATGCCTCCCAGTTTACCTAGGTTGCCCAGCAGCCTGATGGCTTCTATAGGTTCCTACAGTAAAGGTCGCATGGATGTCTTGGGATTAATGCATTCCCCTTGCTCATGTCAGGCGGATGAAGCTGAAAGTCTCTCAGGACTGGTTGTCTCCTGCATGTTTATTTTATTCAGTGGTATCATGTCAGTGTGTCTGCCTAAATATAGCTTCTGTGAAGAGCATTTCTAAGTTTCCTGTTACAGTTTCACTCGCTGTTACCTTACAGTAAATGGAGGAAAATCAATGTAATCTCAATTACACACAGCCTCTAAATGTGCCTTGCTGGAAATTCTGCCTGGATTGATTCTTCTCTCATGGAAACTGCCCGTCCTCTCTTCCTCTCTATCCCTCCATTTTTGTGGAAATAAACCACAATTTCATAATTTAAAAACTCCTCACTCTCCTTTGTCTGATGTGCCCTGCAGATAAGGTTTTCACAGGAACTGACAGTGCAGAAACCACGGAGTCCCTGGACAGACCTGCAACTGTGAAGTTGGGATTAATTGACTCTGTGGCATTAGGACATGACAATTTCAGCAGCTTCGGCAGAGTAAATTGAGCAGAAGGGTCAAATTCAAGGTAATCTCTGAACAGCAAACATAAACCCACAGATCACTTCTTTTGTCTTTTGCAGGCAAGACAATCCTACATTAGCAAGAAAATGATTGATTTAAAAATGTATTCCCTTTGCTGTGGTGTTTAAATAGAGCTCATTTACCCATCCCCACTGCCTTCCAGTAACACATATCCACAGATACACAGAAAAACTACTATTATCAAATCCCTGCAGTGTTAGTGTCAGCCGGTCACCAGTAAACAATCACAGCTATAAAATATCCAGCAGATGTTATGCTAGAGATGAGTAGTCCAAAATAGAAAGTCTAAAAATACATCTGCAGGGCCAAATCACACCCTCTTTTTTATGCTGCGCTCTGCCATTTTTGGCCCACAATTGGCACTTTGATTCCAAATGTAGGTAGTCCCACAGCCACCAGGACCCACTGGGATGGGGCAGCATGGGGGGATATTGTCAGGTGGGGCCCTGCCTGTAATGACCACCACAGACTAGTCATTATCCTAAACAATTTTATTGGTGATTATTATTATTATTATTATTATCATTATCATTATTATTCCCACTAATATCCCTGTAATCCAACACCAGGGGCTTTGCTGATACAGATAGGCTCTCAGAAATGATGCATGCTGATATATATTTTTTAAAGCCCAGACCTGAGGTAGGGTTTAATACCCAATAGGGTTGTATTGGTATGTGCAAAAAGCAAAGCACCAAAGCCTCAGCTGCTGCAGGAAAGTGGAGTGGGGTTCTGGCAGAGACAGATCAAGTCACAACAGGGGATGACACCACTGTGCTGTCCAACCCAAGACAGGGCTGAGGCTGGGGCTGGGTGTCCTGCACTCCCATCATGGGTCCCCAGTCCCTCAGTCCAGCAGGGATGTTTCATCAGGAGATTTAGTTTTAATGTTGCTTTCACATCCCAAGACTGAGCCAAAAGGAGCGCACCGAGCCCTCAGGGGCTCAGCAGCTGCTTTACACTACAATATCTATTAAAGCCTGGAGATAAATGCAGGGTTATTCTGTGCTCTTTTGAAAGGAGAGACCTAGAAGATGTGTTGGCAACATCCTCTCTGCAGAGAAGGGTGTTGTGGCCTGAGGACCCCAAAGAGGGATCCCGCAGACCTGTCACTATCACGTCTTAGGGAGCTTTTTCCTGCAAGTGAGGAGCAGATGACACCAGTCATTTCGGCCTACCTTGGTACTATCTTGGGCTCTGATCCTATCAGATCTTGTGAGCCAAACAAGACAAGGCCACAGCAACAGCTGGCTGGGAGATTTCCAGGAAAAAGAAGCAAGCAAGCAGCCTTTTCAAATCTGCCCCCCTGCTCAGTTCAGGGCCCCTGGAAGGAGACTGGGATATGAGGCAGGATGGGGCATTAAAGCCTCAAATGCAAGGTCAGTTCAAAGACCCCAGTCCCAGCCCAGCTCTGTGACATGGCCTGGGCAGGAGGCAGCATTTCCCAGCTCACCTGTGGATAGAGTTTCTTTGGCTCTCTAAATGCTGTGTCCCAGCTTGGGCCACCATTGAACGGAGATGGATGGGCACAACACAATCCCTGAGCAGAAATTGAACTTGCACAGGCAGGAAGGGGGCATGGGATCAGAGGAAGGATGAAAAGCAGAAAAGCTCTGGGAGAGCGCAATAAGTTCTGCTCTTGTCCTTGAAGGCAATTGACCAGCTGCTTAATAAGAAACTGCCATGGCCAGAGAAGCTCTGGCAGCTTCCATCAGTGCCAGCCTCTGGGGTAGGAGGGATGATCCAGAGTACACAGAGAGCTGGCACAGCAGGTATCCCAGTGCCCAGGGATGGGTCTGGCTGCCCTGCAGTCTGCCTGGCAAGACTGGTGTGCAACGGGCCTGACCCGCCAGGCACACGGCTCATGCCAGTGCGGCTCAGCCATCAGCCCACCCACAGGGCAGCTGCCCTGTGCTGGCTCACACTGACAACACTCAGGAGAGAGGCTGAAAGGATCCCTTCGTGCTCTTCCTTCCAGACCAGGACTCTGTTTGCTGCCTCTATTGGTTGCTCCTGGGTGATCAGAGAGGAGCCCTTCCTGCTCAGCCTGCCTGGCTGAAGCGCTGGGCAAACTGCCCTACAAACCACCCTACAAACTGCCAGGGGAACTGCCCCGCACACTGTCCTGTGAGCTGCCCCGCAGACTGTCCTGTGAACTGCCCTGCACACTGTCCTGTGAGCTGCCCTGCACACTGTCCTGTGAGCTGCCCTGCAGACTGTCCTGTGAGCTGCCCTGCACACTGTCCTGTGAACTGCCCCACACACTGTCCTGTGAACTGCCCTGCACACTGTCCTGTGAACTGCCCTGCACACTGTCCTGTGAACTGCCCTGCAGACTGTTGGGCCAACTGTCAGGCCATGTGCTGTGCCTGTTTGCCCGGTTTTTGTCCGTTTTTTGTCCATTTGCCCGTTTGCCGCTCCCCGGGCCGCCCACACTCCCTGGGGCTGTCTGAACCTCTCTCGGGTGCCCCCGGCACTGCCCCCTCCTCACCTGGTTTGCTGCTGGTCCTGTTGGGGCTCGGGGCTGTCTCTGAGCTGGGGAACCCCTGGTACAGCTCGGTCCAACCCTCCCCACCGCACTCAACTCTGAGATTGTCACTGTTTTTCCTCCTTCTCTGTTGTGATGCACAGTCAATTCCCACATCCTCAACGAGAGTGGAATGACATGGGGGAAGATGAAGGCCAGAGGTTTAGCAGCTGTCTGCAGGCATTCCTCCAGAAAGTGCTGATTTCTCCTTTCACAGCTTGAATGGACAATTTGATGTGATCACAGCATCCCCCCCTTCTCCACCACCCTTGCCTAATGGTGAACATGATCGTGTCAACTCAGTTTCAGAGACTGAACCATGGGAGCCACCTCCCTGTGGCAATTACAGAGCTACCAAAGACATGGAGGTGGCTTTGTAATGGAAACCAAACGATGTCTTCTAAAACACGTTATTTGGAAAGGTCCTGGCTCAGTCCCAGGACAGGCAATGGCCCTTTGGTTCTGCCTGGCACAGGCTCTACATGAGCTCTCCCTGCCCAAAGGACAATGGATAGTGGGCTTTGGATGCCTGCATCCCTAATCCAGCACCTCTCAAGCTAGGGCACATGGCATTGGCTAGGATGCTCCTATTCATTGGAGAAAGAAAATAATAAACCAGAGCAAGTTTTAAGGGATGCTCAGCCTGTGTTTATTTTCTCCTGACATGGCTCACACATCTCTAATTTTTCACAGATTAATTCTTGCTCCCTGTGTTGTGGGTTTCTTTCAGTTTTACAGACACTTGAAGCTGAACTCATTTACACTAGAAAGAATGTTTCTTGCTTCAGCTTCCCGACATGGGTTAAAATCAATAACATTAAAGTTTATTTTAAACACTTTAGCAAAGCAATTTTCTCAGCATTCCAGCCTGCTGTCAGCTTTTTCACTGCTATTTGCAATGCATTAGGTGTAGTAAAAGAGTGTTTCACAATCCCATCTGCTTTCAAAGACCTTTCTAACAAACCCTGCAATGAGGATATAATTCATGTGATGACCTTGGTCAAAAACAAACACAGGCCCCAAGGTGTAGCATGTGCAAAGGGGTTGATACACTCACAGGTTTTGTTATAACAGAGGTTTTATGTGTTACTGTCTTGCCAAAGCTGGTTGGCCTTGTGTACATCCAGCAGCATCACTGCTGCTGGCCAGGGAGCTACTCCTTTGGCTCACTTGAAAATCCTGAAATACATTTTATGGTTTTAAATAAACCCCATAGCCTGGGAAATGCCCATGAGCTGATCTTTGCAAATTCATGGTGCCGTTTCCTCGTCAGCGGAATAAACGCACTTGCAGTGTGGATCAACAGCAGAACTTTAAAGGGATGATCAGGCATTTTTGTGAGTGAGAAGGGTTTGGAGGAGGCAAGGTGGGCAAATAAATTTGCCACAGATGACACACACCACGTAGGTCCCCTAACCAGGGGGCAGTTGTGTTTTCCATGCTGCAGACCCACCCCACTGGCACAGACCAGGCTTTGAGCAGCTGATTCAGGGCAGCTGCAGACTCAGCTGCTGCCATGGACCATCGAGCCACACATGGACCAGGCTTTGAGATTTCCCCCCACTTCCGAAAACCAGGTCACTTCTTGGGTGCTGGCGGTGCCATTAAAAGTCTAATTTTAGGCTCCTGGCTGCAGCAAGCATCCCTGTAAATGCTCAGTTTCTCTGCCAAGCTTCTGTAGGCTGGAGTGGAAATTTGCATCAGGGAGGCTTTACTGTCTGCACTCTGAATGGAATAAGAAAAAAGACTAAGGACGATCATCTGGATGGAGCTGCCTCTAACAGGGCAACACAAGCAATAGGAAAAGAATTAGTTATTTTGTTTTTCAGTGCAGTTTTAGGGCCCAGCTTGTAGCTTTTTCCATCTTTTCACCCTACCCATGTGAGCTGCTGACAGCTGCAGGCTGCCACCACACAGACTGTCCCTTGGAGCCCCTGGCATGGTCCATGCTCAGCACCGGTTACATGTAGAAACAAAACTGGACCACAAGGCAGCTTTGAGCAGCTTGAGATGCTGTAGGCTCTGTTGTCCCATCTCACACCTGCTGCACACAGGAAGGGAGAGGGGAACTGCAGAAAACTCATCATGTTTTGGGAAGGAGGTGTGAGCAGGAAGGGATGCTGGAGCCTTAAAGGCAAGAGGGGAGTTGCCACTATGTCCCCCTGGTTCCACATACATAATTGATACTCTGAGATGACCCCTGGGTTATCTGAGGATGCAGATTAGCCAAGGACTTGTTTGAAAGGACAGTTCTTTCACAGCGGTGTGAGTTATCTGAGATGCAGGCTATATGCATGAAAATACAATACCCGGAGCTCCTCAATTCAAAGCACTGTGATGTGATAGTGAGATACATATTATAGGGTCTTAAATCATGTCTGCAGCACTGATTACGAATTCACATAGTCCTGTCTCAGCATGCACCAGGATCAGAGTCAGACCTGGAAAAGATTCTTTGGGGATGGACTATTCAAGTGCTCCAAATTCCTGCTCAGTCTCTGGGAGAGGATACTGCTTAAGTGCTACCTTTGTTTCCCCAGCTTTTCAGCTTGTGAGAAAGCCTGTGCCACTTGCAGAGGAGGTCCTGCAGATATTTGGGGCACAGCAGTTACCTCCAGCCACTGCCACCCTCCTTACACAGGATTACAGATACAGGCCAGCTGTCAGAGAGTCAAATCCTGGCCCTACAAAAACTTATGGAGTGACTGGCATAGGCCAGGGTTTCCCCAGGCACATTCCTGCTCAGTTTCATACCTTTTTTCATTGTTCATTAGAATTTAAAATCCAACTGAACAGATCAGCCAGGCACTGGTCAGAGAAATGCATTTTCCAGTGTCTGGAGGAACAAGGATGCTTTCTGTGTCTCTTTGTCCTGGATCTCTGGTGCCCATTTACCAGACAGAATCTGCTGTATGGTTAAGTACAGCTCTAACTGCCCTCCAGCTGTTTATTCCACATTTCACAGGATCTGGACTGCTCCTGCATTTGTTCTCACTTAGGATCTTATGCCTTTCCAGGGATTCTGGAGGATGAACTTGCAACTGAGCTACCTGGTGCAAATGGGTGAGCTGGTTTTCAGGGGAGCTTTTTTTTTTTTTTTTTTAGTATTTTCTTTATATATAATGGCAATTTCAAACTTTTGCTGTAAGGTCTGGCCCAATATGTTATATCCAAAGATGACACTTTTGAGGCAACCGCTCTGAGGATCCAGAGACAGCAGGGAAGGAAGGTGCTGTAGGTACATGGAGAGAAGTTAAACATCCATCCTGACCCCTCCTCTGTGTAAGCCAATACAGACCCTGCACAGGGATTGCTTCCAGCAGCTGTGTTTTCCAGGCCATATTTCTAAAGGAGAGAAAAGCACTCAAATATGTGACTTAAGGGGAAAAATTCTTCATCTCCTCAAGCCTCTCTGAAAAAACTCTAAATGGTGTGAAGCCCAGTGCTGGTAATGATGCTGTTTTTAAATGAGCCTTAATTCAAGAAGACCCAGTTGGTGTGCTGAAGGTAACTTCAGATAGGGAAGCTCATTACTTTGCAATCCCCAGTTGCGAATATCAAACACTGCAAAAAGCTTCTTGTTTTACCCAACTCTGCAACTCTGCAGAGGAAATAATGGCCTTGCATTTCTGGGGTAGCCTCAAGCCAGGGCTGCTGATAAGCACCAGCAGCAGTAGGCAGGCAGACAACATCTTGAGGAGCCTCAGGGCTCTGGGAGCTGCCACTGATGGATGCTGGAGAGATTTTCCTGACCGGAAAAAAGGTCCTGTGGGGAGCTCAGAGACAGGTATGGCTCTGGAGGGAGGGAAGAGGAGTTTTCTCTGCATGTTTCCATCCCCATGTCCTTTTTCTGGGAGGCAGTGTGGTCAGAAATCTTGGAAACCCTGCAACTGCTACTTTTACTCAACAGCAGATCTGGATTTTGGTGTTGATAGTTCATAGTAAGCTGTTGCTCCCGGAGCTGTGCCAAAACAATCAAGGCAAATAAAAGTAATTCTATCTTTCTGTGTAGTGTAAGTCAACAGAGACCCTTTTCTGGAAACAACAGAGCTGTATTTATTTGCATCCAACCTGGTTTGGCCCTGATCTGGCAAATAAAACCATGTAATTTCCATCAGCAAGCAGCTGAAAATTCCCCTCTGCTCTCAGAGACCTTTTGAAGTGGGGATGCCTCATATTTCCTGGAAAATTGATGAAACCTGAAAGGATTAAACCACACTTCTTTATCATTACAGTGTGAGATACCTGGCCTTCTTTAGTGGGTGGCAGAAAAGGGTTACAGTTCCAGATGATCAGAAATGTGACCATGGTTGGTAAGGTCACACACTTGCTGCAGACAAAGGTGTGGGGACAAGGCTGCACCAAGCTCAGGCTTCTCAGGCTGATGCCACTGAACCTGTGGCCCTGTCTGTGCTGGGCTGGGGGGATCCACCAGCCCCATGGTTGCCCCAGTCTGGGCATCTCCATCCTGCAGGAGCCACCCCAGCATATTCTTCACTGTGAGGGTGGTGAGGCACTGGCAGAGGTTGTCCAGGGAAGCTGTGGATGCCCCATCCTTGCAAGTGTTCATGGCCAGGCTAGATGGGGCTTGGAGCAAGCTGCTCTGGTGGAAGGTGTCCCTGCCCATGGCAGGGTGTTGGAACTGGTTGATCTTGAAGGTTCCTTCTAACCCAAATCATTCTAGGATTCTATGATGATATGAGAATGGAGGAAAGGTTTTCACAGTGGATATTCATGGAGTTATGATCCTTTCTGGGGCCCTCCAAGGTGGGGAGAGCTCTTTGTGCTGCAGCACAAGTCTATCTCCTCCTGGGCACTGCAGAGTGAAGATGACAGAGCTGTGTGCCTTCGAGCACTCCCCTCCCATCCCTGCTTCAGCAGACCCAACCCATCTTGTGTCTTCTGCAACGACTTTCATCAGTGCTGAAAAGCAGCTTTTCAATGAATTCAGTGCAAAAGCATCCCCTCAGATGGGTACCAGCACACAACTCACTGGGGAAAACACCTTTCTGAGAAAGAGAAAGCTTAGTTTAGCTGTGTGGCAGCAAAGCTGCCACTGACGTCTGTGAGCAAAATTAAGAGCTTTTGGCTCATGCATTTATGATTAGACTGAGCAGAAGGCAAAATATTCCATTATGACAACTTCAGAGCTGAAAGAAATAGGTCTGAGCAGATGTTGATTTGCAGGATAAACAAATTAATTCAATTCAATTTAGCCCCCTCTACTGTTACAGTCCTTTGTTCCTCGATTAAAAGTGTCAAATACAGCACTCATGCTGTATGCATGACAAAAACCACATGCCAGGACAGGCACATAAATCTGCAAACAGAAAATATATCCAGTGTCCTTGAGGTCTGCTGTATTTCCATATCATCTCTTAACCTCCAGGACCTTGACTGTTACCCAGGGCTGGTGTTCCACAAACACATACTTGATTTACAAAGCCTTTGCAGCTTGCCAGTGGAAGGATTGCCTTTGATGCAGGGCCCTCTAAGGTTGCAAGGCTGCATTAGCTTGGTCATTAGGTTGGAGATTGAGCCCCCAGTGCCCAGATTTTCAGGTGAAAACAATGTCCCTTTTAAAAGGCTTTTAGGTAGCTTGATGTTGGGAGGGAGTTGGAGCAACCCACACAGAAGGGTTTGGTGCAGAGTGCCTGCCTGCACATCCATCTATTGTCGCCTGGGATAGCACAGTCCTTTGGGCTGGGATCTTCCCTGAAGCTCTGGAAAAGCTCAGATCCATAAAGGGTGTCAATGCAAATCACTTGAGAATAAGCTTGGTTGAAAACAAACAAACAAACAAACAAGGGATTCCTCCTGGAGTCAAATGCTCTTTCTGAAAAGCTGAGCTGGGGTTTAAAGAGCTTTGCTTCCTTCAGAGGTCTTGCAGAGGTCTGTGGCTTCTCTGACTTCCAAGTTTAGACTGAGACATAATTCAGTCCTTTTAACGACTGAAAGACATTGAGTCTTCTTAGTCCAAAGGAGCAGATAAGCAGCTGAGTACTCAAACTCAGGCGGGTTTTATAGCTCTTACAGCATTAGTGCAATAGTTTTTCATGCTTAATGATGTGTCTAACAGGAATATCAGTGTACACACAGGCTTAGAACAATTGTCTAATAGCTCTACTGTTTGGCATTCACTTTTCAGAAATTTTAGAAGAATTCCTTGGATCTGGAGCACCTGTGATCTGTACAGGAATGGCTGGTGGGCAGGCTGAGCAGTGCATCAGTGTCATGACCTGGAATACTGCTGAGCTCATCCATATGGGATGCTGTTGCATGGGATCTGACACAGGGGCTCAGCACAAAGGAGCAGACACGCTTCTTTGTGCCTCAGAACAACCCAGCTGGCCCAAAACTGGTTAAAGGGAAGGAAATAGTTCCTAACCTGCACAGATGGCTCCTGTTAACTCCCCTGTCTCATCCCTATGACTCAGTCTGGAGTTACACAGCACAGTGTGTGCTGCTTTGCTGGCAAAGTAAGAGGGGCTGTGAAATGGCCCGAGCTGCCTTTGATGGCTGCCCTGCAGACAAGAACTTATTTGAACAACGATTGGGATGGATATTTGCAGCTGGAGCATGGCTGTAGCACCAGGGCATGTCATGTGAGCCACCAGACTACTGCCCCAACAGCCTCGTGGGCTTTTCCTGAGCACTGAAGGCTTCCTCATGCTGTGGAAGTCTTAGCTGGAGGTGGGTCCTGAGCCCTCTGAAATATTTAGGAGTGTTCCTACCTAGCTCCAGAGTCCCCTGTCCCCAGGGGCTCAGCAGTCTCTAATTTTCTTGAAAAAGCAACCCAAACTCTTATTCCACGTAAAAGATCTAAATATAGTACCTGAGGAAAAAAAAAGTTTCTCTTTTTTGTATCAAGTGTAAATGCTCTGTGTTAATTCTGCAGTGCTCTGTGCATGTTCTGGATGTGCATTATGAAACTATTGAGGCAAAACCAGCCCTGGGAGGACCAGCCCTGAAAATGCCAAACCACTGCTCTCAGCTCTGACCCTCTCCCATCTTGTCCTGAAACAGGACCTTACAGACCAACATGCTTTGTAAGAAAACATCTTCACTCCATAAAAATTAGTTATTTTGTTTAATGCTAACCTTGTGGCATTTCATGTTTCCATCCCCTCTCTCTTTGCCGGGCAGCCTGGGGTGGGTGCTCAGGTACAGGTGGCAGAAGAAACACTGGGAGAAATTCATCCCCCTGCGAGGGGCAGAGCTCATGGTCCTGCCCTGTGGGATGCTTGTGTCACAACTCCATGGGCTGGCCCTCTCCAACAGCATTGTTAAACTCATCCGGGAACAACAAACCCATCCAAGAGGTGGAAGTGCCGCAGTGAGCAGTAGCCAGAGGCCCTGCACTTGCAGGCAAGTTGCATAAGCCTTGTTTCTCTGGAAAAGCAGCTAAAAATAGCCAGGGGGGATGTGCCACAGGCTGCACGCTCCCGCTGCCAGGTTTGTTTTATATTGCAGCAGCGCTGGGACTCGGTCCCAGGCCACGCACCGTGTCTGGAGCCAGGGCTGGGGATGGGGCTGGGCTGCCACGAGCCAGCACTGCAGTCAGGCTGGGCCACACTCTGCCCTGTGCTCTGCCCTCTTCCCTGGGAGCCATGGTCCTCACTGGCTGCCTGCCCAGCTCCTGTGGGACCCCATTTCCTGACCCACACCAAGGCTGCTCGGGACAATCGTTAACGAGGAGGATGGAGGTGGCCTCAGTTTCTTTATCCCTTGTAAGAGGGTTTGCACTATAAGGTGATACCTTACTCCAGGGCAGCCTGGTCAAGTGGAAATCAACGCCAGCTAAGTAAATGCTGATCATCCTGCTTAGAGACTTGAATTAAAAAGCTTTGCCAATCAGCCTTGATTGATAGAAAAAGGACAGTGCATTAAGATCAGCCATAAGGCTTTAGAAGGCAAGACCTTCACATCAATCTTTTTGTTTCCCCATTGATCAAACCAGGAACAGAGCTGTGCCATTAAAAGCAGATTATTTTCACATTGCTTTTGCCAGTGAGAAAAAATAAAAGTACATATTAGACTCCACCTAGGAGCTAAATTCTGTGGTAGAGAGAGCTGTCACTCTGCTGTGATCAATAAGCCCGTTAGCCTCTGCTCAGTGCCTTGGCTCCCAGAGAGCCCCTGCAATCAGACCTGATTATGGTGATGTATTGGTGTGATTTTGGCTGTGCCCATCTGAGAGGCTGGGATCAGATTGTGTGGAAGAGCAATAAAAGAAAGAAAAAAATAGTAGTAAAAAAATTACCCCGAACAAAGACATTAGAGGTAAAATAAAGCCATTTGGGAAAATGAGGCTGGCAGCATGGCCAGGAGGATGCAGCAGATGAGAACATTGGGTACAAAGCTGGTACCTGGTTTGGCTGTCTCCTGTTCATTGCTCTGGCTCTGGGCAGCCCAAAACCTGCTCAGTGATGCTGCAGATGGGAAAGTCCCCACCCTTATAAAATCAGCTGGCTGGGGATGCAAAGGGTTGTGGCTGCTTTGGAGGCCAGTGTGAGGCTCTGCAATTTTCATACACACCCTGCCCCAGTCTAACCCTCTTGCAAACCCTTCTGTCCGCTCTTTACAGATATTGCACAAATATCAGACAAAAGGTTGCTCACTCCAGCAAATGGAGTTTTCTGAAGCACTTCCATGACTAAGCACAAACCTTGAATGTGATCTTGGCTGCTTTGCCCTGATGCTGGTCCCCCAACTACCCCAACCATGACAGGAAGAGACCACACAGATGCTGATGCCAGTCCCAAAGACCAAGGAGATGTGTTGTGGATGTCCCCTCCCTCTTCTGTCGCCTCTGGAAGGTTCCAGCTGCTGTGGCTGCATTTAGCAGGCTCAGGGGCTGTTTTCCTGTGCTGCTGACACCCTGCTAACCTGCCACAGTGGGAGCAACCGGGCTGCAAACTCGCCCTGGGGCTCCCACATGATTGATGGCAGGAGCGGCGGGGCTGGCAAGTGGACGAGCAGCTGATGGATCGCTGTAACTCAAGCCTCTGCATCCCGGCTGCAGCGCCAGCTCCGGGGTCAGCAGCGCTCGGGCCAGCCCAGCGAGCTTCCACCGAAAGCCTGCTGAAAATGGGAATCTGTGGAGCAGCAAAACCCAAGTTCTGTCTCTGGGGAGACCCACGGGGAGTGCTGAAGCCCTTCCAAAGTCCCTCGCTTTCACAGTGACTAGAAAAGGGGCACTGGGGGGAGCGTGGCATGGGCTTGCAATACCTCTGCTTTTGTTTTCCCGATTTTACTGCAAAAGGGGGACCTCCAAGCCCCAGGGTGGGAGCGGAGGGAGGCTGAAGGACCCACGGAAGGAGGTTACAAAAGCAGCGTGTGGGTTATCGGTGCGAGTGCATTCCTGCGGGGCCGGGCGGGCCGGCGGCCGGGGCCCCTCGCACAAACCCGGGGAGCTGTTTGCACAGCGCCCGCCGCTCGTCCCAGGAATTTCTTAAATTGTTTCTAGCGCTCTCAAGTGCGTGACTGTGCCTTGTCCAGTTATTTTAGAGATTGCTGCACGGGCAAGTGTTCCCCGAACACCCCCTCCCCACAAGCCAGGGCAGGGCTGCCGGAGGGACCCACCCGAGGGGCAGGAGATGGAGGCAGCTTTTGTCCACCAGCACCTCCACTGGCCAGGTGCTTTGGAAACCCGAACGGTGACCGATTCCAAAGCCTGTCCCCATCCCAGGCTCGCAGGAGCAGCTGGAGCAGCTGCAGCTCTGGAGGGGACCAAAGCACCGTGATTCTCATGGCCCCAGCCCCTGCCTGCAGTCCCCGGGACGCTTTGGAGGTGGTGGCTGTGCCACTCACAGGGCACAGCACCCAACCGTGCCCACCATCACCTGTCGAGAACTTTGGAAAGGGCTGGGGCTGGGGCCAGTGCTGTGCCAGGCACCCCAAAGCACTGGGGCAAGGCTCATCAGACACATTTCCAGTGCACCTAGAGCCCGGTGGGGTGTTGTCCTCCCAGGCTTATTGTCAAGGGTATTAACAAACTGATTTTTTTTTTTTCAAGCCCCTCTGCACAAGTCCAAGGGAAGAGGGTTAAAACCAGGCTGTGTTTAGAGTGTGGTGGGCATGCATTCGGATGGCATCATTTGGAAGGGCCAGGCTCTGGTAGGGGTGGCTTCGACCCCAGGGGGGTTCCTACACACAGAAACATTTTGCTCTCATGAAATGATCAAATCATGTTTATCTTACTGTTGAATGCTCAACCCATCAACCCTTACTCTGAGAACTGACCCACAGGTGGGCACAAGAGGAGCCGAGGCTGGGGCACGAGGGCAGCTGTCACTGATGATGGTTGACAGACATTCCCACATTGACCATTCCCAGCCCATTTTCCTCGTAACCAAGTGTCCAAAAGGGGTTTCTCTGAGCATCACTGCTTTTGAATGTTTTATTAGAGACTGAAGCCAGCACAGGATATTGAGCACTTCAGCAGCAGAGCAATACAGTCCATGGTTGGCAGGGTTTAATATGCATCTGATTGTATTTTCAATTATGAGAAATGCACTGAAGCCAGTCCTGAGGCAGGCCAGAGAGCTCCAAGCACCACAAATCTGGGCCATTTAGCTGCTATGAATTCTTCCTCTCTTCCCTCATGATTCATCTCGACAGCATTTAAGTCCTTGTAAAAATGCATTGCCAATTAAAGAGTGAGACTGGCTCTGAAGGATTACAGAAATTGAAGAGTACCTTTTGCAGCAGTGTGGGATTTGTGTGAGCATCCCTTTTTTCATTCATATCAACCAAAGTCCTCTGTGGGAATGGAAACTCCTGCTGAAAACCTGCTCCAAAGCCCACGGCATCCTTCCTTAAATTAGAGGCAAGCCTGGATTGGGGCTGGGGTTTCGGAGCTCCACCTTAATGATGTGCTGTGCTAGATGTAGCATCCCAAAGCAAAACCCTTTTTGGAGAGGCTGAGCCCAAATGGGCTCAATGGCAAATAATCGGTACCTGCTGCCAGGGCCACTGGGCAGCATCCCTGAGACTAAAGAAACAGGAACCTGCTGTGTCACTGAATCGCTGTGTAGGAAGAGACCTTCAAGATCATCTAATTCCAACCCCCTGCCATGGGCAGGGACACCTCCCATCTGCTCAGGTTGCTCAGGTTGCTGTTGTTCCATGTCCCTGCTCAGGCACAGCACTGCCCTCCCTGCCTGTCACCTCCTCCCCGGCTCAGCCACCAAGACAGGAGCTGAAAATCCATCCCGTGTGCACAGGCCTGACTCTGATCCCCCTGAAGCCTCTGCAAGCTTCAGGCGGTGGCTCCCAACAGCTTCAAACAACCGCATTAATCTGTGACAGCCTCCCCTGCCAGAGCCGGGGAGCGCAGCAGGGGCGGCCCAGCCAGACTTTTATGGCCACAAAGGCCACGTCGCACCTGCTGACGGTTGTGAATAGACTTGCAGACAGCACCAGGTGTGCCATTGCAACAGATTGCACAACTGGGTGTGCCTTTCATCTATGTATAGAGCCGCGGCGAGGGGATGGAGCGTGCTCGGCAATTGTCCTAATTTAGCAAAAATCCTATTTGTCCAGCGGGCCGCCCTGCGCGGTCGGCACGTGTATTTCAGGAGCAATTATCTCGGTTGCCCTTGGCCTGGCCCCGGCCCTGGCCCTGCGGGAGTCGGGAACGCCGCTTTTATGGCTGGCGGGGAGGGATGGTAATGAGGGACGGGGGGAAAGGCGAGCGGTGCCTGCCAGGGAGCGCTGCCCGCAGCGCAGGAGCATCCCCCGCCCCGGGAATCCCGCACCCGCCATGCCCACGCTGCGTTCAGCTCGGTTATTTACAGTGACAGCCTTTTAGAGGAGACGTTTTAGTCATAGCACTGCTCGTGAGACCTGGGAGGAGCTCAGGGCTTGCAGCACTTCACAAACAGGCTCATAAAGAGCAGCAGCAGACGAGGCCCATGGACCTGCCAGGTGCTGGTGACTTCTCTTCTGCCATCCAATAGTGAGCCCGACAGCGACACTGCATTGAAGACTTTATCATTTCAGGCTTCATTAGAAGTCTGAGTCATAACTTCAGGTTCATTAGATTATTTCTACATCTCAGCCACATCGTAAAGATGACAGAGATCCTAAAACTTGTGTTATAAATGTGGATCACTCCATCGTACTGAATAAAAGATGCTGATCTCATGGGGATGGCGGGATGAGATCAGGTCAGAGTTCTGCAGGCTGGAGCCAGTACTCATTAGCAGCAAATGGGGACCCTGCTTTATGCTAAATGTCCCTCTCCATGGATGTGTGTGTGGTGGCACGTCCAAAGGATGCATCTAAAATGCAGATGCAATTGCCAGATTCCATTAGAACTTTTTTCCTGCCTGGGCTTGGCCAATGTATATTGGATTTGCTCTAATTATGTTCCTTGAAATGAGCCCTGACAAGAGAAGTGACATGAATTGTCCTGGTTTTATTTTTATAAATATGAATCATCTACTGTTTTGAAAAGAAAAAACCAAACCAACGACCAAGTTCAAGCCCTTTATCCCACATTTTCAAACCTTCCTAATTGCTTATAAACCCCCCCACCCAAATTAACATGGAAAAAGTAAAGGCTTGAAGACACGTTTGTATTTAGTACTGCAAATTCAAACAGCAGATACCCCATTGCTTTATGCACAGCTTTCACTATACCACTGTTTCTGTGGAAATTTCCCAAATTGTGGAAGAAAATTAAAGCAATCCTGTGACTGTTTTGTTTGAGAATTGCACATTGAAGGGACGGTGAGGCAGAGCACAGGATGGGGTCCAGCACCTCTTGGGATGTAAAAGCTTCAGAGCCACTGCAGACCCCCAGGATTTTGCAGGTGTGTGCCTGGAAGAGCCCTGGGAGAAGCAGACTGGGAGATGTGGGCAGCGCTTCTTGCCCGGCCTTCTAGATCCTGGCACAGCTACACATCTTGGAGTGGGCAAAGTATTTTTCCAATTTACTGCATTACACAGAAAAAAGGCTTTTGACAGATATACACACACATTTATTACTGACCAGAAAACGAGCTGCTGTGCAACTAATAATTTTGATGGAATCAAACAGAAACTTTGGTAACTACAGCCTGGAATAAAAGGCATTATTTATTCTATGGACTGTAGTAGTTCATAAAGGCCTCGGTAGCAATCAGGACACACTGTACTAGACAGAGCAGTGGAGACCCCACCTTAAAACACCTTCCAATGTAAATACATCAGACAGATAGAATTTATTTGCTTCTCACAATAACTCAGCCCTTGACTCACCACCAACCAGGCCCAGCTCAACACAGCTGTGTCTGAACATTCACAAAAGTCTGACTCCACAGACTTGAGGCTGCTCCTTCTCCAGTGGCTCTCCAAGGACCTTTCCTCCCTGTCAACAGGGGAACCCGCAAGCAGCAATTCTAAAAGATTTTTTTTAAAAACATTCTTTATTTATACAGGTATTTAGATATGCAGTGATTTAAAATCAGCCACTGGACACCATCAGGCACCTCTGCTGCATTTATTCCAGCTGCTAAGTTCAAGTTTGCCTATTTGCAGTCTTCTTCTAAACACACTTAGCACCTCAGTACTCCTGGAGGCACATATAATGTGGGCATGTTGATTAAGGTAGTGAATAACATAAACCAGTGCATAATTAAATTGCCAGACTTGATTCTCTTTCATTCATGTTCATAACAGTTTCACATGACAAACAGTTCACATCTAAACTACGCTGACAGAACAAGTACTATACGTTCTAATTAGACCACTTTATTAAATCAAATTGTGTTGCTCAGTACGTCTGTGCAGATTGCACAGGCTTCCATGTAAACGGCACAAATCATGATAAAATCACAATAAAGCACTTCCAATCATTAGATTCCAAGAAGTGTTATCTGAGGGGTAAGTCCCATTGTCCCCACTTGGCTGATAAGGAAACCGAGACCACAGAAAACCTCAGAGAATTCACTTGTATTAGTCACCTCATAGCCCAATTAAAAGAATTCAGCCTCTCTAGTCCCGCTCTAGAGGACAAAGTTTGATCTAATTAATCAAGTATTACCCATAAAGCAAACAAAGAAGCATGTGTTCCAGCAGAAGCCCCCATCCTTCACCCCTCCATCACCATCACTGCTGCTCAGCATTGTAATGGGAACAAACAGAAGCACATAATCTTACAGCTGCTCCATTGTCAGAATGACACGTTAGCAGAAGGATTTACAGACGTGTTTGCTTATGAAATAAAGGTTTGCATGTTCAGAAATGCAAACGCCTCCTCTGCACAGGAGCTGCACACCACAGAGAAAGCTGCTCCCTGAAGGCTGTGCTGAACTCAGGAACATGAATAAGGTGTCTGTGACTTTTAAGGTTTGCTGCTTTCTCCCAAAAAATAACAAAACTGACAGTGAATACACAGTTGCCAGAATGGACAGACCATGGTGAGAGGCTCCTGAGGCAGCTGCACTGAGGGCCTGGGCAGCTCTTCAAAATAGTGCCCTGAAAAGGAAGAACTGGACACATTCACTTAACCTTTGCATAAAATCAACATTTGCCTCTCAAAGTCAAATCCTGGCTCCAGTGATGCCAGTAAGTGTTTTGCTAATGGAAATTGTGTGAAGATTTGAATTCAGATTTTACTTCCAAATTTATTTAAAGAAAGATTTGCTCTGTGAGAAGTTGAGTTGATCAAAGCAGGCAGATTTGCAGCTTTCTGCATCCACAGTACCAGCAGAAAAGCTTTTCTTAAAATCATGGTGCTTTACTTTTTTGGTAGTTTAGGGGCGATGTTGTTTTGGAACCATGTGAAGGCGAAGATGACACCCATTGTTTTTGGGAAAGTCTCATCATAAGCAAACTTCATGGATTCTTCTAAAGGTATTTCCACAACTTCAATCAGCTCTCCCTCTTCAGCCTGGCCACCTCCTCCACTGGTTTTCATCTGGTCTGTTACTTCTGCATAAAACAGTGTCTGCCTGGAACCTGTCACACCAACTCCAGACCTGGAAAAAGCAGAGGAAACTGTTTTAGACAAAAAGAAGGCAGCAAGGAACTAGGAATGGGAACCTGGATTCTTAATGTGTGTCGTTTAGTAATATCAAAATGCTTGTCCTTACCCTTTGTTAATGTCAATTAGAACCTATAATTGCAATTTTGTTGAGACAGAAGTTGACTGCAACTTCCATGCAGAAATACCAACACTTTTGAATACGTTCTATATGAAATGGATCCGTCTTCAAATATACTCTGCAACTTTGGAAAAAATGTGAGTTTGGGAGAAAATTTCAAGAAAAATTTTGTATTGGTGACCTGTTGTTCTAAAGTCAACAGAAGTTTTTTCAGCTGCCCTCGGGGAGAGAGGAACTGCTGGGTGACTCACAGAGATGCACAAACAACAGGATGAAGCTCCCCAGTGTCTGTTTGCTATCGTGCTACGTTTGCTTGCTTGTTTTTACACAAATATTTAGATTTTTTATTCTTAAGAAGATTATGTCCATTCACAGCTGGAGTCCTCCACTCATGGACTGGGTAGGTACAAGAAAGGAAAGGCAGTCTGAGACTCCCTCTCTATCCCTCCTGAACTTTAGCCCTGACCCAAATGGAGCACTGTAAGCACGCACATGTCCAAAGTAATTCAGTCTCCCTGCTAAATTTGCTTCAGTGGATTTAGTTGAGGATATTTTAGCTTATGGAGTCTTTCTTCAGCTAGACCGCTTGCTGTGTATTATACTTCTTATTTGTTAATCCTCTATTTCCTTGGGACTATTTAATTTAGGTATTATTAAATAAGGGATAAGTACATAATCCACTCATTTAGTCCTTCCAAGAAAATATTCACATTGTAATCGCAACTTCTTCGTTTCACATGATTACAAGCGACTTTTCACATTAAATCTGGATCCAAAGTTCACTGAAACTATGAATGAGGCATTAGGGCAGGATGAAAAATTAGCTTCCATATTATTTCATGTACAGAGGATTCTAAGATGTGTGGCAGTGTTATGATCTTAGAGTGTATAGCCAGATTTACTCAACCATAAGTCAACTAAATCTTTCAGTTAATCCAGCACACATCACACCCCATAGAAGGAATTAATCATTTGTCTCTCAATTTTCTTAGAACACTGGCAACTATTTTGTTTGGAGAATTATAGTGACTATTAAAGTTGATTTCTTACATCAATATACAACTTTTAAAAATACTGAATAGGGAGTGAATCAGTGAATTCTTTTCCTAAAATTACTTCTGATACATTCTGTGACTTTGGACAAGATGCGTCACCACTTCATGATCATTCCTGTACATCTAAGAAGAGAAACTAACCATCTTTGGCACCTTCAGAATCTCTGAAGGCTGATATTGGACTTCTTTCATTCTGTGCTCATCACTTTATTCCAGTGTCAGGGCTGGGGTTCTTCATACACTTTTTAACCAACTGTAAAATTTGCAAGACAAAGGATGCAGTTTGCTGGTCTCCACAAGTTCCAAGAAAAACACAGGACTGTGCATAATATATCTAATGTCCTGTTATTTCTGATGAGTGCCAAGTCTGACCTTCATCTGGGGTGCCCCAACTGGAGAATGAAAATGATCCTAAACGGAATATTTCCATGCTCACTTGATATTTTGTAAAGGCTATATACAAAGACATGGATACTTTATTTAAGAAGCCCTTCTATGAGAATATTCTGGCTTGAATATTTACAGCATAATCTCCTTCTGTAGCACCTGTGACCATTTACTTCTGAAATAGCTACAGCTGTAGCAATCACAGGAGTTCACTTTCCACACATCTTTTCTTTAAAGCAAAGGAAAACCACTTTCCAAGGTGCTACACTGTAAGATTCAGGTTCTTGCCACCACCACTCAAATAGCAGAGAGTGATTTCCATATGTTATTTCATTGTACTTACTCATATGATATGATTCTCTTCTTATGAACACAATACATCAAGAGTAGCTACTACACACTGAATATTCTTGAAAAGATGAAAGTTCTGGACATCAATGTCTTTCCTTTGTTATGATGCCCAAAGTTATGGCATTTCTTCACATATATGGGCATATAATTTGCCACATAAACTAACAAAAAGGTTGTCACAATACATATTCAAAGGAGGACATACCCACATGATCATTCTTTCTTACTCGATTACCTAACTTATCCTTCTCTGGTGCAACTTCGCCACAAGATATAAGTTGCAAACTAATAAAAATTTCCAAATGAGCTATAAATAAAATTAAATAATGCTGGTATTAATACTCATGGCATTCTATTCTACTCTTTCCCTCCAAAACCAGCAAATCTAACATTTCTAAGACTACTTAGAATCCCTTTACTAATTAGATGGTGACTTTATAGACTGTTGCAGGACATTATTTATAAACATATTGATTGCTTTTATTTGTTGTCTAACTAACCTCCCCCAAGGAAGTCAACAGTTCCTTCTAATTTGAGGATACTAAACTGGGAGAAGCTCTTGACTCTCCCGAAGGCAGAGAGGCCCTGCAGAGAGACATCAACAAATTAGAGAGGTGAGCAATCAGTTTAATAAGGGCAAGTGCCAGATTCTGCACCTGGGATGGGGCAACCCTGGTTGTAGGGACAGACTGGGGACTGAGGGAAGGGCCTGGGGGCCTGGTCAGTGGCAAGGTGAACACGAGTCAGCAGTGCCCTGGCAGCCCGGAGGGCCACAAATGTCCAGGGGGCATCAGGCCCAGCATGGCCAGCTGGGCAAGGGAGGGGATTGTCCCACTCTGCTCTGGGGCGCCCTCACCTCGAGTACTGGGGGCAGCTTTGGGTGCCATAATATAAAAAAGACATTAAGCCACTGGAGAGTGTCCAAAGAAGGGCCACGAGGATGATGAAGGGTCTGGAGATGAAGCCACGTGAGGAGTGGCTGAGGTCACCTGGTCTGTTCCGCCTGGAGAAGACTGAGGGGAGACTTCATGCCAGTCTCCAACTTTCCTGTGAGGGGCACTGGGGGGGCAGGTTCCAATCTCTTCACTATCATGGCCAGTGACAGGGCTCAAGGAAACAGCATGAAGCTGAGGCAGGGGAGGGTTAGGTTGGATATTAGGAAAAGGTTTTTCACCCAGAGGCTGGTTGGGCACTGGAACAGACTCCCCAGAAAGAGGTCACATCCCCAAGCCTGACAGAGCTCAAGGAGTGTTTGGACAATGCTTCAGGCACATGGGGTGACTCTTGGGGTGTCCTGGGCAGGGCCAGGAGTTGGACTTGATGATCCATGTGGGTCCCTTCCAACTCAGGGTATTCCATGATTCTACGATTCTAAAAGCCCATTTTAATGGTTTCAGAAAGAAGTTGAAAGATACAGAAATACACTTTGATTCTTAAAAGAGGAAAAATTCTTACCTTTTTTTACTTGATAATTTGTTCTCTAAATGCTCTGGCTTAGACTGCCAGTTGATCATTTTTGCATAGATCCACATGAAATGCCCTTTACTAAATTAAATATTTTCCAGTATTGCTTACTGCTATCCTTCACGACATTTCCAGACTGTTAATATATCCTGCTTCTCCTTAGAAAATTGCCCAAAAATCAATGCTATTCACATTTTGGCTGTCTTTGTACATTTGGCTTTTATAGAAATCAAAAGTTAGGTTTGTTGCTTTCAAGCTGTTCTGGTTGAAGTAAAAGTTTAGCATGGACCCTTGGGAAACATTGTACATGTCAGTGATTTTGGGTGCTGGGGCAGAGGAGGAAGAGAGCAGAGAGGGAGGAGGTGGGTCTGACTGGTGAATAGGCTACAGGAACTATTATGTTTGCAATGTGCTTTGAGGTTTATCTGTCACTCTGGTTTATCTGTTTCCTCTGCTTTTGCACAATTACTATCACTTTCTCAGTATGATGTTTAAGGAATTTTGATGTGCCTTTAATTACATATATAGTCCTTTTTCTGCTACCGTCTCCCTCTATCCCAAGTCTGTGACATGCTTTTCCTTACCCCAGTATTTCACACCAGAAATAAAATGCTTTTGCCATGGTCCTAAATGAGTCACCTATTAACAGATTACAGCCCTATTCATTAGCTTTGCATCTCTGGAAATCACAGGGGTCAGCACACCCGAACTGCAAGGGATGAGTTTCACCCTGGGAAAGCCACCTTCCTGATAAAGGTGCCTTCCCAGGACAAGAGAGGCTTGGCTGGGGGGAGGGTGAGCAGGTCTGAACTCAGCACCAGCCTATGGTGAGACGTCAGGCCTCGGTGTCAGTCCAGAGTTTGGCACTGAGCTGTCCAAACCTGGCAGGGCATGGCTCACACTGACCCAGACCTACTAAGCCTGGCTTGACCTGGCTGACTCTTCCAGATGTATTTTGATGTGTCTGCACAGTGCTTGACTTATTTACCACCGTGGGACAAATGCAAATGATCTACACAAAACACAGCTCAGTTTTCCCCATCTCTTTATTGTGAGGATCAGTTTCCTCTGAGGAGTTTACAGTCCTTCCAATTAACAGCTACATGGCTGACAAATACTCCTTGTCAACTCATTAGGACTTAAACTCACAAGCCCTATGCTTTCAAAACCCAAAACTCTATTAGCACTAAACTTTCTGCATTGCTTCAGAGACAGTCAGGAACCTCCATTACCTCTGACAACAGCAAGCCTAGGAATGTAAGCATGTCAAAGTAAGGATACCAAAGGGGTATGGTTTTCATCACAACAGTAACTTACATATAAGTTTAACACATCAAAACAAGATTGTACACTGCCTTCCCATATTTAATTTTAAATAAAACACTCAAACAGCGAGATTAAATCATGCTATGGCTTTTAAAGCCCTGGGCAGTGCACTTTTAGGCAACACCACACCAGAGAAGGAGTTTGTGCAGAAAGACCATGAAGCAGTGCTCACCTCCCACCCAGGGACGGGCCTGGTTGGCAGCACCAGGCTGTAATGACAATATTTTCCATCTATTTCCTCCTCAGACCAGGGAGAACACAGGAGACAGACTCTCACTCCAATCTGGTTTTGGAACACGGCAATAGCAGCTACCATGAAGCCTTTGTTTGGCTCTTCCCTTTTATCAAATGCATGAGGAAATACACAGCACATGAAACTGAGCTCACAAAATGTGACTTTTCACTTGTCATATCTAAGTTCATAAAGATACAATACAAACATTTTTTATCACAAGTAACAGTATCTTATTGCCTAAAGCCACCAGTGAGATTGAGTCCATCTCACAGGTTTGCCAATACTCTTTTAATTTATTCTTCAAGCTGTGTGTGTGCACACGCCTGTGCATGTCCACACACACACACACTGGTGAGCAGGGTCAAAATTCAAAGCTTGTATTTCAGATTAGCTCTGCCTTTCTCTCATGCCTGGGTGCTCACCTGTGCCAACCAATTACCTCATTCATAAGTATCATGTGCATAAATATTACATTTTTTATTTGGAGGAACAAGCATGTATGAGAAAATACATAATATTTTATACTCCACTCCTCTGCTGCAACATGGGGATAAAATAAATTGACTAATCCTTGTGAAGACTTATTACTTTAGCTCAGATTTTTCATGGACAGCAATTAAAAGCTAAATTTCTCACAATGTATAATATTTAAGAAATACAAAATCTATTTTAAAGTCAACATTCATTTCAACACAGAAATACTTTTTTTTTCTTTTTTAGTTTTACATAGTAAATGTGCAAATTCCTTTAATAAGATGTAAGCCATCTGGATGCAGAATTGGGGTATACAGTGAATACATAATTCATGTTTACAAATAAATGTGACACAAATCTCTCTTATTTATGCTTAGATCAAGATCCAGTTAGGCATGCAATATGTAAACTGATGATCAGTGACATGCAGCTCCTATTGTCACTTCTTAGGACCTTTGTACAGTTCTGACATTATAAGCAGCAGGTGCAGGGAAAAAAGCACAGAAGTAATTAACATAAAATTATATTACATTATGCCATCACCCAACAGGTGTACTAGCAGGTGATCTTTCTAATTATAATGCACTCCAACATTTTCTGGGCTATTATTCCTTCCACAGAAAAACCTGTGAATACAAACCATTTTTACCTCATTGCACAGAGGCTCAAAGCCATGGCACAGTAATTGGAACACCCAATACTAATTCTCTGAATGTTCTTCTTGTACACTTCAGGAAAAAAACCCAAATGCAGGAAGATTAAAATAAGTACCTATGTTAATATAGTCAGGTCTTTAAACTAATCCATGTGATTTCTTTCCAGCAGGGCTGAGAACCTACAGCTCTTGTTGTATTCACGTCAGAGCCAAGAGTTTTTTACAACCTCTGGGAGATTAAATGAAGGGAAAATTAAGTTGAACCAGAAGCTCTGGTTCAACTTCATCCTGATGCTCTGAGGCATTATTTAATTCCAATTAATTTTATAAATATTCTTCAAGAAAGCCAACATTTTCAAGAACAAAAAGAAAATATTTTGCAGTGGCAATAATAACATCTTTAATGACAACAACAACAACAACTTATTTCCCTGCCCCTGTCTCGTAAGGAAACAAGCCTCAAGGAAGATAGCTGGAAATACTTCATCCTAAGTAACCTACTCACAGCTAAATTTCACATGGGATTCAATCTGATAACTGCTGGGATACCATGATAGATATAAAATTTGTTATATCAGATATATCAGTAAGTCCAAAGTAAGTAATTCACTGACAAAATTTCGCATTTGGGAAAAAAACCCCAAACATTAAGGGAAGCTGACAGATTTCTTTTAGAGCTTTTAAAAAAGGAACAATTTAACTGGCAACCTTCAACTTTCATGGAACCTCACTTTACAATTATACTACTGTAATATTAGCTTCATTTTATTATTTTATTACTGAGCTAAGTGGTTCCTTTACACTCATCACACCTACCATCCATGCTGTTTTTGACTGATGCCATACAAACAGTTGATGAGAACTCAAGACACCAGTGGCCACCAAAACTTTCAAGAAGCCTCCAAAAGTTAATTACCTACTGCCAGAGCGTAAAACAAACTTTTTGCAATATCAAAATGAACTTACTTACTGAATGCCAAGCACAAAAGTAGAAATTTGTGTAGTGACAATGAGAAGTAACTCACCACACAGGCTGCAAACAATACAGATTATTTTCAGAATGATCCCTCCTCTGTCTACACAGCAACATGAACCATCTGCATTTAAATTCACCTTCTGTCTGGCATTTTTCTATAATAGGAACAGATATTTCTGATTTTCAAAGTGTGATTCCTCTGTCCTCCTCCAGTCAAGTCCCTCTAAACATGTTTGTCTTAAGTCTTGTTATCTGCCCCCAATTCAGCCTCCTTCATTCACCCACACTATACTGTCCTCCTGCTGCTGGAACAATTTGTTCTAAAGACTCTTAACTGGTGTAAATTCCCCAATCCTGGCTTCTGTCCTGATTCCTCATTGACTCCACAGCTATGCTGTGGATCATTCAAGGTAATTAAGTCTGAGATTTGCTTAATTCAGTGCCTGACTTCTATCTGATGAGTATGAAGTCAGTGGAGCTCTGACAGAGCTGAATGATGTGGTTTAGTGGGTTACTTGCGTGTGTATGAATTACCTGTGGCAGTACTGTGGTCAAACTTTTCAGGTTAGCTGAAAAACATTAAAAAAAAAATCCCCCAAACTCACTGCTACAGGCCCTGATAATAAATGAGGAAAACCCCATCTTCAGATTACCTCTAATCTATACTGCTCCCACTGCTTGAGAACAGAGCAAAGTTCTGTTGAATACAGTCTAAGTACTTCCCTAATTTTGTTACAGAGAATTCTTCTCCACCACAATGACTGTACTTTTCCCTGGTCCATTTAATTCTCAGCCTATGATTTTTCTCTGCATTGTGCCTTCATCTCTTCTTCCTCTCTTCCACTCAAGGCCATTTTCCCTCGTAGTCTAAGTTCTCCCTATGGATTGTCCATGCTCTACCTTTCTTAATCCATTAGGCACAGAATTTTTATTGACCTTTCTAGCCAAAAGCATTTCTCCCTTTACATCTGATGTGCCTTCTGCTTTCCACATCCTTCTGCTCAATTCCTGCTTTTATTCCAGGCAGGCAACTTCCTTCTCATGACGATGATTCCAGAAAAGGCTGTCACTAGGAATACAAGGCAACTGCTTGCTCTCAGATCAAAGGCTGTGATGACAGAATATGGACAGGAGGTGAATGACAATGCAGAACCACAGAACATTCTCATTTGGAAGGAACCCACAAGGATCATCAAGTTCAACTCTTAGTTTTGAGACAGGAGACTCATAGTGGAAGATAAATATGTCAACAATGTAATTACTCTGCAAAAAAGGCAAAAACCAAACTACAGTGTATAAAGAATGATCTGTAAGACTAGGGAGATAATGCTTCCACTTTATCTAGGAAGATAGAGTACTGTGTCTTAAAGTCACTAAAGTGCTGTGATCCACTTTGGGCACTAAGTTTTTAAGAAATAAGCAGACCAGATGGAGAGAAGGCAGAGGACAGCAGAAGGAATGATATCTAGAAAATGTGATCTGAAGAGAAAGCTTAAATCAACTAAAATAGTTCTGCGCAGGTAAAAATAAAATAAAGAGAAGGTGTTCTTACAAATAGGTGGAAGGTGCAGAAGTACTTCATGTCCACTGGGGACAGGGTAGTAAATTTCAGACTTGAAGCAAAGGAAAGGAAATTTAGGCACGACATGAGGGAAAACTTGCTCATGGTACAGACAGATCAGACACTTCAGACAGAATGCCAAAAACCCTCCAAGAGAGGCCATGGAATGATGAGATTTGAGAGAAAGCACAGACCCACATTTGTCACAACTGGTGTCAGTCCAGCTGAGGCTGATCTTTGGATGAGGAGCAGTCTAGAGAGAACCCCCCAAAACTCTGACCTGAGGCACTTGATCAGTAACTAATGCAGAGCAACTATGACACAGATCCCTGGGATGGCAGAGAAGAGTAAAGTGCAGGATGCATTGTCATTGTAATGGCATGCATATGCATTAATGCCATGCTTTATGCCTGTGCTTTGTATTGACAGTCACAGCATGAAACAGCAGCATAAACCATTTGGAGAAACCTGCTACACTTGGAAAAAGCCCAGAAATTCTTATGCGTAATAAAGCCATTACAGAAAACATGCCCTTAGCAGGCCATAACCGAACTGATTACTTCCTGTCTTTGCATCAAATCCTCCAGGATGAGAAAGATATGCTAATCTTTGGCTGGAGGAAGAAGAACAGGACACTTCTAATAGAAAGACCATAACATTTAGAATAAAATCTTAATATAGAGCACAGGAAGTCAAGCAAAAGAAACTGTAAGCTACCATCTTTGAGGCTTCAGTCTTTCACATTAATTTAAAAATGTAAATACTATACAGGCCCTTCTGACTTCAGCATGGATCTCCATGGGCAGAAAGCTGTGTCCACATAGACAATGGAGGATTAAGAGCCCTTTGCAAGGGTCTCAACAAAGAAAACTCCAATTGTATACACCCTTCACAAGTCAGTGCAATTCAAAAAAAAAAACTGAAAGAAAAACCACCTGTAACATACAAAGACACTTATCAACACCAAAACATGCAGAGTTTCAGGCAGATATAAATTATTAATATTGAGTCAAACTTCTACATTGAAGCTACAACTTTCTACACCTCCAGAAATTGTATTCTGCTTTTCCTATTTTGCATTTGTATGCACATAGATACATATACATATGTATATATCTGCATGCTACAGCCTGTCAGTGTCACCCAACCTATGAAATTCTATAGACAGCTTTTGCTCATAAATCTAGAAGACACTTTTTCTTTCAGTAGAACAAACCCTTAATCTGGTTTCAATGAGTTGTAAAAGACAGCTCCTGTGATTCACCCCCTCCCCTCAACAGAAGCACTGCTTGTTAATCCAGCAGGAAATAACATTTGCCAGGATTGACAGCTGTGGATTTGTATTCAATTCCCAAATTAAAAACCAATGACAGGGCCTCGTTCAATGGAGATATCAAGTAAAATAAAGAAAGTGAAAAACCTGCTGCTTTCTCTGTAAAATACAAACATACATACATTTTGGATAACAATACCAAAAGCTGGGAATGAGATATAATAGGATTAAAGCTGTGTGCGAAGTTTTTCTTGAGGTTTTTTTTTTCAACAACAACTCATATTTTGTAATTTTCCACTTACATATTAATTTTTCCTCTTACTCCTAATAAATGTTTTAGAACATGTTAAAATCTATTACAATAATTATTTTAAACCCTGAAAAAATGCAATGTAATAATTTTCACAGTCAAATCAGCAAAATCTTCATACATAACAATAATTACTGTCCAATTCAAAGACGGTTTAATTACAGACCAAATATTATGAAGAGATCTAATAGCACAGGTTCTCATGCTTTTGCAAAATTATGTGAAAAGTTAATCAGAGAGCATCTTGGGCAGTTTCTGTTGTTAATCAGAATAAGAATCAGAGAAGGAAATCATCTGCTATAGTGAAGATGGACTGATTTCTAGTGCTGCAACAAACTGCCCTGAAGAGCCCAATGCAAGTTTCCCAGTTCTAATACTCTTTGGAATAAGTCACAATAGTATGATTCTTCCTGGAAATTCAATGCCATAATTATGATATTGATGATATTATATTTATAATCCCCTACATTTCTGTAAATACTCCTTTCACTTGCTAAAAGTTACATCATTCTTGTGCTTTCAGATGTCCATGTTCCTCCAACACACTGCTAAATAAGGGAAGAGGGAACATTCAGGCCACTTCAGCAACCTGTGAATGAGGAAATGCAAACTGCTTTAACTTGCTGTTATTTACCTGTAAGAAGTGATCCTCCTGAGGTCTGCAAGGGACACACGATAGCCACACTCCTCCAAGACTTCCTCACAAGCAACTTCCTCTAAAGAAAGGCCTGGTTTGTCCACAATGCCAGCACAGAGTTCATAGGTCACTCCAACCACAGCAGGTAAGGGTTTCTCCAGGGAAGGGAAGCTCTCCTTGTCCTGATTCTGAAAGAGTTGAGGATGATGCCTCTCTACTTCACACATGTAAACAGCTTTAGAAAAAACCAAGACACAAAAGAAAAAGAAATAATAGGGAGTATGTTAGTTTATTCATATTAAATAGAAAAAAGGGTGGTACACGAATTTTCCCTGGAAATTAACAACCATGAGAGTACTTGAGAGTAACAAATAATTCAGCTGTGTTATCTGTTAAAATTATGACACACGGATCTGGAATTTTAAAGAACAAAGGTTCTCTTGCCATGTCTGTAAAATTATTCTATACTCTATTTGTGCTGACATCATCTGAAATGAATCCATGCACACCTTAAAATAAGTCAAAATTGAAAAAGGAAGCTAGTCCATACTAGAAATCTAAGTGCCAGTAGCACCATGCAGCTACCATTTGCTGGGCAATGCGGATACTGGGATTTAATGTGAACTATGCAGTTATCTTGTGGGAAAGTTGGGTTGCACATTAAGTACCATGTGCACAATGATGAGTCTTTCAGCCTGTCAACTCAGCTGTTATTCAGAAAGGGTATGAAAAGCATGTATGTTTGTTTGAAAAAAAAAAAATTCCTCTTTTGAACGTATAGTTCCTTGCACAGATTCCTGTGTGGAGTCTGAGAAAGACTTCTTGAATTCATCTACAAGCAGCTGCCACTGTAATGCACTCCTGAATAAAGTGCAAATGTCAGATTTTAGTCCTTATTTAAGCAAAACCTTTCCCTGATGTCAACAGAAATTTTGCCTGAGTGAAAACTGCAGGACTGGATGTTAACACACAAAGAATCCCTACTGACAGACAACTCCAATAGTAACTTTAATTTACAGGTATAATCCCACTTGTTTAATCTTGGAAATTTTCTTATGTCTATCCCCTTGCTTTTCATGGAAGGTTACCAAGAGAGTAAACCACCCTGAATAAAACTATTTTAAATTTTGAACCTATTTTTATTCCATTGGAGTATTTTACACACATGTTTCACATACATATAACATCGTTTTCAAATGAGTTTGTAATTTATTTCTCATTCTAAATCTTGCAGAGCTGATATACAAGAACTCAGCTTTAATGGACAACTTTTTTCCTTCCAGGTACTGGATTTAGTTTGTTATTTCTTAAAACAAGGTCTCTAGAGAAATGTTGTTGCTTAAAGCAAAATACCACAGTGACTTCTTAAGCACTTGGTCTCTGGGGCAGAGTCTACATGCCTGAGCTCCTTCTGCAATGCTCGTTTTGACACCTCAGAATTGTAGAATAGCAAAATCAGAAGTTGAAAGGGAGATATCCAATTGAGTCCATTGTCCAAAACCTACTCTTTCTTTCTCCAGAAGTTAAAACTCGCAAAAGCTCCTTGTCTTAGGTACATCAAGTATTTGAGATTCAAACAGATAAGGATAGTAGCTTCCATTTCTTACTTGACAGACATGACTAGAGCTCAGTTTTCTTTTTAAAGCACAGCATGAAGCCAGGAAAAAAATATTCCCTGACAGCTCTAAGGGACAGCTCCTTGAAGAGTGTCTATTGTCATTATTCCAAAAACTTCTAAAAGCAACAAAAATTATCATAAATGACAACCACATCCAAGATTTCTCTGAGATGAGCCAAATCCTCTGAAAGTTTTATTTCTTTTTTAGTACTGACATACCCATTACAGATAATTAAAAAAGGAACAACACATGCATCCCATTAAAGGCTTTGGGAATCAAAACAGGATGCAGATAAGACTGTGGGGTACAGAAATATGAAATTATGACCAAAGACTGTTAGAAGTCTTTTGTCTTCCTGAAACCCACCCTGTCATTCCATCAGGCACCTGCCATTCTCCTTCTCCCTCAGCACAACTGGGCTCCATGCAGATCAAAACCTACATTCCCAGAAGGACCTAATCCAGCAATCCTCTTCAAAGCAAAGTCCTGTGATATGCCCACACTTAAAGCCCAGTAACAGCTTTTCTCTGTAGATAAGGAAGACAAGAAGCAGTACCAGCCACTTCTGTAAGAGTCCAAATATTAGAGCATTTGCCAAGGAGTCTGATTATGAGTTTGATATCACCTGGCTTGGAAAGGTTCAAACTCACTTTATCTCTCACAGATAAGCAAAGCCTAGAAAGCCAAGCTGCCTGCTAGTATCAGGGAACAGAGAGCCTCCCATGCCTCTCTTGAAGGTGCAAAACTGACTGCTCAAGTGATGCACTGGGTGATAAAGAACTGGATGGAAAAGCAGTATGTGACCTACTGGCTAAGGCATGCTCTTCAGAGGGAAACCTGTGACTCTTCTCTTCCTCCTCACAGGCTGTCAGCTCATTGCAAATCCACAAAGCGTTTGGAAAGCAGAATCCAGAAGCCCCAGCACAGCCACCCACCCACTCCTATGTCCTTTATTCTGTTGTCTTCCAATGCTTCTTTGGCCAGGAGCTGCCACTTCATCATCACTGGGCAGTCTCCTCCACCAACGGATGGACATGTGCCCTGAGCAGCAGCACAGTGAGGAATCAACCTGTGCCAGGGGAGCTTCTGGCTGGGCATCAGGAAGAATGACAACAGAATGGGCTGTCAAGCATTGAAAAAGGCTTCTCAATGTAGTGGTGGAAACAACCTCTGGAGCCACTCAGCTGTAAGAAGTCTCAGAGTGGAAACTCCAGTAGAATTGATGTTCTTGCCTTCCTTTCTGTAAGCTGGGACAAAGGATAGATGGCTCAGCCAAACTCAGTAAATAAGATCACAACTGTTATTCAAAGCAGCCTTGGTAGGTGACACAAACAGGACTTGTTTGCTACCCCTCAACAGAAGAAAACAACAGTAGGGACTGAGGGGCCAGTGTGGTTTGGCTGACTGGGGAAGGTGCTGGCTCCTCTCTAAACTTCTGACTGTGTGCACTGGTGTTTCATACCTCCTGAAACAGAACATGGCTTATGATTCAAATCTTTGATGCTGTTTATTTTAAGTCAATGGAAAAACAAACATCACAGTCTATTGAAAGGTCATTACACTTACAGTGAAAAAACCAGACTGCATGCTCATAGGTCCTAACTGCAGCCCCTCCCAGGAACATATATTTTATTATATTTGAAAATGTGTGTTCAATTGCCATCAAAATAAGCATTGACCAATACCTTTGCAAATTAGTCATGGGTGACGAACATATACAGAGCTATATGTTTAACTTTCTTCTCTCTGCTCCTCCCAAATGTGTGATTTCATGATCATTCAAGATGATCTAAGCCCACAGCACACTGAAATGTGCTTTGGTTTGCCTCACTGGCTGTGTGCTCCTGCCACCTCTCAAGGCAGCATGAACTCCTTCAGGCCAGCCAGGTCAGCTGCCTGATCCTCAGAACTTTGTGTCTGCAGCCATTCTGCTGTGGCTGCTTAAGGGCTGGTGCAGCCAAAGGGACTGGGGTGGAAATGTACAGGCAGAGAGGGGTAAGTGCCTTTACAAGCAGCACGGACATCAGTGGGAAAAGCTGCTGCTGCCACCACAGCCCGGGAAAGGCCAGCACATGGCAGCAGCACACGCGCAGGGACAGCGAGCGGCCGCTGCTCGCGCGCAGGAACGAGCGATTGCCCTCCTGGTGGGACCCTGGCAACCAGAAAAGCCTCAGCCTTTGTCCCTGCTCTGTGCAACGGGCACCAAGGCAGACACTAACCATGGAATGGAGGTGTAATTATAGGGATGTGAGTAATGTCAGGGAATGGTTGTGATCACTGAACTGCTGTGGGGTGTCTGACCGACCACTGTCCCTAAGGCCAGGTTTCTGAGCAGCTCCAGCCTCTGGAACGGTTTAACTCCAGGAACAGTCCAGACTTTTGAGGCTGATTTGACACTTCCAAACAGATAATGTGATGAATCTGGTGCTGCTCAGTACATACATATATATATATGCACATATATGAAGGCTTCTGCCCAAGATTGCCTCAAAGAGAGCAACAGCTATAGAAGCCATTTTATTCGCTGGCAAAAAAACCTGGTTTACTGATAAAGAAATGAACAAACACTTTATACAAGTCAATTAGCACTTCATGAGAAGGATGCACAGTGAGTGTAACAGTGCTGCACAGGCTGCAATCACTGTCACTAAGAAAGGGCAGTGTGACACTACCCTAGAAAGTTTGCTATAAAGTCTACATGAACCGTCTTGAAATGGTCTCTTAGCAACAGCCAGTGAAATACCTTGTGATTTCTTTTAATTAACATGCAGGGAATATGCATTTCAGTTTTAACTTCCAAAAAGTAAATATTGCTTTGAATTAAAACAACTGATATAAATCTCAGGAAAAAAAAAGTCTATTAACCTAAATTCATTATAATAACTGGTAAAATGAAGCTTTCCACATACTGATGAAAAAGCATAGTCCTGAATTTCCCTAATTTTAAATTCCCAACTATACAATGCACACTAAGACAGTAAAAAAAAAAAAGAATATTTAAGACAATACAGAAAGAAAAACACTGTGCTTCTGCAGTGTTCCAATTAAAGCAATTTCTTGCACAATCATTGTAGAACATGTTTGTAATTTCATCCAAAAGAGGACAATAACCAGCCCAAAAGCAGAATGTAAGGCTACCCTGATCATTCGTTTCATCTGTAATGGAAATTTCCCTGGTTAGAAATTCTGACCAACTGAAAAGGATGGGCTTTATACAAAGAAACAGAATATAGAACAAAGATTTTATCACCACAGATGCACCAACTTTTAACTGCTAAACCCTTAAAAGCTTGCTTCACTAGAGAGCACAAGTAAATCTAAAAAAGAGGATTACCTGGGCGGAACTGCTTCACCACAACAAAGCACTGCCGAGAAGTATTAAAGATCAGGATTGACACACTGAGGAGGAAGATAAAAAAACAAAAGATCAATGCTTTATGAAGGATTAATGCAGAGCTAGTAAATTTACATCTTGTGAATTTAATTTTTAACTACATAAATAGATGTAAGATTTATTAGTACAGCCACAACACAACAAGGTCCTTGGTCCAAAATCCATCTAGAGAGATACATAATGTGTCATGTTCCCAAAGCCCATGAGAATTTACCCAAAATTAAGTCCCTTTTGTCTCCTGCCATGTAAAATAAGCACCAATTCCTTCTTCCCATCAGGGGAAAAAAACCTCACCTTCCAGTATAAGAACATTGGTACTAGATAGTGAAAAATCCTTAAAAAATAAAACATTTTCTTCCCTTTTATTGGTCCCAAATTACGATAGTAAAAAACTCAGCACAGTCTAGTCTCATCCAGAGCCAGTGACTTCTGTATGAGCACAGAGCATCTTCTATCTGTAGCTACTTGCTGGCGTCAGATCTCAAAACAGACACCATTTAAGTACAACTTTGTGCAAATTTCAACCAGTAGTTTCAACTTCTTCATTCAATGGTTTTTTGGTTGCTTGAAGTACAAGTCATGGGGAAACCTGATGGGCTGAGCATTTGGAGACACTCTGGAAGTGTGGAGTACTGATGTTCTCTGCTCGCTTTACACACACTCAGATTTTACTAGTTTAAGAAAATGCATACAAAAGTCCTTCTCCTTAGTTGGTAGCCCACTGCCACCTGAAAAAACAAGTGTCTATTTTGCTCATTACCATGGCATCCTTCTCTCATTTATTATGCCTCACTGTGTGCAATGGAGATGTTAATTCATTATTCTTCAAATTCTACAATAGATTACACTCACAATGGCATATTTGCAGGGTTGAGTCAAGCTTTCAACTTTCCTAGTAAAAAAGCTGTATATTTATTTTCACTATTTGATTTAATAATGAAGTCTCAAGCTGCCAAAGAAAATGCTATTTGATGATTATTAAAAATAATGTTAATGTTTATTATAATAATACATAAAAACCAAAACAGAAGGGAGAAGTCCAGATGTTAACATTTATATTCATGGTTGCTATTCTCAAAGACCTGTACTGCATATTGATGGCTTCCTGCCCCGGGAGATGCCATTTGCAGGCAATTTTAAAGCACAGGTTTCAGCTCTCAGAGAGGCTGGAGGAAAACATTCACTCTGTTTACTGGCACAGGGGTTCTTTCTGGAATATCTGGGAGTTTGTGTAGGTTGCTGGAAGAAACAAAGTTAAACCATGGACCATAATATTTTTAAGGTTACTTAAATATTATTCTTTTATTCTTTGATTCTTTTTTCCTTTGCATGACTGTTCCTCTCCCCAAAGCAGTACTATCTGAGGGCAGACACTGCACTAAATAAAAGGGGAAAAGGAATGACTGCTACTGAACCTTTGTTGTTTTTGTCCATGGGCCTAAGGAAGTGCACTGCCTGGAAAAGGAGACAGCAGCAGCCTAAAGCTGCTGATGAAGAGAAGAGTGGAAGCTTCCTGAAGCAGATGGTTGCCCTTTACCTTTCTTTACATCCACCACCCCAGCCCTAATCTTTCCTTTGGCTTGCCTTCTTCATTATGTCTCATTAAATAACTCATACCAACTCATTAAAAATGGCTCAGCTATTAGACATTATTTTTTCCTAGGAGTCAATCACTTGAGATTTTTATGGAACAGATGGGAAAATTAAAAACAATCTGTCAGAATTAAGGAACAAGATCAAATTAGCTGGAAAGGAGTAGCAGCAAGCTATTACAATTGTCTGCTTCTCACACCATCTTGAGATGAGAGGGTACAGAAATGGCACAAATCTGTAGAACTTTCTATTTAATTACTTCTAATTTTCTGAGAGACTGACAAACAATTTTGAACAGAAATTTACATTTTTTAACACACAACAACACACAAGTTTTAATATTTCCTGTCAGAGTTAGAGAGTCATGGAGGAGCAAGTTAAAAATTACACCTTCTTAGGAGGGGTGTAACACTGGGAATGCCATTTGGTGTTTCTTAGTCCACAAGAAACAATACACCATAAAATATTTCCACAGGTCACCAGGTCTGTAACTTCTGAGAACCCATTTAAGACTGCATTCAGGACAGCTATTTGAGTATTACACAAAGTTACAGCAAGACAGTTCACTCAATCCAAGTGGAGGAGCCTCTGTTTTCAATGGGTTTCCTTATTGCTGCAATGACTCAAATATGTGGGTTCAGCTGTCTGGTCTGGCCTACAAGGAAAATATTTATCTTCTGGAGTTTTAAACCATCATACAAAGAATTGACTACAAAATTAGTATGAGGTTACTATTTTTACAGATGATACAGGGTACCCAGAAGAACTGCTACAAATCCATTAGTAGGTTCCCATACATCTTTCAGTGGTATCGTTCCACAGGGCATTACAAAGGTATTTGATATTTCAAGGCAATTCCCTTTAAAACATTAAAACCAGACCTGTATTATATACACAGCTTTAAAGTGAAGAGTAAACATATAAAATAAAAATTTTAAACATTCACAAGGACTTTTGTGAGATTTTCCACAAATAAAATACAGAGAAGAGAAACTAAGCCAAAGCTCTATGTTTGAGAAAAAACACACACAAGAACTAGAAAAGAAAAAAAAACCCAACCACATTTCCTAAAAAATGGCAGGAATCCTAGACAATGATTTAATCTAAAACAGATATCACAGGTCCTCACCTGTTGGCTTTATGTAACCATGTCTCAGACAGGAGCACAAGACCACGTTCTTATTGTATTTTACAAAGGAAAAGAATACCCAGATATAAAAGGATCGTGATGAATCCCAAGCTTCCCTCCATTCCTTAAAACAAGCTATAAGACCTCTGCACTAAGGAAACGCTGTCTCAGCTTAGGCTTGCTAATCTTTATATTTTGTGTGGAAGATTACTACTTTTACCATGTTCCACAGGTGTGTATCTTTGCTGCCAGTAGCTGACTCTGAGGAACATCACTGGTGTGAAAGGAGAGGTCACTAATGCAAACACCACTGAGCAGTGAAGGAGCCGTGGCTCCTCCACACCACATCTGTCGGTGGCTGCATGAGGGACTGCAACCAAACAGAAAAAGAACTTATTAAGAGATGACAGGGTGTGTACAGTGTGTCCCAGGGCTGGAGAAGACCACAGACCTACTCAGCCTTCTGCCAAAAACCTCTTCAGCAGTAGCTCCCACTCACTTTATACATACAACAAATCTCTACTCTAATTACAGTAGTTTTTCCCAAAGAAAGCATACATGTAAACAGCTTACTGGGCAATGATGTAGGATACTGTTCTTTCTATAAATATAGAAGAATTAGAGTAGCTTTAAAATATTTTAAGAAAGATATGTAGCTAAAATGTCAGCAAGACATACCTACAAAGAGCAGCTAACCTGTTCTTGAGCTGTTACTGTACTCAAGTTTGCAGTTAAAGTGTGTCTGGTCTTGGCACCTAACACAATGTTTTCTGAAAGGGATTCCAGCTATTCAGCCAAGGCTCCCATGTAGCATTTAGCCATTTAAACTTCAAAAAAGCCCTGACTGAAATAGGGAAGTATTAGGATTCTGTAATGGATATTTGACTTCTCTAAAATGTCTAAGTCAATGTGCAGAAATTACAGACAGCTGACCCAAGGTGACCCACTGCAACACAGGAGTGCAGAAGCTTAGTTCCTTCTTCACCTTTGAGACTCTTATTCAAAGAGATAATATCCACCTTTACAACCAACCTTTACAGCTGAAAATATCTCTTAGAAGAGTTTAGAAAATTACTCCATTGCGTGCCATGGAAAACTACTTCCACATTTGTCCTTCCCCCAACATAATACAGCTCTGTATTTATTGAAATCACAGTAACTGATGCTTTATGATATTCCAGCTCAGCAGACGTTTAGATGGAAACTACAGCTTCACACTGTCAGCCCTGAGAAAGGAAGGTGGTGTTTCATGGAGCAATGTGAGACACACAACATTTGACCACAGCAGTTCTGAGGTAGGGGACAGATGAAAACTGACATCTTGTTAAAATGTGCACACACACATATGGACCATGCCAAGTTAATTCTTCTGAAATAGACCCTAGCAATTAAGATCAGCAAATTAACTTTGCCACAGCTTCTTGAGCATCATCTTTTAGAGCTCCAATACTTGAAGGAAGGTTTTGGAGGTGAGGATTGGGGGGTTTCGGGG
>VZRZ01005367.1:175075-239996 GCA_013398175.1 Climacteris rufus
GGGGTGGGTGGGGAATTTTTTTTGTCCGCAGGGGGATTTTTTGCTTTTTGTTATAAATTATTTTTTTCAGGTAGTCATGTAATTTCACCTTGTAGTGATCAATTTGGTAATCTCCTTATTATTAAAATCCTTATTCATGATTTGTAAATTGTTAACCTGGGTTATAGTTAATCCACAAGCAACTGCTGACAATAATTGCTTTTCATGAGACAAACTTTCAAAATCCTTTAATACATAAAGGCTGATTAAGCCTTTCTTTATTCTTAGATGTTGCCTTAATGCCGACTTTACAAATGGGAATTTGTAAAACTAACAAATAATTTTAGAAAACCTCACAGGGTAGTAAAAGCAAACACAAGGACAAGACTCCCCCATGTTTCTGTCAGTGAACTAAGACTCTCAAAGCTGGAGATGAGCATTTTTAATGACAATCTTGTACTAATAACTAAAAGAATAATATGTTAAGTAATTGATGAGGTAATACAGGCAAAGAAACTGAGCATTCTTAACTCATTGTAAGAGCAACTCAGGAGCTGCTTGTGTCAAGCATGGGTATGTGTGTGACACAAACTGTGATCAGAAATGAAGACAAAGCAGCTAAAAAAATGACATTAACACTGAAGGCCAGGACTTCTGAGCTATTAACCTCAGCCATTTTCATCTACTTTTGAAGATTAAAAAGTATCTCAAAATTAGTTTAAAGCCTGTAATACTGCTAAAGGATGCCTACAAACAATAATCTCAGCTCCATAGGGGAGATTTTAGGAACTAATGATGCATGATTTTTAAAAAACCACAACAAACAAACCAAACCAAACTATCAAAACCCCTGCAATACTGTCAGAGCCTGCAGTATTTCAGTTACTGTTCTCAAAGAAACCAATGAAAAAAGAACGGCAGATTCCAAAAGGAGACACAAAAATGGCATGCAGGAATAAAAGCAAGCAAGTGATTTAATCAGCCCTCTTGACTCTCAACAGATATTTGGTCTTAAAAATCCCTTTGATACAATCAGAAGAAAATAATCAAATGTAGTGTGCAACCACAGAATTATTTAGAGCTGTATTCATCTCAGCTGGAGAGCTTGTGAATATAAAACATACATTTAATATTTTTGCCTACATAGCTCATCAAGGAGAAAATGTCAAGATTTACAAATCATACTAGATGAAAAGTCACTAAGAAAATAAATAAATAAATAAATTAGAGGTCCTATAATTATTTTAGCTTTAAAGTATACATTTGTTTCTCTTCTTGAACTTAACAGGAATTTGGCTTTGTTCATAGAGCATTGGCAAATTGATTATTCACATTTTTTTCCATGTCAAGCCTATAATTCCGTACTCTTTTAAAAATACTCTGTTTGAGAAACACCCCAGATCAGGACTGATGTTCACAGAATGTTGAGGGGTTGGAATGGACCTTAAAGATCCCTTATTCCCAAGGTCCCCTGCCATGGACAGGGACACCTCATGCTACACCAGCTTGCTCAAGGTCTTATCCAACCTGGCTTTAAACACTTCCAGGGCTGGGACATCCACACCTCCCTGGGTGATCTGTTCCAGTGCCTCACCACCCTCACAGTAAAATATTGCTTCCCAATATCTAACCTAAATTTCCTCTCTTTCAATCTGTACCCATTACTCCTTATCCTGTCACTACAGTTCCCAATGGAGAGTCTCTCTCTGGCTTCCCTGTGGGTTCCTTCAGATCCTGGAAGGTGCTGGGAGGTCTCCACACAACCATGTTCATGTTTGTGTACATGTGTCCTTTCCTTGTTCAAATCTAAAATGACTGTGCTTTCAATTTTAAAGTGATAATAATAAAAAAAAAACACCTAAACTTGTTTGAGAGCCAACACTCAACAGCAATTCTTTGGGAGGAGTCATCCTTCATGAGGGCCTACTTCATCTTATTTCAAATTTATTTTTGTTGCCCATAAGAAAGACTTGCATGTAGCCCCTGTGCCACTTCTGTATTCAAATTAACCACCCATTTCACAGCTGGGTATGTTCCTGAAAACTTCTAACGTGGTGTCTAAAGCGTTGTCTTCTTCCTTTTATCAGCACAGCACCCAGCACCTTAAGCCAGAGAATAGAGCCCCTTCATTTTCAGAGCAGAGATGTAATAAAGCTGTACCCTTTGATTACTCTCCAGTGCAATTCCTTTAGTTTCCCAGAGCTTTAACTATAATGCAGATAGTCCTGAGATTAAATGTGTGTGCTTGCACAATCTTTACTCGTTCATTTAAGTCTTCCTTCAAAGCGTTTTGCATTTTTCAAAGACCAACACCAATCCAATTGGCTGCTTAAAATGCAGCCCTTTTACAAAAGCAAAGCTATAAGCTCCTGACAAAAACATTCACCCTTTCATACTAATCACAGATAAAGTGGATTTGGCAAAAGATAATTAGAGACGTCTAGAAGACTTCTGTATTCTGATGAAATTTGAATGCTTTCTCCAATACAACGCAAATATTTAATACTAAGTAAAGCCAGAATAAAGTGGTGAGCCATGTATGTTTAAGAAAATAAAGGTTACTTTGGAAAAAATCAAAAGGAAGATTGGTTTCAGTAAACTGAACTGCAGCAGGAAGTTGTTCATGACACCATAAAGCAGGAAGCCTACGTTTCGTTAATCATCAGCCCAGTGTAAGAATGAATTAAGAAGTGGCAACAAACCCATACACATGCACTTTTAAAACATAATTTATATCTACTTCTAAAGTAGCAGTTTGTATCCAATCAGAGAGTACGACCAGGACAATTTCTTTGCAATAAACAATTCTCCCAGCAACCTATTTTCATATAACAAAGGAAAAAAAATAGAAGGAAAATTCAACTGCAAAATAAATGAGACATCAAAGCACATTGCTCTCAATAACATTCCTTAAGTGTCATATCTTGGCCAGTATCCCAGGATACCCATGGAAATGACACATTGCATCTCAATGGGATTCTTTCAACAAAATATTTTAATAAATAAATTCAGGTTCTATGCTAACTTATTTGATTAAATTAAATTAAAGCTTTGTGGGCACTATGTGCAACAGATGTCAGAACCCAATGGGCTTTTGTTCCAATTCATAATTATTTGTGAAACTGCCATTTAGAAATGCAATCACATAGTAAGACCAATAAATAATCCATCTAAAAGGCCTAAGTATGACTCCATTCCCTTCTGAAATGGTAAAAATAAAAGATTTAAAACAATATCAGATTTCAAGGACAGCTCACAAAACAAAAAGTTCCAAGTGTTCTGCACTAACTAAAGTGAGGGAAACCAGCAACTTTGTGTCTTACAAACAAAACCCAAGTATGTTGTGACTAAAACAACCTTTTGCCAGGTATAACTGCACAGTCTCAGTACCATCAGTGGGAAACAGGCAGTTGTTCACAGTTTCCCCAATTTTCCTATTTCTAGAATAATGGTTTCAACAGTTTCCTCTTTTCCAAGAGATATTTTCAGATAAAATTCTAAAAGTATAGGCACTCCAATTACAGAACATTTCCCACTTTTCCTAAGATTATTTTTGCCAATCCCAAATGCATTCTCTAACCTAGACCTGGAACTAGTGGGAATACTCTTCTTGATTTCAGTGACTTTAAGAGAATAACCACATTCATTTATTTTGCATGTTGTTGCAAACACTAAAAAAAGTAAATCCCTAAACTTGTAAAAAAACTAAGATGCTTCTAATCTGGATACCAGAAACCAGTGTTGAGAAATTTATGACTAACCAGCCAAAATTCTAGTGTACCTGCTTAGCTATAAGAATTCACATGGATTCCATTCTTAAAATTAGCCAAATATTTAACTTCCCAATGAAGCAATGCCCTCAGTAAAGATTTTATTGCCATTTCACCCCGTTTCAGTGATAGAGCAGAGCAAAAGTTATAAGCTCTATGGTGCTTTCATATCATATGCTTAAAAAGATAAATGAAAATTTGGCTTATGATTTCATATTTCTCTCTGGTAACTTTACAGCATCAAATACATTAACATTTCCCTCATTCCTATGCTTTTATTTAGATTGGATCCTAAGGTAACAACATAGTAACTCATTTTAAAAGACAGTAAATACGCCTGCAGAATTCCTGGCACAAAAGCAGAGGATCTGTCAAGTCTTCACTTTAAAAATCCCCAAAAATGAACAACAAAAAACATAGCATTAGGTGCATTTTATTTGCAAATATCATATGCAAACAAATCATGTAATTACTTGGGTTGAAGGAAACTAATAGGCTACTACATTTTTTCCTTCTAATACCAGGAAAATTATCATTATCCTGATAGCATCCTTGATAGACAGATATCAAGCCCAGGCCTGAGCGTTTTCAATGACAGTGATTACAAAACATGCCTTCCTGGACTGTCTTGCTTATTGGTAAAAAACAGTTCCTTAGTGCTTAATTGAAAAAATACTTTCCACATCATACATCATTTTTCATTCTGTCATTGATTACTGATGAAATTAAATGATTCTGGCCTGCTCTGTAACGTTCCTTTACATTTTGTGATAAGTGGTAATTTCTCTACTCAGTTGTATTATCCTTTGCATGAACATGCCCAGCCCTCATTACTTTCTCTCAGCTATTACTTCCCTAAACTTTTCATCATTTTTGTTTGCTGAACTACCTCCAGTCGGTTTTAAATACTGCATTATCTTCTGCACTATCTTTGAAGATAATCAAGAAAATTCCACACCACTGACACCCTGGAGGAGACATTACAAAGACAGACAAGGTTTACAGAACAACAGCATATCATTACATGTAAAAGCCACATGCCACCCAAGAAAACCTTTCTTTTTTTACCTATAAAGATGCTAAAAAGCTGTATTTTAAAGCTACTGTGACAATTCTTGCACAAAGGAAGCATCTGAGTTAAATTTCATGGTGTCTTATAATACACTAGGACATAAACCAGAAAAATACATACAGGATTAAGTTTCCATAAAGCCCAAATGATCTGGCATATGAAATCGGAGAAGGAATTTAATCCACTCCTATAATGTGGTCAAGGCACATGACTTCCACCCTGTCTCCATAGCTGCCTGCTACAGCCACAGAGCCAGAATAGCAACGCTGGCTGCTGCAGGCCACTGGCCCAGCTCCGGTGCCCCATCCCTCCCTGGGCAGCTCCGGTGGCCACGCCGGGCGCAGCCGCTCCTGGCGCAGCTGTTGGGCCGCATTCCTCGCTCCCCTGGGCAGCCACAGCCCCATGGAGCCCTCAGCCAGGTACCTGCAGAGCACAGAGCCCGCCTGCATTCAGCTGCTCCTGAGCCATGCACATTTAACCTGCCGCAAGAAGCTCTTTCTGTTTGCCCCAGGACTGGTACCTGCAGGAGAGAACAAGCCGAAGTGGAAATTGTCTTGGTTTCCTTCACCCTGTAAACTCACTCCTGATGGAAAACTACACTTCTCAGTTGTCCTTGTAAATAGATAAAGTGCTTTTTTAAAAAAACAAATTAGGAATTAATTTCATTTAAATGTGAAATAAATTAATCTCTTTAAAACAAAAAAGCTAATCCTATAAGACAGGAATATAAGAATAAACTAAGGTTTTTCTATTAAGAATTTTCAAGGCAGGACCTATTGCTGACAGTAGGTGTGTCACTGTGACATGTTTTTGAAGGTAAAAATGCAGCATAAATGGGCTACAATGCACATGCAGAATTGCAATTTTTTTAGTCCAAGTATCTTTTCCTCATCACATGGTATTTTCAGAGTTGAGAGGAACTCATATAACTATCTTGCACAGAATTCAGTCTCCTCAAATTTGTTTTCTTTCAAATGTAGTGAACTTCACAGTGAATTTTTCATACTTTTAAATAGACATAATTTTGTTTTGTCAACTAGGAAAAGGTACAGTTGTGTCCCTGTTCTCCAGCGTTATTACTCAAAGCACAGAAGGGGCACATGACTGTTCACTGACCTTCATCTGTTCCCAAATTATGCCTTTTAAAAGCCTTGAATCTGTTTAAGGGGAGCTGCTGAAACCTGAAACGAACATGGTCTATTGCTTTATAAAGTAGATGAATGTAGAACTTAAGTATTACATTTCAGGCTCTTACTGTACTAAATATAGCAAAATTAGGATGAGGGAGAATATAACTGTAACCTGAGTCTGGTTTTAGAGAATAATTTTTTGTTACAGGTATCAATGGTCACCCTGTAATATTTAGTATATTTCTATTTCTAACAGAAAATCACCACAAATGTGCAGAAAGGAAATGCTCTCCTGATCAAGATTTTTATTTTTAAAAGCAGAGTCCTTAAAAAAAATTAACAACTCCTCACCCCGCAAATCACACCCTCACAAATTGCTAACCAGTTCTGACAGACCCAGGACTAAAAAAAAAACCTTAAAATACACCTTGAATCTAAATTTTCATTGCTTGCACTCTGCTTGATTTTCACCAGGATATGTTTCATAATGACCAAGCACATAATTTTGAGTATTAAAGGGAAAATTACACTTAATTAGAAAAGTAAGCAGTGCATAGCTCCAGAAAGCATCTTGTGCTGTGTGACTGCCTAATACAACAGGCCAGAATTATATAACACTTAGGAGCACCACCTCAATAAACTTGTTTAAGAATTACAGTGGAGAAGAGGTAATCAAGGATTTTTACTCTTCCTCATTCATTTTCAGGAAACCTCACTGTTGTTTCTGATATAATAAAACCTTGCAGTGAGCTCTGATAATATTCAGCTGCATGTTTCACAGAAAAATTAACTCCAACTCCACTCTAAGAACAATAGTAAACTCATTATTTTCCAATAGAAAAATGGCTTAGAAATTGACAGATTTCTTGACAAGTTTGCAAATTTTTGACAGTTTTCAGATGGGACCTGTAACATTCATCAGGTATTTAATATGCTTGTAAAAATAATAGAAACCTTCAGGTTGTAAGAGACTTTTGGAGATCATCTGATCCAATCTCCTGTTAAAAATCATGCTGATTTCTGAGTTAGGCCTGATTTCTCAGAGCCTTGTCCAGTCAAGGTTTGAATTTCCCCAAGGATGGAGGTTCCTGGGGAAACCTTTGCTCTCTGGGCAAAGCATTCCAGGACCAAACTCCTGTTCATGGGTATGTCCTTGTGTCCTGGATCTTCCTTCTGTTACAATTTAAACCTAAATATGGTAAGAAATGCTGCTTCTTTTGTCTATGCTGACACTCAGTTGACTTTTGACAGCAGAGGTTCTGAAGGTTTGCCTTGGCAACAGTTTATTGTGACACCAGTAATAAATTGCACATAACTATTTTTGTCTTTAAGTGGCAGGGAGGGATTGAGAATAAGCAATTGTTTGTTCAACATAAATTACAGAGGTGACTTCAGGACTGATACTCTAGTTCTGAATGCTCTTGATCTTAAGAAAGCTCAGGACCCACACACTGTAGAGTCATGGCCTGACCTCCAGTAACCAAAAAGGGAGAAAATAAAAGGAAAAGTAATACCAATTCTGCTATTTGAACTTGTGCGAGAGTTACACCAGCCTGCATATGGTTAAATGATCTTGCCCGACTGCAGTATATAGTGAGATTTTAAAAGATGAGTCACACTTAAAGGAAATGGAGTGATTACTGCAGTCCTCATGTTTTTGTCTTTGTATAATTTAATCAGCTGTTCATCTGAACAGTTGGAATGGATACCTTTATACAACAATAACTTCACCTCCCTTGGTAAATATTTTCCTATATCTCCTGATACAAATCTATTAAATATTGGCTTATATTGACCTAATTTGAAAGGAGAAAGAACACTGGGGTCCCAAAGGAACCCAGCACACAAGCTCTCAGTTCACCGTCATGCAGCAAGGAAGTCACTCTTAAGCACATTTACTTGTGTTGCTGAAAGAGGATGACAAATAAAGACATGGGTTAGGCACAATGTCTGGCTTTATATGATAACACAGTTGGTTTTTTTACTCATCCTCACTAAATTCATGATACATGTTAATTCTATGTAAATATATAATATATACATATATGTTCTTTACAGATCTGACATTCCAACATGCTCAGTGTAGGTAAAGAGCCCTATTACAAAAATGGAACAATTAACAGTCTCATTGCACTTTCATAAGTAATAAGTTATGAATACTTCTGAAAAGGTATTATGGAAAAGGGATCTTAATTATGGAAAACATCTACAGTCTTCCTCAAGCAGACATACACACTAGGAAATCCTGACCAACAGGACATGTGCCCCAGAACCCTCTCCTCGTCTTCAAGATTTATCCTTCATTAACAGTAATGAACCTCTAAGAGCTCTCTAAGTATGAAGTTTTCTATAATCTTCATCAATGAGTTAACATGACTTCTCCATATAACAAGCATCACAGCTACTAAAATACAGCAAAATGTAGGGCTTTAATGCATTATAAGGGATTTTGAACCTGACTAATGTATCTGATAATAATTGGCTTCATATTCACAAATAAAATTTATGCAAACCCATGGATTTCCTATACACAAAGGTTACATTACTACCTTTGGTGTCAGAAACTGCAATGAATTTCCTTGTGAAAGAGTGTTAGACATGCTGCAGTTCAACAGGAGTCACTAATAAGTTCGGGTGGCAGCTGTTGTACATCTGAAGCTAACAAATGTTATGTGACCAGAGATGACTGGCATGACATGTGGCCGCAGCCTTTTTATAAAGTTATGTTCTCAACTATTTTAAAAATGTCCACAAAAGTCCTTCAGAAATACTGTTCCCAAGAAGTTCATGGAAAATTGATCCTTGAATATTTACCCCACTCAGTTAGTTGCATATATTCACACATTATCACACAGTGATAAACTAAAGTTTAAACAAAAATAGTAATACAAATTCATCTGGAAATCATGTTCTCAGCACTGTGACTTGAGGCTGGATTCACTTGCTTGAATGGGCATATATTAAATTTCCAGCAATCAATTATCATTTCAGCCTTTGTATCTGCCATCATAAATTCAGGCACATGCCCATATGGACAGACAAAGTGCAAAGACAGAGCTGTCTTCCAGGCAAATTCCAAAAGCAAGTGTGAAGTTCAGTATTGAAATATCACTCCCTTTTCTGTCCTCATTCTCAAGCAGTACAGGCATTTTTAATCTAGCTAATACTTTCCCTGTGTCCCTGAAAATTTTACCTTCATAATCTTTATACAGATAAAAAGTGTTGCTATCATTTTATATCCCTCCCAGGTATCCACACACGTGTTAAGACTCATACCACAAAAAGACTCATGTAAAGATTTAAAGGGTTCCAACAGAGAAGAATTTCCCAAAATGCAACTGATTTTACTTATTTAATGCAAAAGAAAAACACACCTCTCGATGTGGTTCTGGTTATGTCACAATTTATTTTGCCCTTAGTGTTTTGCTACATTTTTTACATTTAATAGATTTAGAAAAGCTTTTTATTGGAAAAAGTTGTTACCCTTGCTTTTTATTTTTATCTTTTAGTACCTGAATTTTCAGCAAGCAGGTTAAATATTAATACTTTTTAAAAGACATATAAATATTTCAGTTTTTAATAACACTGAGACTTGGTCTGTTTCATATATACCTTATTTGTTATAATATTGTAGGAACTGATCTCTAAAGTCAGGAGTTAATTGCTTTTCTTCCCTGATAAGAGAAATAATTTGAAAAGACAGAAGAAAGTCCTTCCTTCATGTGATATATTCCCACTCAAAGAAGAGAATTTCATACAATCCAAACTTTCAGTTCCATCTTTTATGTAATCATTAAAATGTACAACAAATTATGTGTTAAAACTCTAATATTTGAATTGTCAAGCACAGACAAAACTTACTGAAAACATAATAAACCATGAAGAGATTTTTACCTTTCTGCTAATTCTGTCTTAAACAGTAGAGAATTACTTGCAAGTATTACACAAGTGAGAATTGAAGAGGAAATTGACGGAAAGAGAACATCAACAATATTTGACCAATGAAAGAGAATACAGCAAGAAATCCAACATGAAGACAATGGGAAATAACATCACTCTATCATTACCTGTCATGTGTCCTCATAAAATCCCAGGACTTCTTAACGCCATTCTGGAGGGAAAAAAATTAAAACTTCCATCAGTCAAATCAACTCCAAGTGAAAAATTCCTATAATGAAATTTAACAAAACTTAACAGGTATTTGAAGATTTAGTATAGCCGGTTTTATTTATGAGACCACTATTCCGTATTTTGACAGTAAGTACTACAGACACTGAGAACTGTCTCAGGACAGTTGAAAATCTTAGATCCACAATATTATGCTGACAGCTAATATCAGTTTACTGTAGTCTTCAGGCCCAGTTTTGGCCACAGCATCAACTTCAGCTGCCTAATATAACCATTCAAGGTGCCAGGAAGCTATAAACAGCTATGTTTTAACCAGCAAAATAACCCACAGATATGTTCTTCCACATCCAGAAATGGTCTTACCTTTAGAACAGCTCAGCACTTACCTCCTAACTAAACTCATCTGGGATTCAGGAACAAGACACCTTCCCTCTAACCCCTTCCAAGGCCCAAAATAGGAGTTTTGTCCACACCTAACACAAAGGGATTGCACTCCATTCTACACAGCAGCTGTTCCTCTGCACTGCTGGTGGTGCTGAGGCCACTGTCTCACAGCAGGCTGAAGTCACAGCACTCACTCAAGAACTGGGAGACATAAAAAGGCTGATTTCCTCAAGCTGGGCCAGTTTCTGTCCTCTGCCAGCTTAAAAAGAATGATCTCCACTATAGCACAGCTGACAGTGAGCTCTGAAAACAAGCATTCTTTCACAGTTATAATGAAACACACTTGCTAACATTTCTATTCTACCTTCTGCAGTTACCTATTGCAATTTGTACACACCAGTTAAGGGAATCATATATAATTCTTTGCCCTGTTTATTAGAATTGTGATGGTATTTTCCAGCTCAAATACAACTCCTGAGATTTCACTCCCAGGTCAGTTTTAAGTCTGTATGAGGAATCAGTAGGCAACCAGAGGCAATTCTTGTGGTTGACACCTTTTTCTTATTAGCAACGCAAAAACGAGACCTGCAGAAGACCTATATACCTAAAATATGCTTAATGTGAAAAGCAGCACTTGACTCCTATTATAAAGTATGGTTAAATGGATGATCCAACCCTGAACAAGTGGTTAATGATTTAAAGCAGGTAAATGTGAGCAGTGAGAGAAGAATGAAGTTCAGTTGGTGGGTAAAGGTGCCAACCAATATAGACAGGCCCTTCAGCTCCATTACAGATGTCATGGCTACCAAGTACACAACAGCTGGTGGGGATTAGATAACAAGCACTCTGGTTCAGAGATTAAGCCCCTGAGCTTTATGAGTTTACCAAGCTTTTTGGAAGAGTGACTGTTTGCTTGCTAGCTGAGTTTTTCTTCATTCCCACAACTCTAATTATAAGCAGTTGTTCACCTCAAGAGAAACTCTGGTCCGTGCTTCCATTGGTGTCTGTGCATACCTTCTGTTAGCATTGACAGGAATCGAACGTGGGCATTACAGGAGAAGCCCTGTCATTGTTTAAATGCAATATAACATTGAAAGAGAAATAAAGGCAGCAAATTCTCAGTGTGAACTGAAATATTAAAGCCATTGTTTCTGAAGCTGAGTGTATATCCCATCCATTCCACCTGGTGGGAGACAGAGGAACAACTTTCATAGGACTATGATACAACACTCAGTTGCAGCACAGGCTGTGTTGTGTGGTAAAATAATTTAGGTTATTAAATGCGTACGGTCAGCTTAATCTTTCTGTAAGTTTATTTCTATCTGCCAGGTATTTGTGGGATTTTCTCTTGTTAGCAGATTGCTGAGCAGGTATTTGTGGGATTTTCTCTTGTTAGCAGATTGCTGAGCAATTTTCCATTTAACATGAATGAGTTGGGAAGCTGTGGACCAAGGATAATGTCTTCATTTTGTTCTCTTGTCTCAACCTTCCTTCCCAAATCGTAAGATGTGCTATCATCATCCATTCTCCCTTTGCAGTGTCCACTTGGGAGAAGTCTGGGTGTCCAGCTGATGGAGACGACAAATAAGGCCTGAATAAAGTCTCTCCTTGCATTAATTTGGGCTGTTAGTCCTGTGATACCACGTTCTAACATATGATCCCAGCAACAATCTTCCTGGCCCTTTCCTCTTGCCATCATTTTGCAAATTATAGAACCTGATTGCTTTGGAGCACTTACAAGAGGGTTTCAAATAGCTGAGGAAAATTATACCCTAGAGAATCATCCCCATACAGATGGGATCCATCAGAACAGAATGACCTCTTCCCAAGGATGAGCTCTATTACCATTAGCAGAATCTACCTCACAGACGTGCACATAATTTTTAGCAGAAAGTAAACAAAAGAACTTAGTACGTAAAAAGAAATTAATCAGAAAATAAAATCTAAGTTTTCTATTTTCTAAGCCCACGTAAAGCACTTTCTCTAGAATATGATTTGATGAGTTCAAGATCAAAATTTGAAACCAGCCACAGACTAAATTAATTTGAGTCTATCCAGTTAAGACATTGGTTAGCATCATACACTCTGACAAAGCTATTTTCTGCCTATACTTGAATAAAAAAATTATTTCATATGATCAACCTGCACCTGTCCAAATAAATAAATCAATAAACAAATGAAACATTCCAACATCTCTTTGTTTACAGTGGCAGAAACTCAAATGAGCCCCATTCATGCCCTATTGTCCAAGTCAAATGTAATTTGAGCCCAACCGTATGGAGTTGGGTTTCTATTGTACCCAACGCATGGTTCTTTCCTAACAGACTGGTAGGAAGGTTGCTAATTATTAATAGCACGTAAACAGTTACCAATGGTTCTTATGCTGTTTTACATACTTTACAGAACATTAATTCCAGCCAGTTTCTAACCAACTATATCAAGCTGTATGTAGTATCTCTATCTTATCTTTAAGACAGAAGTATTACTTGCTGAACTGATCAAGATTCATGCTTTTAAAAGGCAATGATTACTTGTTAGACTGTTCCATTCCATATACCCTGGCCTTTGACAAGGCTCTGCTATCACTGCAGTTACAGATAGTTGGAAGATGAAGGGTATCAATGCTAAACATCACTCCCAAAAAAGAGAAGCATCTTTGTGAAACACAAAGGCTCTCTCAAACCCCTAATGGTCTCCATTTTAATAAGCATATATAATTGCATTATTACCAAGAAGTACATTCTCCAAAGTCTAATAAGGAACAATCACAGTATCTCTCAATGCAGTGAGAGAACTAAGTATAACTGATTGCTGGGAGATCTAAACACTGATGGAAGGAAGGAGACAGGAGTGTATTATTACACCTGAGAAAGATTTAAAAAATTATTCTTCAAACAGGAAATATATCCTGTGATGTTTATAAAGACAAATATGTCAAAAGCGTTTTATACTAGTTTTAATCTGTTCAGGATAGCAGTTCTGATACTGCAACAACCTTGTGTAACTCATAATCGATTTGGTAAATCTTTAATCATAAAGTAATCACACTCTAGTTCTGTGCTCAGTGATCAGGTTCTGTGATGTTGCAACACTGAACTAGTGCATATAGTATGTGTAAATTAATAAAGCTGTATTCCAGGAGAGGCAGCATGTGAGACAACTTCGTTTCATGTTACACAGAAGACAGATCACTTACATAAGTACTAATTGCTTAAGAAAGCCACTCCAGGTCAGACGACATGTCCATCTTGCCTGGCAACCTGTCTCTAAAATTTAGGAACAGAGAAAGAATGCCTCCCCAGAACACTCTTCCAAGTATTTGACAGAAGACAGTGCCTCAAAAGGGCATCCAAATTAAACACACTCCTCCCCGACTCCAAAAAGCAAGCACAAACAGCCATTTCTGTACTACCTGAATGTTCAAAGTGTGTCTCAAGTCCATCTTGTCTGTAAGACTGACTTGGTAATGGCATTGATAACTTAGTCAGAATTACAGCAGCTTGCTCCCAGCCTGGCAGTCTGCACAAGGAGACTCAAAGCCTTTTGGTTCAGGTGATTCCAGGACAACCAGGCACTGCAAAGTGCTCTCTGCTAGACAAGTGTTGACAGTGGATGCCAGTTCAGCAGATGTGACTCCTACCTGTGCAGAGCTGTTTATGTCACCCATACTTGATCTTCACATTCTCTGTCCTGCTTCCATCCTTGAAATCATTTTTCCAAGACTCTTCTTGCACCTGCTCAGTACCACAATTACAGGCAGGAGCCTCTTCGCACCGTCTGTTATGGATAAGCTGGACTTCTCTGTAGCCTATCAAAATACCCTCTGGCTAAAATGCCTCAAGAATCACTGTGCCAGGGATATTGATGTCCTTTGGTGTCCTTTGCTTTCCTCCACTACCTGAGGCAATATAATGTCTGAACAGCAAGGTCAAATCAGTGCCAGGATCCCTGAAGGATAACTCTTGTTTGCTAGAGAAACTTCCCTAAGACTTAGCCCAGACTGGCCAGTAACGACGTAAGAAGAAACATTCACTGGCACTGATTTTATGGCAACACTGAGTATGTTCCACGTGTGACAGACCCTGGACATGCTCTGACAAAAGCCACTGGGAGCTTCTACTCTTCATTTGGGGCAGCTTGAATGCCTTCCTCCTTCTTTTCCTTGAGGGAGTGCCCATGCACAGTCTGCCACCTGAGAAGCTCTTGAACCAGTTCATACCTCAGGTGAATGTGTCTCCACAGGTTCCAGTACTCAGCATTACACTGATACCAATCCTGGGCCTTCAAAAAACCCCCAACCCAAACAAACCATCACCCCTCAGTCTGGCTGTGGTTCACAGCACTCTCGGGACTCACAAATTTCTCTGTAGATGCAGCTTTTTCAAATGGAGGGAATAAGTACTTAAACACAATTTTACAGAGACAGATGGAAGCCTTTCCTCAAGGACCATGTCCAAGGATCTTCCCACAGAATGGGATCTTTTTAATAAATAATTTCAGTGAATTAGAGCTGTGGTGCCCCAGACATAAGATGCTACTGAGCTTCAAGGTGAGGAAGAGAAAGGGCAGTGGTGCTGTAGTCCACGCCATGCAGCTTAGGGTAACCTTGGTACAATGCCACACTAAGGGGTGACACAGCAGAAGTCTGTAATGAGTGACACAGAGATGGTGAATGTGAAACAATTATTCACTAGTTCTTGTAATATAGAAACACTAAGCCATAGCTGGTATCTGGGAAAAAAGTTGGAGGTTTTTCTGGGCACTGAACTGTCTCCTCTCCATGAACCAGTGCTCAAGTCCTGCAGCTGCACAGAGACATTTGCCTTACTTCTATATAAAAGAATTAACTGACAGCTTCTGAAACAGCTCCATGCCAACAGTGTTACATATGTGTTTTAAACATAAAGGCTTATACTTATATTTTATTGAAAGTTTCTTTCTGGAGAGTAAACTGAAAACATGTTGGTGTAACAGGTGAAAGAACAGTCACAAAACTTCTTTAAATGTTTCCTTTAGCTCTGTGTGACAATTGTTACACAACATCACACAAGGGTGTATAAAATAAATCCTCCACACACAGATTTACAGTAACAGATTTCTTGTAGTTACTCTGTTCAGAGTGCAGATTATTCAACAAAACAAAATTTACATTGTATTGGCACTTATTTAATGACTCTTTGAAATGAGCTCTGGACAAACAAAACACAACTGAAGTAGAAATTATCTTTACTAAAAATCTACCTAAAACTTCTCCTATCTTATTTGCCTTATATAAGTATTTAATAATTTAAAAAGTGACCAAATTAAAGGCACTGCCTTATGTCATCTCCCATATTTATTCACAGAAAACTTCTGCTTGAACAGACAAAGTCTATGTGGCCATGAACTGTAAAGTTACATCAAAACCACCTCAATAAAAAGGTTTTGTACCTTGTATTACATATTTTTGAGGAGAATAACAGGACACGCAGGCAGATAAGTTATAATGAGGAGACATACGTCCAAAATAAGCAAACTAACTCCATATATGCCTCTTAAAGAGAAAGAAAAAAATCTCTCCATGACAATGATTAACTTCTTACTGTTTACATTACAGGAGAGACAACATGAGGTTTGGCGACCCATTGTGAAAGGCACTAAACATATGTAGTGGGAACAGTTCCTGTTCAATGATCTTACAATTCACTTAGAGCCCAGACAAAAGTTGATGTAAACAAACACAGGCAGTTAAGAAAAATGACATATACATTATGATTTAGATAAGCTACATGCACAAGTTATGAGGGTTAAAATGACAAACAACAAGTCACGATCCCCCAGTCTCCACCAGTTGGATTGGGTTTAAAGCAGTCACCCAAGAAGTAAATGTTCCATATTTGTGAAAAAAAATCCAACTGGAGAAGTTGAAGCAATTATAACACAAAAATAACTCTGTCTTCCTTGTTCCATCTACTCTATTTCCACACTCCTAAGACACAAAAGCAGTTAATGTCCTTAATGCAAAGGGATAATGAGCATTCTCCATGTAATAAAATAATTATACTGCAGGTACAGAAAAACAGATTAATGAATTAATTGGCAAATAACGGTCTTAAACCAGAGTCAGCAAAGCCAAGCAAGTGTGAAGTTCCTGTTTAATGATTTACATGAAACAAAGCAGTGAAACTCTCTAGAGGAATAATCAATTTTTTGCCTTTTTTCTAATCTCAAAAAACATTTTTAAAGGTATGAGGGTTATGCTTTTCTTTAAAAATGCATTAAACTTGTTTTTCCATTGCACTTATTTTCACATTCAACCAATCTTGTACAAATGTATCTAGACAGTTTAATATCAATGTGCACAGGAAAGTCTGTCTGGAAACTCAGCATAGGTTCTCCTGGTGAGGTGTCTACTTGTTGCCCAGAACTTCAAGGCAAGAGAACAGTGAGCTTGTAATTTTATTAGATGGGGTTTTGTCAGGGTAATCCAGATGAGCAGTGTGCCTGGGGAACCAAGCAAGTGACTCATGAAGACAGACAAAAATCTGCACCAACACAGCCAGCTGCTTCTGCCACCTTTACTTCCTTAAGTGGTCTTAGCTTAATACTCTTCAGCCACACTCACCTTTTTATGGCCAGTGAAAGCTGCCAAGAGATAAACTTGCAATAAAAGCAACTCAATAATTCAGAACTTTTTGGTTTATAAAATATATGGTTCTGCAATGAGAAAGATGTGTATTAGTCACAGATCCTGGGCTAAACAGAGTGGACTTCCCCTACAGTAAAGTCATAAAAGTTATGTGCTCATCCCTCTGTAAACGAACCTTTCTCTTCCTTTCTCCACTCACTACTGAAGTGCTGCTCTCAGTCGAGGTTTCCTTGTTACATTTCTTTTTCCAGCTTAATGGAACCTGATGTCACATCTCTAGCAGTTTTCAGTGGCAACATATGAGGATTTATAACCTGATATAAAGCATTTCTTGTCAGCTAAATTATTAATGCTGTAACTCTGTGTTCTATAGAACACAGAATACATTGTGTTTCCAGTGCCAACAGTGATGTGCCCACAGAAGCTGCACTTCCAGGACAAACTCAGGACTGAATACTTTACACTTTTCAATCCTTTATCAGAGACAATTAGTCAGCAAATTACCTTGCATGGTCTGAACATTTTTCATAGTATTTTCAGCACATGACACATTTCAGCACATACAAAGATTATGTGAATAAATAACTAAAAAAAAAAAAATCACCAGATCTGACCCTCAAAAATACAGAGTTTGGAATTTTTTAAGAAATAAAGCATTGGTAGTCATCAAGATGCTGTGATACCTGTATGAAGAACAGAAATCAAACAGAGATAGATGGCTAAAGCAAGTTAGAACTTCTGAAGTTTTCCAAATAATAAATAAATAAAATAAAATACCTGTTCCATACACTTTAAAAACTTCACTGCTTCCTGTTGAATATTTTTATTGGACTAATGGCTCAGTGGGGTAGATTTTGTTTATAGAAGCTAGAGATCTGCCTGTATCTAAAAATATTTATCCACCAAAAAACCAGTGCAAATGAACAGTCAAAAATTCAAGGACAATTAATATTCAACTTTTTAATCTAAAAGAAAAACCCTGTCCTGAACAGACTACTTTGCATCTGAAATCTGTTTGAAAGAATGACTTATCATAATTTTTTTGTCTACTTGAAAGGTTTGATTTGTGGCAAGCAGGGAGAATGCTGTCTTCTTTTTATATAATTACAGACTTCATAGAAAGCTCCACACATCTTTCAAAATGAAAGGGAGCACTTCGAGCTGGCATAAAACTGTGCAACTCAGTTAAAAAATATGAAAATCAATAAAATAATTTTAATTTGCATTAGCTGAGTGACTTTTTTTTCCTTTTGAATGTATACATCAGTACTAGGGAACTGCCTTATGCTGGGCTGTCTTATTACATAACTACTAATTCAAATGCAAAGTGTTAATTTTGAACTCACTCTGTCCTGGGGTGCAGTCCCAAAATAGTGTTAGTCAAACAAAACCCAGGCTGCCCCTTTTCCTACTCCAGCTGCACATCTTTGCTCTGCCCCTACCCCAACCATTGCCATTTGTGTAATTACACAGCAAGCTGGTTCTGGGAAATGACCTAATTAAAAAAAAAAATTCCTTTGCTCTACAAAAAAAAAGATGAAAAAATTGTATTTAGTAGTCACCACGAATGTAAAGCCATTATGCACATCACAAGCCACAGAACAGCCTTGGTCCACTCACAACTGCTCCAAGAGGATAGAGATGTTTCTCACAGGGAGTGTTCTACACAGAGACACAAGCACACAAAAAGCCCCAAATTACAATTTCAGTCCACACCCACTAATCCACTCCATCAGACTGCACACACTGGAGTAAATGAAGCCTCATCTTCAAAAGCAATTTGCAGAATTACTTGCTGATGTTGAAAAACTACTTCAAAAGAGTTTAAGTGTTATGGAATTTTACTGGGTTTTTTAAACATGCCACTGTTTAAGCTCGAGAGGAAGGGGGGGAGTGTTTGCTTTTTAAACAAAGCTTGTAATATTTCATTACTAAACTATCTGGAGTGTTTATTTTAAAAGCATCATGATTACAAATAATGGCATTTTTCAGTTTTTAACTTCCCCTATTCAAGTATTTCAGTTAGAAAGGACTGAGTTTGGTGGAATATGCATCCAAAATTACACAAACTGATGACTTTTATTTAAGAGTATTAAAAGTGAACATTCTACCTCAAGCACAAGTTATTAATTGGCTTTACCTGACAATATTAACAATTGCAGAAGTAAGACTGAGCTAGCAAAGTCCATGGGGACAAAACATCCTTTACACTAAAGGACATCACGGCAGCCCAGCTGACAGAGCAGTTCTGGGCAGGGCAGGATGAAGCTGCTGTGGTCTCACTGCACCCATTTTAAGGCTTGAACAGAAGACAGGAGTGCTCAGCTCTGTGTGACAGCCACTCTTTGATGCATGGGCTTCTTATCTGAAATTAGCTGGAAGACATAAAGGTACTTCTTGAAGAAACCATAAGGTATTCCAGAGGAGACCACACCAGGGATACCTCAGGAGACATAAAATCTAAGGTCACAGACTGTAATTTTTACAACCCATATCAATTTTCTCTTCAAAGACAGGGTTATTCTGGTAGGAGTGTAATGAAACTGCAAACAGATGGTTATAGCAATGGAGTTGACTGTTCAAAGGTGCAATTTTTTCACACTTTGGGAGGTAAAATAAACAATGGAGAATGCATTAATTTATTCAACTGTTCATGCAATAGCGGGCCAAGCCACTTTGTTCATTTTATGTACATCAACTGCCAGAACAATTACAACTGAGATACTTGATGTGTAAGTAAACTTTCTCCTATAATCCTCTGGAAGTTTACTTTTCAGGTCACAGTTTGTTTTTTTGTGTGTACTTTTCAACAATGGAGTTGTTGCAGTTTACCTTGGCATTCAGCTACCATTAAGATCGCTTACCTTTGAAAGAAATTTATAAAACATTAGAATTAAGCACATATAAATACACTAAATTAAGTCAAATCTCCTTTCTCACCTAATTTTTCTGCTTTAAAATACACATCATTATCAAGACCAATTGCATGTACAGATCAAACACACTTTATTCCAAGGCAAATCCACAGTAGTGCACTGAAATCTATACTACAAAGAATAAGGACACAGTGCTTGCATTAAGAAACACAATCTGCACAAAGGTCAAATTTATGACTTTTCTCACAGCACTTTACTGCCAAGTCAGCATATAACTTAAGGTTATAAGTTGAGATACAGATGGGGATTTCCTAGTAGTAAGTTAAATCCAATTCTGTACAAAGGAAGCAATTGCTAACAAGTAGAGCTTTCAGACCTCAGTGTCATGCATACAAATGACAAAATTTAAAATGAATATTCAACTGTTCCTTTATTTAAATTCCTGTCATATTATTGAATTATGCTGCATGTATTTTGCCATTTTCATGAAACTATTTTTTCCCTTTGAAGTCTGTGACACACTTTCTTATTTTGCAGGGATAAAAGGAACATCCACTTTCCATATTTACGAAATTACTTACACTACTTTTCCCACAACATTATAGTAAAACACAAAACTTGAAGCCTTGACTAAACATAGGTAAGCAATACATTCCTAATACGAAAAGATATTTTAGGAGAGATAATTTGGAAACTGTGCATTCAGCTGATGTGACAGCAAAATACCTTAGTGTAAATAAGTGCTGTACTTTCAAACAGATTTATTCCACATCTCACACAGCCACTTCCACCATACTTGCTGAAAACCTCCACAGCAAAGGCCATTTCTCTAATCTTTTACCAGTATTTTTCTGTTATTGTTAAAGAAAAAATCTCACACAATTTGTACTAACTACGACAGGAGGCTGAGAAATGTAGATGCAGGAGGCACATCTGCTGGCTCCAGCTCAGAGAATAAAAGCCAGGGAAATACCTCAACCAAAGGCTGCTGACAGCTCCTGGGTGTTCTGTGCGTCATTTCTTTTTCTGGAGTTTTCCCTATTTGTATAAATTGTTGCATATTCATTTAGTTGGAAACAAACAAACAAACAAGCATGGCCTTTGTAGTTCAGTAATAAATGAATCTGGGGAACACAGACATGGGTTCATACTCCCAATGTATAATAATTCATGAACAACTCCAAAAGGAGATTCAAGAAAGCACTTTTTAGCATTCAATAACCTTCACCTTTAAGGCCCTCACTGGAGAGATGGAAGAACTGAAATTAGACTTTACTCTGGACCACTGCAACTTCAGCCAAATGCCAGAACCCTCATATAGCATCTAAACATTTCCTGAATAATGTAATTCCTGTGGTGGGATTTAAACTGCAATATTTGTCTAGGGTTACAGAATTATTTCTGCTCTACTACCTGATGGAGAACCAGTGAAATTCAGTGAGATTGGTTCCTGAAAATTCCTTTGGAAAATGGCACTTAAATTCCTAAGTTACTAAAGACAACATTTTCCAAACTTCTAAACTTTACTGAGACGCACATAACTAAAAGAAAAATAAATTTTGTTTTAAATTTTTTTTGAGAGACCAGAAGAATTACAAACATCTCCAGGAAACCTGTTTTCATCTTTTCTGGTCCACTAGCAGCTGCTTCTTTTTGACAAGTTACCAAGATAAAGGGCCTGACTGAAATTTTAGACTAGTGATATTTAATGACAGGCAGGGGAAATAATTCTGCACTCATCAAAACATACCTAGATCAATCATGTCTGTCTGTAGTAGATGTTTCAAGACAGAGTGAAATTCAATATAAAGCACCCATTGCAGGCTTGAGACCCCACAGTTGGTGAGAATTCTCACTCAATATTCTTGAGCTCCTTCCTGTACTCATCCTGTGCACTCATTAGTCAGAGTAACCTTTCAACCCTTTAGGAAGAGGACTCTCCAAATGCTACACACAGGACAAACACTGCTTTGGGCCATTCCCACAGCTCGGGATTCCCCTGGCCCGTCCTCACGGAGGATCTCTGGCTCAGAGAGAGATTCAGCCCCATGACTTCAATGGCATTCAGGGCTCTGCCCTCATCTCTGCAGGCACAGCAGGGAGAGAAGCAAACACAAGTGTAGTAGGTAGAAGGAGTAAATGAATCTTAAAATCATCAGTCCCAAGGCAACCACTACGCCTACAAGCATAATTTCTTCTTTGCTACCCTAGGTCATGACCCTCATCCTAAAGAGGAAGGAAAGAAACTGTCCTTTCATCATTAATTTTCCTGTGTCATTCAGGAAAACAACACTGACAGCACCATAAAACCACAGTTTAAGTTGCCACTGGTATTTCAGCCAAAAGCTAATCACCACCATCAATTGTCTAGTATTTCTCATTACCTCTTTAGTCATTCTAACAATCCACTGCAACTTATATAGGATCTGATTAAAATCTTCTCTGGCTGAAAAAGAGCCGGCAGGAAAATAAAACTATCCCTCTTCTACCACAATACTGGGCCACTCCATATTTAAATAGATAATAAATCTTCATTCAAAAACTGAGCAGTTGATGAATGCCGTTCTAATTTAAAAAAAACTCCAACTACTGACTGTGTCACCTGAAGCAGAATGCTGATAAGAAAAAACCTGTGCATAGGTTGTTGTATCATTAAAATTGGATTTAAAAACCCCCAGACAACAAAGAAAACAATCCATCATGAATAACTCTAAAGTTACTTGGTTTTCCTAATGCACCTGATAAGCAATGGTGTGGGACACATGAGTATGATTTTAAAATAGTTAACAAATCTATTCATTTGTATATAACTTACAAAGGACAGAATATTTCTGGTGCAGAATTCAAACCAATGCAGAAAGAATAGAGCTCAATGAACTCTACACCTTGCCTCACACACCAGACTGGTGTCTGCCAACAAAGAATCAGCACTAACAACATCAACCAAGGTCAGTAGGCAGCACTTGGGAAATCCTGAGTTTCACCAGAGCTGGGAACAAAGCCAGGTGCAGCACTGCCATGTCTTCGTGGTGAAGTAAGAGCAGGGGAGGACACATCCTACATAGCAAGTCTCACAGGAACTCAGGGTTACCACTTCCTGCAAGTATGTTCATAGACAAGCTCCCAGGATTTTGAGCATGTCTCCTCAGCAGCAGTGAATGCTGTGAGCATGTTACAACTATTTATTGACTGTTTCTGTTGGCTCCTGCACCAAGACACTTTAAGCTCTAAGACTTTATTCTGAGCATGCAATGACACGAACTCAGCATATGCAGAAGAGCCTAAATCTTAGACAGAGAATGAAGATCACGAGTTCACTCCACAGGGTCAGCAGGGCTGGTCTGAGAATGAAGATTTAACATCCACAAGTACTACGGACAATTACACACCTTCCCTTGCAAGAGCAAGACACACTTTTTTGACTAAAAAATATCCAAAACATAGCACTGCAGAAAATTGTTTCTTTTCCCTTTCACCCTCTCCCCAAGGCACAACTGTTAGGTGTGGTTTGTCATCCCACTTCATGCAGGACTGGAAAGCATGACACTGCTCTATCGTATGGGCTGCTGAAGGATGTGCAGACAGAGGGGAGGGAAAACACAACGCCAACTGGCATTCATTTAGGTTTTTGAGAAACACTTCAAAAGCAAATATTTCAACAGTTTTTCCATTTAGTGAAATAGTTTCCCTGACTAAATTTTTTCAGCCCCTGGGTGTGATTAAATCTATACTCTCCCACCCCTCAACATAATTCTTACACTTAAATCTTGACATTTATATTATTACTTTTACAAATTAATGTTTCTCTGTGGAGTGTACCATAATGCTCTAGGGAGGCTCTTACGCTTCCAGGAGTTCTGAGAGTTCTGCCAAGAGGTTTGAACTCCTAGACAGATCAAAGAGAAAGTCATGAGATAAAAAGAAACAAGGTTCTCCAGACTGACAGGTCAACCACCTCTACTTGACAAGAAATAAGGGTGGTTTACAGAACAATCACGGAGACATTTACGTTTCAAATCTGGTGGAACTACCCTGTAAAGTACTATAGTAGTAATTTCTGTACTAATGATTAGTGATTGGTTTCTCTGGATAGGAGGTCAGTAATCACAGTGTGATCTGGGCTTGAAGGGACACTGAAGATCACTGAGTTCCAAAACCTCTGCCGTTGGCAGGAACATCCTTCCACCAGCCCAGGTTGCTCGAAGCACCACCCAAGCTGGCCTTGAACACTCCCAGGGACAGGGCATCCACTCACAACATCCTGGGCAACCTGTGCCAGGGCCTCACCACTCCCACAATAAAGAATTTCCTCCTAATAGCTCATCTAAATCTATCTTCTTTCATCCTAAGGCCACTCTCCCTTGTCCCATCACTACACAAAAAAAAAATCTGTTTGTTTTTTTACTCATTGGAGCAGTAAAATCAGATGATCTACAGATAAAATTTTAGGCCGTACAAACTGCAGTGCTATGGAAATGTCACTCTGAAGAGCAACACAGCCTTGCAAAGTAAGCCAGAAATTGCCTGTGTCCAGTATTTTCAAGAAAAGTTACAATGCTGAAAGCAGAGTGCTAAGTCAGACATACACACGAAATTCTAAGACAGATTTGCCAAAAGATTTGAGTTTTGAAAGCCAATTTTTCTTCTAATCCTACTGCTTCAAAAGCTCAACAAGTTTAAGTGGCCAAATGATAACAAAGGTAGCTCTTAAATGAAACTGAACAAAGTCAAGTGTGATAGTTTATTTCAGCAGTTCTGGATAAGATTATATACAAGAACTATATAGCGTCATATTTTAAATATTTTAAAAATTATTTATAATGTTATAGTCCATATATAAATTTATTGTTTTCCCGTTATTTCCACATCCTGACTTCCAGCTCAGTTTGTCAGAACATAAAATTTCTGGTCAAAAAGCACTGAACTGCTTCTACTCCAGACCTTATTAAGTAACAAAAAAGTTAGTCAAATTGCTTTAGAATTTGCTTAAACTAGGATGGAGCAGTAACAATGAGGCAAGGGAAGACCCGGCCTCACCAGTGAGAGGAGGTAAAACACCATTTTATTCAGCAAGGTTGAAATTTCAGAAGGTTATAAAAATACATGCTAAGGATCTTAATGTCTGGCCAGACCCATTTAAAGTCTGGAATCCTTTTATACAGCTAAGGAAAATGCTACATCCATTCTAAGTTCACAAATAACCATTACAGTTAATTAAAACATCATCTAAAATGACAAATATCATTGAAAATAATCCTTAAAACAATAACATCAAGTGACCGAATTCTGTGTAGTTTGATTGTATAGTCAATATTCTTCCTCCCTATTTAAATGATCTCGTACATCATGAAAATCTTACAGAGTCACTCAAACAGTATATGTCACACTTTCTGATGAAACACACGATTTCTAAGTCTATCATTTGCAGAAAATCCAGTAATTGCAGTCACCACAGGCTCTTGGGAAAAACAACTATCTGATTAAGAATCACATGTAGGGTCAGAATCATGCATAGATGTAGCTGTTTTACTTCAGAAAGCCCTTGTGAATTAAAACTGGAACTATAACACTGAATATTTCTGAAATCTGAAAATGGATATTGTGATTTATCAGCTTCCTGAAGGAACCCTTCTAGTCTTTTAAAACAATTGTTTGTGTTTGCTTACTAAATGTGCACTTTCATCAAAAGCAGCATGAGATCAGAAAAAGCACTTGGTTTAAAAGAAGGAGGCTCAGAGTCTCAGTAGAAAACCTGTTTCCAATGCACACTTTTTTTTCCCTTCACTTTTTTTTATTAGATCTACAACTCTAAAAACCACACTCTTTCCTGACTGGGAGGACTGTGGAGGGAAATGACAGTGGGGAGAGGAGTGGAAAGTGAGAGGACCAGGTTCCAGAAGAAACACACAATTACCAGATGATACACAAATGCACTTTGCACACACTGAATACACAGAACAAATATTATGCACTGCAACACAAAGAAAAACAACTATTTCAGAAAGAGATAAGAATTTGAAGTACTAGTTAATTAAAAATACCAGAAAAAGGCAACCCTAAAGACAGTAACGACCACCTACATTTTTATGTTTTGGTACTTTTCCATCTGTACATTATGAAAAAAATCACTCTTGGGAAAAAAGATCCTGCAGACATACAGAGGGTCACAAAAGCTATGAAAGACATACTTAACACAGGTTCCTGAGCAGATGACAAGCCATTAAACTTTCACCTTTAGGTAGTTATGATGATCTGATGTCTCTTTTCTGATATCACCCATTTTTTTAATTAAATCTACAATGTGTTTAACAAGCAATTCTTCCATCAATCTTTGATGTGTTTTACTTATAAAGCAATGACAGTTTTCAGTTCAGGCTCCTTAAAGTTCCAGAGAAACCATTTTCCACTCACTTGCTTTGAAAGCCATTAAAACAACTTGATGAAGAACAGCAGCAGGGGGCTAACAGAAGCCAAGGCTTAGGAACAATCTTTAGATTTTTCTCCTAAGACTTTCTCACAGACCCTCCTCACAAAGATCCTCAGGGCTTTTCATCCTCTCCCTTCTTCCCACCCACCCCCCCCCAAAATCAGTTCAAAGTGACAGATGCAACTAGCTCCACATCTTTTCTTAATTTCACTTTTACCTCTCAATTTTGATAGACTCAACTGCAATCTGATTCCCAGAGAGGCAGCCATCATCCTCCCACTGGGAAAAAATAATACACAGAAAGACTTGTGAACATCTTCTAATCTGTCATCCATTCTAACAGAGCACTACTACAGAGAAATGCACCTGTCACTTAAATGCTATTACTACCGTTCAATAAATTGAATTAATTGGGGATTAATTGATTAGTCATTTACATACAGTTCTATGTGTCACTGAAACATTTCTGAAATTTTCTTAACAGTGACTCTGTAACAGTTTCAATATTGGGATATAAAGAACTGTGCAAGCCAACTGTAAATGAACTTCAACCCCTTTTTTTAAATGGGCCAGCTACACGTCTCCTCTTGAGGACAGGGGGAGAACATATGAGGGATCTGAGGTCAGGAAGGACAGATGGAGGGCATTCCCATTATAGCTAAGTCACCTCTTGTCCTTACAACATTGAGCTTTATGTTTTCCAGTTGGTGATTCTCACAGTTTGTGTTTCTACATTATTTTACCAAGCTCATATTTGTAACTCCAACTGTGGGAATAAATTTCTAGATGTCTCGTGAACAAATCTTACTGATACTTTCTCAGAACATCAGCAACTATATTTTCTGCATCTGACCCCTTCAGCTGAAGTAATACACTATTAAAATGTTAGTGTGAGATGTTTTTTAATGTTTTTTCCTTTACAAAGTTTGTAAAACAAAAAATAATTTGAGAAGTCGTAAGTCAGAGAACAGACGTAGAGTCCTATAAGTAAACATACAAAAAGTTTCTCTTGGCTTTCAGACATAATTATATCATAAATATTGGGAAAGGATCCATCAGGAATATCAACTAAGGAAGTCCAAGAAGGACAGAAACAATACCCTAAGGAAAAGGAAGAGTTATGTATCATTTTCTACAAGCATTCAATCACTTTACAGAATTGAAAAAAAGTTAAGGCTGGAAGGACCTCACAAGATCACTCAGTACAAGTCTCTTAAGGATGGCAGGATCAAACATATGTTATGTGAGTGCTATATAATACATGCCAGATACAGAATATGCTTCTAAGCATTATCCAGTCAGAGCCTCCCTTCCAGGCTGTTCCATCATTCAAACTATTCCACTATTTGTGCAATCTTATGACTAAAGCAAACACTTTCAATCCTATATATGTAACAGCACTGTAAGATTGCTATGCTAGAAGTACATGACTAGAGTTCATCATGAACGCTACTGCACAATAATAATTTAATTAAATTCAGCATTTGCATTACTTCTTTCTATACTAATTTTCAAGCATGAACGTTTACTTCTCCAGAGGGGTAAACTTTTCTTTTCCCATATTTTCTGTTTGCAGGGAAAGAACATCTCTCACCTTCAGGAGTTTAGCCTCATTTCCCTATAATGTATTCATCACCACTCAGCACATCTGTCCCAGCAAATCCCATTTCCTGTTCTATTCATGAGGCTCAGCAACCTGGAGCTTTAGTGATTGCCGCCACACTTTTCCCATGGCCTTCTCACCTCTCCCCCCCCACGCACCCCGCTCCCATTGTTTATCATCTGTTCTCCCCTGCTGCAAACTGCTGTCAGATGTTCACTTATCCCTAATCTTACTCACTGCCTTTGATATTCTTTCTAATCCAACAACCTGTCAACTGGGGCATCAGCCCATGTCCACACCAGCTGCTCTGTCACAGGCCGTAAGATTCCCTCTCTGCTCCAAGAGGTATTTAAAGGATTTTGACACAGCAACCCCAACGTGAAACAAATAATTAATGCTGTTTTGATCAGTGATCAGAGCTTGAGTGTGACATGAGCTGACCACTAAGAAAAACTGAGCTTTACTTTGTTTAAACTTCAGTAAACTTTAGTGTTGCTGTATTAACAAGATTTTGATCAATGTCTGAAGGACAGTACCAAAAAGCTAAGTTCTTTAACTTGTTTTAGTTAAAAATTATGAAGAATAAGTAATCTGAATGCAAGTCAAGGGGCAGATAACATTATATGCCCGCTGTGTAAAACATGCTTATTTATGCAGTATCAACTTGTGTGGAGTTTTCAAAGCACAGTTGACCTTCCATGAGTTACAGCTGAAAATACAAATGTATTTTAAATACAGCAGCAGTTGAGATAAAATTATTTAAAATACACTTATTTTCAGGAATCAATAGGATAGTTTCATCCCATACAGAACATTGTAAAGAATACTGCCATTTACAGAAAATATCTAATTTCCATGATATTCAAATTTGCTATAAACACTTAAAATCTTACAGTATTTATCTGTTTTAAAACATATCAAATACACATAATTTCATACCTGAGACCGTGATTCAGATGACAGATTTTTTTATATGGGGGAAAAAGAAGTTTCTGCCATTTATGCAAACACATGAATTTTGATCCAAACTGAAAAACAAATACAGCACTTAGCTGTTGAAGAACATGCGCACTACTTTATTTCTCAGATCTAAGTGCAGATCTAATCGTACCAAACAACTCAAAAAAGCCTACTTTATACCCTACAGTAGTTGTATTTCACACACAAAAGTATAAAAAACCTCAGTGATGAATTTTGTAAGATGGTTCATTCACTTAGAACTAAACCACTTATATTCTTAGGGCTTGTCTATACCAGGACATCAAGAAAATGAATCTGAAATAACTACCTTGATGAACTTGAATTTTGCTACTTAAACTCCATTAAACCCCTGTGTGGACACAGTCATCCAGTTTAGTTTACTGCTCCCTTAGGGCACGCACTGGAAAGTTAACATGGATTAATGTAGGGTATGAATTCAAAGTGCAATCGTACTTTGAAAATGGTTTAACGTAAACAGAACCAGACTCTTTGTTGTAGAATGAGACACAGAGTTAATCAGGAAAGTCCTGTGTAGACAAGTCCTTGCAGATGAGGCTACTGCAGTGGTATTGTCAGAGCTGATGGTTTGCAACTTCTTCATCTACAGACCTGGAAACATCTTCCAGTGAAGCTGCAGGCCCTGGTGGCACATTAAATCTTCTGATAATTGATCTGCTTTTCTTAGTTGACTCATTTGGATGACCTACAAGTATTCCACTGGTCCTCAGTGAGCCATGTATCAGAACTTGAGAAGTGCTGGTTTAAGCTCACTACAATTTATGTAGCTCCTCCTAACACTCAGTCTTAATTTCACAGCTCTTGTGCAGCACCCAAGTAGTCTGATGGCATTAAATGAGATTTTACTCTTCGTTTATGTAAGTGCAGACACATTTCAGCTGCAAAAGGTGCTCAATGAGGCCTTATTCTTTCCACTAAGTGACATTTGCTGTCACAAGTGTGTTAAAACATAAAATGACTGACCTAAAAATATAAAGTTTTGTCACCATCAACTACTTTTCATGCATTTAGTTCAAAGCTTACATTCAGTTGTCAAAACATGCTGGATAAAGCAATTAAGACTAACATAATGTAATATTCACTGTAACAAAACCAAGTACTAGTCTTCAACTACTGCTCTTGTTAACTAATACTTCTCATTTCCCCCTTTAGTAATTCATGAATGTCTCATACAAAAATAACTTGCAGAAATTTTCAGAGTTGAGTTCAAACATATGGCAGAGTCAGAAGCAGATATGCCTAGATTCCTTAATTCTTTTTCTTAAATCTGTGTTCTAATTGCAGAGAACACCATTTCTCTCGAAGGAAATTATGTTCCCTTGGTATGTAACTTCCTAATGCTGTCTTTGCAAAAACTTTGTTTCTTTACTTTCACCCATATAAAAGAATTATAGTGCACCCCAACTGTAATTCACGGTTAATATAGCAGCAGTCAGATCAAAAATCAGTCTCATCCAGGATCCTACCTCTGACAGAAGCCAAGATGCCCAAGGAAGAATATATTGTTAAAACACTCTCAGACTCCTACAATTTGCAGCTCAGGGACTCCCTGAGCTAGAAGCAGTATGTTTCCATTTAAGATTAGTACTCAATACTGACATAACAGACTTGACAAGCTGAAGAAAATGAGACAAACTTCACAGGAAAAAATGGCATCTCCTTTCACTGCACTACTGCTTAAAAAAAAATGAACTGCAAATAAATGTGTTACTTGGTAACATATTTCCTACTACTGGAACCTTTTGAAGATTCAACAGAAGACTTACTTGTTTGAACAGGTAACTTAAAAATCTGTTTACTCCCTCAACAGCATAATTTTTAACTGTCAAAATAGAAAAGAATGTTTTATGTTTATAAAAAAGCAGACGGAAGTTCCAGAGAATATTTCAGGCAGCTGGGCACATTCATGTTGTTATTACCATGTAAAAAAAATTCTGAATGCAAAATAAGATTGTTAATATTATAGTTACACTGCCCTGCTTTGCTTTTTCATCTTCAAAGTTTTCATTACATTAATGATACAGGCCTCACTTCTTTCTCCATGTATACACATATTTTATTCTTGATGACATCTCCAAGACAGTTAAACTGTAAAACACAGAAAGAGTGGTTGCTCATGGTCACAAAAGAAAGCAGTACCAACTCTCAGATTAGAAATAAGAAATTCATTCTTCGCTGATTAACTGAATCCTGCTCATCAAGCACATTTTCTACCCATTACAAAGTTCACGAGGTGTTAAAATCTACAGCAGCCTTGAAAGTTACTTTAGAACGACTGCAAAACTGAAAGATATAATAATTTTATTCCCTTAACAGTGAATGTCAAACATCATGCATTAAAATGAACTTGAAGGGAGCATTTTTCATGTTTAACTTTAAAATTAATTATTCTAAACATTAAATCAATAGAGGAAATGTGATGCTAAGGCACTGACCTACTCTGAAGTGTGGAAGGAATGTGAAGCTCAGAAAAGAGCAAATAGTTCCACTTTACCACTCCTGACTGCACGGCTCAGTCGATATGCATGGAGTTTTGGAGGTTTATCCCACCCACATCATTGAAACAGATGCCCATTCACCATTCCACAGATTTAAAATACAAACTCACACACATACACACACACAGGGAAAATTACTGAGAGTTGATTCTAGTCTGGTGGCAAACTTCTAAAAGTTCCTGGGCAGAATGCACATATATGTTTATACAATGCAAGGAAACAGTGGCAAGAGCTCCCTTGCCAGAACAACTTTCAAAAACAAAGCCAGAGGAGTCTGGGTGAGATCCACAAAGGCTTTGATATGTGAGCTCTGGACAAAAGTTTCTGTAACAGCTCAAGGTATTATTCCCCCAGTTAGATGCTTCCCCCCAGCTGATGGATGCTCTGCCTCCCCTTTGAAGGGTGCTGTCCCTAGCACAGAGGTCACCAAAGAGCACATGCAAAGGCAATTCACTTAGTTCTGTGTAAAGCTCAGTGATTTGGCTTAAACGGCCGATGGGGTGGGTTTGCATTGGAACAACAGAGCTGGGGCAAAGCTACCTTCTGCTGATTCCCAGGGGTACAAACCACTAGCATGGGAAAAAAACTGCATGTAGTAACTTCTTAAATTACTACAGGAAGATCCACCACAGCTCTGACAAAACCCCGTGTAAGGGTCCAAATCCAAAGAGCAGAACCACTGAAATTCCTGCTCAGGTGCTGATTAAGACTATGTTGTATCCAACTTCCTATCTGGATACTTAGTGCTGCTCCAAATCCAAACAACTCTCCTTAACTGTTACTACTCAGAGTCAACTTCATGACTTGGAGTCTCAGCAGAGTTCTTAAACTTGGTTTTTGGGGGTTTTTTTGGTTTTTGTTTTTTTTTTTTTTTTTTGGTCTAATATANATTTTAGTTCCAACAGAATTTTTTAAATTGGTTTTTTGGGGGTTTTTTTGTTTTTTTTTTTTTTTTTTTTTTTTGGTCTAATATATAGGCTAGAGCCTGGCTAGCATACACAAAAGAGAGCTGAAGATTTACACACAAATGTGTTTCCCAGTAGTGAGCACACTCTCCTGTGATGTGGGAAGCAATATTAATTGAAATGAGATCTTGCAGCCTGACTCTACCACATCCCAGGGAAATGCCCTAGCCCTTGGGCATTGAGTTAATCTCTCATTAGCCATCCCTCTGGTCTCTTGAATAAATTATTTATGAAAAGCAGAGAAACTTCAATAGGAAAAAGTGAAAAGAGATTTACCATGGAGTTCCTGGTAAAGAAGCCAAATCTTCAGGAGGTGATGTATGCTTTAAAAAAAAGCCAATTTAGATAACAAATCAATTTGCACTTTGGGGGCAACTACACAGTAAATCCAGACAGATGCTATCCTATATGTGAGAAAAGAGAATTCTGTTCTCTCAGTACCAAGCAGAACCAAAATATGTACAGAGAGCTCCTACTGACAAAATGAAGAGGATATTCCTCAGGCTGGGGTACCTTGTCCATCTCTCAACCCCAGGCTACCTCACTTCAAACACTTATTTGACTGAGGGACCGACCTGGAGCAGGACTGGCAGCTGAAAATCTCAAGTAGAAGGTGAGGTTCCTTTTGAGGTTCTGTCAGATGCCTATTTGGAAGAAAATAGTTTTAATCTGTACCTTACCTCTCCACATTAGCCCTCACCAAATGTGACTACAGGTCGCTGAATTCCACAATTCCTTGGCTGCACTTCCATTTCTACCTCTGCACTATAGAAAAACAGAACTAATCATTTAAATAAGTGACCAGCACCGTTATTTGTCCAGTGAGCCAGGCTATTCTCCACAGCTTGGATGCCCAACACCAAGCAGCACTGTGCCTCAATCCACATGGTTCAAAACCTGGAAGTCTTTCAGAAGGCCATACACCTACTTTCATGCTCTACAGGAAAAATTCAGAGCTCATTGCTTTCATTTAAAATACAGGGGGTCAGAGGAAGAGGATGATGAAAAGCCTCATAAGGAAAGATCTCACGATCCTCTATGGGAAGAGCAGGAACTGCCATGGTATTCTAACACTCCTCACTTCAGCTGAAGAGCCAGAAACTGACATTTTTTCATGGTCTTCTGGAAGGGTATTTCTATATATAATCAAATAAAATCTACAGGATGACTCAAGCTCTTACAGCACAGGGGCACTTGGGATTCAAGCACAAACTTACAAGGACACTGCTGGAGTTCTCTCTAGCATGACAGTAACTGCCTGACTGGATCCTATGTACACACATTTCTTTCTTGTGTGTGTCCACAGCTCCCAGTCTGGACACCAATATATCCAAGGAAAATACCCAGCTGGCCAAAACTCTAACCCAATTATTGGGTCTGCAACTGTAAATGTACCAAGGGCCTCTGAGAGCAGGCAGACAACCTTCTAAGTCTGTGCCTCCACTCTTCATGAGGTGTGACCACAGCCTTCTGCAGATGTGTAACCCATGTGGGTTTACAACAGGATTTACAGGATCACAGAATATTCTGAGTTGGAAGGGACCAACAAAGATCATCAAGTCCCAGCTCTTAAGTGAATGGTTCATAAAGGGATCCAGACTGTGACCTTGGTGTTATTAGCACCATGCTCTGACCAACTGAGCTAATTTACTCAGCATTTTGTTTAGATTTCAGCCCTCAAATGGATCCCTTTCTGACGTCTTGCTGATTTGGAGTGGTCTGTAAAGCTCCTAGAACAACTCAGGTGGTTTACAACTCAGTGGGGTGCAGGTTGAATGGGTAAAATCAGACTAGCAGGGTAAAGTGTGATATAAATCACCTATCTAAATTTATGTTTAACTACTGAAGATTTAAGTATGTTAGCTATAGTAATGGGATCCAAATTAGCTCCATACAAGTAGCACAATTTTAATATGAAATGTCTGGAAATCAATGCTGTAACTTGAGCATTCGTAAATGCTTAGAAATGATCTTAAAATCCTATGTTGTATGTAAAAAATCTTTCCATTTCCTATTTGTACAGAAAAGCAGTAGTTGTGGGGAAAAAAAAAGAATTAAAAGCCTGTCACTCTATATACCTTGGAGAGAGGATATATGTTAAACAATCAATGCCTATTTTAGGAACATACCTATTTGAAAACGCGTTTCAAATTCTCAGTCTAAAAGGCCCAAATTATCCTGCATTAATGTTATATAAACACCAAAAAAATGCATCAATGACTCTTCTACAATAAAGTATAGGGGACATGTTATGGCTTCACAAAACACACCTATAAAACCACCCCAAGCCTTCCAATTACAGCCTGATTTCACATATTGCATAATTTAAATACCCAAACCAGTTTCAGTTTCCACAGTGCAACAAATGCCATTATTTCAGTTTTCCCCGTTAGATTATTCTGTTATTCAGAAATATTTTTTTATTAGATTTGGGTGAGGTTCAGCAAACAAGTGCAGGGAATTCATGGAAGGGAGAAACTAATGTTACTGTAACATACAGCACCAATCAGGAACCGGGAAGAAGAAAAGTTTCTTTTCTTTTTCCAGCTAGCAAATTAAAATATTTGGACAAGGACAAGACCTACTCAGCATAAAAGTGTTAAGATCAAGGGCTAGATTTTGGAAACAATTGCCAGGTTTAGAGGAGTGGTGGAATTTTCAAAAATTCTTAAGCAGAACAGGCATCTAACTCTTCTGGATTTTAGACACTTGACTGTTTAATGGGGTTTTCAGCAAACCTAAATGCTTTTGAAACAATTAGTCAAATGACTGAAAATATTTAGCATTTCCTCTGGTTATTAAGTCAGTTTTTAAGTGCAAAATGTGTTTTAATAAACGCAGGGCCTGTCTCTCAGGTCAGGTGCAGACAGTTGTACTCACACTGAGCTCATGCTCTCAGCAGGCTGGACCCAAGCCAGTCTCTGTAGAGATGCCATAGAAACTACACTTTCAACTTCATTTTAAGACAGTGCTGCAGCCAACAGAAACAATCTCTGCCCTCAACAGGCCCCAAACACTCATCCCTAACTACCACATTACCACCTCACTTCTGCCAGCAGAATGAATTGAACCACTGATCTTGTTTAGGTTAAAACCAGCTCCTTTTCTTGTCCAGATAAGGTCTGACCCCGGTCCAGCTCACTCTGTTGCTGCACAGACACTCGTGCAAAGAGAGGAAGCGGCAAGAAGGGCAAGTCTACTTCATTTGGAGGCAATGCTGGTCTCTGTCAATTCACAGCACGTGACCAAATGTATCTTATTTTTTCTTTACAATACTCATCACACTTAAAGCACATCTCTTCAATTAAATGTAATTCTGCAATACTGTTTTGCACACTTTAATTAAATCCCGTTTTTCATGTAATTAGAGCATGACTCAGAAATGAAGATGAAATTAAGTTGTAAGACCTGTCACTTGTAAGCCAGAAAAAATTCAGAATATGAAAGAACGTTTTTCAGGTTTACTTCTGATACCTAAAAAGACATAATTCAGTGTAAAGCTCTCAGCTGTTCCTGTATCAAATTGGTTTATTTATCCCAACCAATGAGAAGAGGCTTTTCTTTAGGAAAACCATGTAAAAAATGTATTCTAAAAAATATTTAAAATCAGCTTATCTGTTTTGATGAAACATATTTGATGAAACATATAAAACATGAAACATTTCATTTTGATGAAACATACAAACCCTTGCTTTTCATTTTCTGTACCTTATCTCACTGTTGGACTTAACACACTGCTCTTCTGCCTTTCCAACTGATGTCTTTAGAAGCAAAGCAAAGAAGGAATCAGAGATGTGTTCTGCAGCATCCATTTCTAGGACTGTCCAAATCCTCCTGCATTTCCCCTTCCATCACTCTGCCTGGGTAAAAGCTCACCCTGGACCAGCCAACACGTAAGCCCAAGGAAAACATCCAAGGAACATGCAAGGCTTTGCACTGTGAGAAGTGACTTTCCTTTCACAGCTTCTATTCTTGCCACTGTTGGAGGTACCAGTTCTCAGTGATCCTGGGAAAGGTGACTCATGTTGATATAAACATGATGAGGGACAGGACTTCCTTCCCCACTTCCCACCTGCAGGCACTGGGGCTGGGCTGGCAGATCATTGAATGAATTCACGGAATCACAGAGTAGGCAGGGTTCTAAGGGACTTCTGCAGATCACCCCGTTCAAACGCCCTGCCAAGGCAGGGGCACCTAGAGCAGGTGACACGGGAATACATCCAGATAAATCTGGAATGTCTCCAGAGAGGAAGACACCACAACCTCCCTGGGCAGCCTGTTCATGCTCCTCAATGTAAAGTTCTTCCTTATGTTAAAGTGAAACTTGTGTTTTGCTTTATGGCCACTGCTCCTCGTCCTGTCACTGAAGAGAGCCTGGCACCATCCTCCTGGCACCCACCTTTGAGATATTTATGCGCATTAAAGAGATGCCCTCTCTTCCCTAGACTGAACAGGCCCAGCTCCCCCAGTCTATCCTCATCACAGAGATGCCGCAGACCCCTGAACACTCGTGGATGTGAGAATTTGCTGAGGTCTGACCAGCGAAGGGCTCGAGATGTGATTTATCTACAGCAAAGCAAGGCGCAAACCGGGAAGTAAACCCAAAAACCAGCACGGGGTGAAGGCGACAGCTCCAGCTCCGGGTGGGCAGTGGCACAGAGGGCACAGAGAGCACAGAGGACACAGGACTTGTTGGCCGCCCGAGGCAGTGACCCCACGGTCTCTGGAGCCACCGGCACCGGCCTCCTCGAGCCCCACCTCAGGGCGGGCCGAGGGGGAGCCGGGGGCAGCGCNGGGGATGACGGGCCCGGCGCGGAGGGGCCGGGCGGGCCGGCCGCGCCACTCACCTGCCGGTAAGAGAGGCGGAAAGGCCGCAGGTAGAGGGACGAGGTGCAGGGCTGGAGCGCCAGCTCCTCGATGGCCTCCATCCCTGCCGGGGGGGCAGCGGCCGCGGCAGGAGAAGCAGGAGGAGGAAGGGGAGAGGCGCGCGCAGCCGCCGGCGGACGGGCCGGGAGCGGCCCCGGCGCTGACGGGAGGCGGCTGCGGCGCTCTCTGGTCTCTGCCCTCAGAGAGAGCCGAAATCACGGACTACTGCGTTTCACCCCCGAAACTGGGACACAGGAGCCTCGCCGCCTTTATTCACAGGATCATCGCGGTCGGGAGAGACTTTTAAGATCGTCCAGTCCAAGCGTCCACCCAGCACTGGCCCTGTAACCCCTAAACCACATGGCCCAGCGCCAGGTCCAGGCGCCCCTTGAACGCTCCCAGGGTTGGTGATTGCACCACCTCCTTGGGCAGCTTGTTCCAGTGCCTGAACACCCTAACAGTGAAAAAATGTTTATTATATCTGTTCTGAATCGCTCATGTCTCAGCTTAAGCACATTTCTTCTTGCCCTCTCACTGCAGGCACGGCAGAAGAGACCAGCCCACACCTCGCTGCAACCTCCTGTCAGGGAGTTGAATTATTCTGCAGAAACAACTATTTTCGATCCTGTTTTCTCAGGAGCTTAGCATGTGTTCTCAGAGAGTCAGTTATTTTCACACTTTATACCAAAATGTATGGGGTTGTCTGGCACTGAACTGAAAATTGCCCCCGTCCTCCAAAGCCTTGATGCAACCTACATGCTTCCTTTACCACAGGGTATCCTGATCCTGGATGAACATCAGGCTTTGGAGAACGAGCACCTTGCTGCTAAAAAGCACAGTCCCTTCTGCCTGTCTGCATGGTGCTTTCATGCCATATGGGGGTTGTATGAGTGTTGTGGAAAAAAATACAGGTTCATGGGTAACCTCCAGTGTCACTCAGTGCTTCTCCAACTTTGCTTTTCAGGGTCAGCTTCCAGTCATGGCCACTGACCCAGCCCATGGCAGAAGACTAAATGCAGCTAAGCTAGACTCCTCTGGCTGTTTTCAGCAACAAAGTTACAGAATAGTTATCCTTTCCCATTTTACTTCATTATTTTTTAAACAAAGATTTAGCAATTTCCGTATTTTCATAGGAGTTTGATCATAGTTATGCAACATAAGGTTACATTAGCCTGGGTGCTTTAATACTCTTAATAATGATTTTCTAGGTTCATGAGCAACAGAGCTCATAATTTGTAGTGGTCGTTATCTCTCTGATTTGTGATCACTTTCCATGCAGGTGTTCCTGTGTACAGCTATTTTAGTTGCTATGTAAAGCAAATTTTCTTGTCAATGTATTGACTGCACTGAGAATAATCTGAAATTATTTGTGTCTGTTTCTTTTTTTGTCTTCTAATGTACTTCGTCTGCATCACTAAGAAAATTTATTGTCTTGTCATGTGGTAGTAAGAATCTCAGCAGTCTAGCTAAAAGGAACAGATCCAGCAATTACAAAACTCACTAAGAAGTAAATGAGGCAGCACTTACATTGCAGAATGCTTACGATCAATTCTGATAACGCAAGTGGCAACAAAAATGCTTGGTGGGGCTGAAATGTGTGGTTTTAAAAGTATGTTTGCAAAGCTATCATAAAAAATAGGCAAGGAAATGTATTTTATTAGCTGACTTCAAAAATATTTGTGTAACTCTGTTTGCATCACTGTATATGTCTACATATTTCTCTTTTTTTCAGAATGATCTCAAGGTCATTCAGAGCTCCTGGGAACTTAAGCTATATTTTTCTAGTAAGTTATTTCAGTCTTCCAAGTCCAATTTAAGTATAAACACAGTTTCCATGCGCAGCAGGTTTACAGTATCTCTGTTTGCTTATGTTAAAAGTTACCGGCTACCCAGGTCGGTTCAGCCAGTCAGATTGCCCTCTTCAATAAACATTCTGACACCACTTTCAGGTTTTGAGTGTGTGTGTGTTTTGGGGAACGTGTCATACTGTGTGATGGATTGCTTATTCCATTCCTAGTGCTAGGTGGGAAGCTTTTGGGGTTGTGATGTGTCACAGACCTGATCTCGTTAATGTACCTGGAGCAGTTGAGCACAGTGTCACAGGAAAACGCATTTCGGGATGCTCTGGTGCTGCAATTGCAATGGAAAGCTGTCGATTTCCTTGTTGGAAAATCTTCTTTGCGAGTATGCCAGCTGAACTAAGGATTTTACAGGCTGAGATTGAGGAGCTGCCTTAGTGTTCCCATTTTACAGGTGAAATCTGAGTGAGAAAATAAATAGGAAAAATATGCCCTGCATAGTGGGACTATCGTTCAGCACCTGGACCTGAATTTCATTACAGTTCTTTATTAAGGCTTAGATACCCTGTGCAGCAAAAGGCTTTGCATTTGCTAGTTCAGAAACAATCCTAAGAAGGAAATTTCTCTCAGTTCCCATTTTTTTGGAGGGACAATAATGAAGGGCAAAAATTTACTTTTGGATAGGTGAGACACTTCTGCTTTCCTGTTCTGTTTCACTGCTTTTGTGGCTTGCCTGTGCTGACTCTCACAGTGACACCAGCCTGGCTCTAAGTGTGCTGAATTCACAGCAAGAATTAGGAGATCGAGCAACGCAGAGATGCTGCTCAGCAGCTCAGCTCAGGGGTCAGGAGAGCTCTGTTCCTACCTAAAGTACCACCAGGGAATGTGGCCACTGTGCACTCACCATTTGTTCTGGGCTAACTTGGTTGCAAAGGACAAGGAATCACCAGGCATGTTTGCTCAGTAAACTGCCCCAACTACTCTGTTGTGTGTTTCTTGTCATCCCTGTGTGTCTGCTCCTTTTTAAAGCACAAGCACTAGTGGTGGTATTCCCCCAGAAACCTGGGAAAGCCGACATCCATGATTCCAAAGTGTTCAAGAACTGTGTGTCCTGTCTATCGTCTTCAATGAGATAGTTCCAATACTTAAGTCCATTTTAACTGCTTGCAAAATCTTTTGGGTTTGATTAGCACTACTCCAGTATTATTTACATTTCTACAATGCCATCTTTAGATCATCAGTTCCCAAATTTCTTACATCCTGGATTATTCTTGGCTATCACAGTTTCTTTGCAGGGTGCTATCCAGGTTTATCATTGCACTTCTAATCAAAATAGCTACCACTGATGTCCTTCCACAAACCAAATAACTTGTGCCATCCCTGTAACTTCCTTGCCAAGTGTTACTGTTAATTTGACTCCCAGAAATGTGTTTGACTCCCAGGAATGTGTTAGAATGACAAGTTGACTTTCATTACATTAAATGCATTCCTTTTTTCCCTTAGTAGTGGCTTCTGTATTCTGTGTCATTTTCTTGTTATTAAAAAACAAACAAAAAAAACCACCAAAAAACAGGTAAAAGTTTCTGAATGCTGTCATGAGTGGTTTGCTCATGGGTTCTTTAGTTTCTTGGAGCTACTGGTCTCATATTGTAAAATAGTAAATTTTGGATATTTCACCCACACAGGTTCTAATGGCTCTAAGAACGGTTTGTGTAAGAGTGTGATAAAGAACCTAATAAAGAAAAGCAGAAAGTGTGAGTAGAATCTTGTTTCTTTCCTGGAAAGAAAGATCAGCAGAGTACATCAGCAGGCAGAGAGGGGAAAAAAAGAAGTGTCTGGAGATGAACAGTCTTAAGGGAAGATTCACTGGGATTTCTTGCAAAAAATGAAATGTTAATATTAGTGTAAAAAAAGAATTCTTTCTGCAGGGTAAGGTTCTTTGTTTAACAGACTTCTCTTTCCTTCAAAGCAGTGTTTGCTCTCTGTTACTTCGGGAGTAACTTTTATTACCAGCAAAGTACCCAAACATTTTTTTGTCATTCTTTTAAAAAATCCTCTTGTGCTTGAAGTTTCTGCTAACGTAGTCCTTGCCTTCCCTTCCCCTTACAGCCACAAAGTCCTTGGGCATGCACTGTGCAGAGGGTCAGGTTGCATCCTCATTAGCAGCTTGTTTTATTGCTGTTTGCTTTGGGACACAACCGGGAATGTTTCCATCGCAAGCCCGGTGCTGCTGCCCTTCTGTTCGCGATGGCTCTGGGAGCCAAGCACACCCTCTCACCTCTGCCTGCGTGTAGGTTTATGGTGAATGGACACCCAGGAATGTCCCTTGCAGTACTTCCCTCTTCCCACTGGAGCTTAGCAAGGTGCCTGAGCTGTTGGGTTCATTCGTGCAGAGTTAGGCAGCACATTTTTGTGTGTACGTGTCTGCGTGTACTTTTAATCTCTGTCAATCCCTGCCAGGCTCACTTTGTTCTTTGACGTGCCATGGCTCATGAACAGAAAATCATCAAGTCCTGAACCTTTCATCTCCAGAGAACTCCTAAATACGTTGCAGAGTATCATTACTGTCCTGTATTTCTTTTGGTAGTTGTGAGTACAGTAGATACTACAAATACTAAGATGCTACAAATACGAAAGCCTCAGCAACTAGAGGCACGTTGACTTGCAATTCTCAAATTTCATTTTTAAGAAATATTTCTAACCCTCATGACTGCAATAAAAAAGGTAGGAAATGTAAATGATGGAAATGTAAATTATGGCAAACCTAATGGTTCGTGAGCTGTTAAGCACAGGTCCTGTGCCAAGGTGATACAACATATTTGGTAGAAAGGCTTTGCTATTGGGGTGACAGATAACCTGTATCCCCAGCTCTGGGCAGAGGAATCCCAGCAGAGGCTGCTGAAGCCGAGAGGCACTGGCTGACCCAGGATCCAGCTGTGTGCCCACATCAGTCCCATTCAGCTGGGATGCCATCAAAGCCGTTGTCTTCTGCCGAGAAACTGCTCCCAGAACTTCCTTCTCCTCCTCCTCTGCTCCCTGGGCCACGTACGCTTTTTGTTAAGGTCACATAGGGGTATCAGGAGAGTTGGACACCTTTGCTGTACAGGCTTAGAGAGATAGGATGAAAGTGTCCAAAATGAAGTATATTTTGTAAACTCGTATTGGGAATCCTTATGGTTGACAGCATAAAGTCTTATCCTCTTCATGTGGGCCATCCTTGCATTGCCACAGAGACGTTAGTTTTGAGTGCCTTTCTGGGCATCAGATGCATCTTCTTTCTGTAATCAAGTGGCTGTTGTGAAGTTTGCCTTCTAAAGTTTTCCCCTTAGGCTTCTGTGAAAAAGCAAGCCTGAAGCTGCCAATATCTAACTTTTAATTATTTTTCAGTTCTGGGGCATAACCACCCTGGTTACATTCATGAAAGTCAGGAATAGTGCTTATGCAATTCTTTTGGCATTGTAAATAAAGCCCTAGAGAAATTTGTTTTGATTTTAGTAGTAACTTTTCTGAGAGACAACTTTGTTTAAAATAAATTATTTACATTTCAATTACAAAATATAAAATTAGAGGTCCTCACTGCAGTACATAACATTGTGCTCCAACAATTTTATTCACCATCAATTGGCTAACAGCTGCTTTCATCCCATGAACAGCCTCAGTCTGAAGAACTTGGAGCAATTATTCCTGTATGGGTTTGCAGAATTTGGTTGTGAACTGACAGCACGATCAAGACAGGCATGGTGTGTGGTATTGCTGTTGTGCACCACAGCAAGCTAGAGGAATATTTCAGTTTGTTTCCCTTAGATGTTTTGATTAGCTCCTCCTGGTTTTCAGAAACCCAAAATGTGTCTCTCTTAACATGAGCAACCATCTTGGTCTTTGCTTTGCAAAGTCAAGAACTGTCTCGTGGCTGTAGTAGGAAACTCACCTGTGTCTAGTTAGAATAGTGTGACTTCCCAGAAGAACTGAAATTTATCCATTTGCCTTGTGAAATGAAGGTCTGATAAAAAGCTCTTTTTTTAGTGCATATCATCATTAAAAGCCTTGAACTAAATATGGTAAGAAAAAAAAATTAAGCATATTCAGTATAAATATAGATACGGATATCATGACATGTAAAATTGATCTCTAAAAATAGTGAAGGAAAAAAGCTCTTCAACATAAATGTGTAACTAATATGTCAAATAATTCTTAAACTATTCACAATATAATATGACAAGTTGCAATATGGTATAAAGTAGAGGGGGGGAGGTGAGAACACGGGAAGCAAATTCTCATTTTTAGCTTTTCAGCTGGGGGAAGAACAAACACACAGTCTGTGAAAAAATAAGAAACAATATGCATGCAAAATTTAGATACTTTAATATTATTTTAATTACTATCCACCAAATGTTGCCTACAGCTAACAGAGTGAAAATGATTAGAGGGAAGGCTTTGATTTTTCAATAAGCTTCTCTCTAATGAGGGAATAAAGAAAATGATAACACTGTGTTGTTCGTATTACAGAACCATGTACAACCAATATCTGGATCTCATTAGGCTGGAAACTGTTCAAATACAGGTAGAAAAATGGTGTCTTTCACAAAAAAGCAGCAAAATGATTTGCACAAAAGAACAAACAAGATGAACGTAGGGTAATAAGGAACAGCTGAAGGAAAGCAAAAGATCAAGAAGAATCTTCTTTTGTTTGCCACATATGTATGCAATAGAGCTGGAAGGGGAAAAGTATTTTGATTTCTCAGGGAACCTTGATGTTCCAACAGTTTGAAATTGCCTGTGAAAAGGACTGGAGCCTGAGTTGTTGGATACTTGAGAGTTGGCCGTGGCTCTAGCTGTGACCCTCGTATCTCTGAACTCCCCAATGACCACGACACTGTGCTGTTCCTGGTAGTCTGCCCTGGACTGCAGACATTAGAAGCCCAAGGTCCTTAATCTTCAGGCAGTTTGTCTAGCAAGATTTCTTAAAACTGTGGGAGCTGGAAGCCCCGGTCCTCAGGAGACTACCAGCTGGGCTGCTCAGAAGCTGGGGCTGGCATAGCTCCAGTGGAAACTTGCCTGTTTTTCAAAGGAATTTAATTGAATACTTGTCTGGATTAAATGTTTCTGTTTGGTAAATTGAGACATTCCAAAATAAAAAATATAGTCAGAGAGGTTTTTTTCACCAGATGTAGGGAGCAGGTACCTGGTTTCTATTTTGACATACTTAAATTTAAATATATGTGTATCTGTTTTATGTGATAGAAAGGTAAAGAGACACAGCTGGCCATTTTCCTGCCTTCTCTTCATTAGGCATATTATATTATTTTCATAGTTATTTGTCTTGCACCAGTGCTTAGGAATCCAGAACTTTATTGTGCTTGTTGGTATCAAATCACAGATCAAAACAGCCTAAATGCTCTAGTGAGATCCTTGTGGCTAGAAGTGAGTTGGAGAAGAGCTCAGAGAAAGGACAGGGTAAGCAACCCACAATTTAGATCAAGGAGCTGTAACTTTTCTTCAAAAAACATATGGTTGAAGAACAGCACAGACAATGATTCTGGGAGTGCTATGGCAGCGTGGGATGTGGGCTGGAGATACGGAGCAGCAGGATTTCATTACCAGAGATGCGAAGTCAGGAAGCAATATAAGGGTTGGACTGAGTGAGTTGAGGTGATTTAGCAAGTAACCTGCAAGTGGTTGAGCTGATCTGTTGTTGAGGGCTCACTGGAAAGTTAGAATTTGGGTCTTTAAAAGATTGAGTCTCCAGGAGATTGCATCTCCATAAAAATCAAAGTTCTGAAAAACAGAATCCTAGGCATTTTATAGTGGATTCTCAAAACTCTTGGCACTGACCTTTCCTAACTTATGAGTGCTTGACTTTGAAAACTTGACAATTTTTTTTTTTTAATAAATGTTCCGCATACTTGGACATTTTCAATTCTTTGGTCATAGTTCATAAAAAAAAAATAACCACAAAAATCAACCCTTCCTCCTCCTTCCTATTTGTGATCCATCTTGCGGGATTTATTTTGCACTGAGTTCTCAGAGGCTGCAGAGAAAGTTTCCTGAGCATTTCAACTGGAGATGTGGGCATTAGTATGCTCACAGTGAAACTGAGCCCAGGGATATCCAACCCTGATCTCTGTCAATCTCCCAGAGCAGCCTATTTTCATTTTACTTCTGCAGTGCTCCTTCTCTTCATGCCTCTTCCTTGCCTGCAGCCACTTCATTAGGAAGGCTGTGGAGCAGGAGAGGCGGATGTGTTTAGTGTTGACAGGTGTCAAGACCAAAGGAAAGGCTCTGTTTGTTTGGCTCCCTGCTCATGTGTGAGGAGTTTGCACCTCAGCTGAACAAGATGGACAAGGCATGGGGCACTAGGGTATGAAGTTGGTTTGTGCTGTGCAGGGGATGTCATTGCTTTTAAATTGACAGGGATCTATTCACTGTGTTGCCTTTTTGCTGAGACTAGATCAGAGATTCTCCTAACTGAGCAGAATGTAGGAAGAAATTGCCCCCCTTCATCACAATCAGGAATTATATATTGTTTTAACCAGTGTGCTCTCCAATAATAACTACAGTTTTCTACTCAGTATTTTAAAGATGTGCAGTGCATGTATGCTAATATGTCTGCATGAGAAATTGTCAGGACTTAGAGCCAGTCTTTGGCAGGGACAATAGAACGGGCTCACAAACAGGTGGTTTTCATCACTGGATGGATAATGCTGTGAGTATGTTTTAGCCCCTTGCTTCATGCCCTGATGCTGTAGAGAAGCCATTCTCTCTGCACATAAATCGAGATGCATTTGCTGGAGAAGGTAAAAAAGTGCTTCCTTCACTGAGGCATCCTGCCTGGTACCTGTGTAAATATCTCTGGGCAAGCAGGTAAACCAATAGCACATAATCTGCCATTGCTAAGGACAGCATTGCTGGTCTGTGTACATAAGAAAGGAAAATATGCTTAGAGTGAGTATGGATGTTCTGTTCTTCATTCATGTGTGACCAAATTCTAATCTCTTTCAGTGTGCCATAAATCCAAAATAACCGACTGAAGTCAGTGCAGTTCCTGGGGATTTGTGCTACTGTAAATGAGAACAGACTAAAGAATTTTTTTCTCCCTCTCTCTTGTAATACTGAGAAGAAAAGCTGGATTGTCAGCATGGCTATGCTTCTTTTCTTTGCTGACTTTGTCATAAAATGGACATCATTTAAACATTCTTCATTTTTTTACATTTAGAATGTAGCAGAAAGAGAGCCTTGATGGTTTTTTATTTTGCAGAAATATAAACATTAATGTCATTTTTCTTTTACACGTGACTTAGAAAGCATAATTTACTTGAAAGGGCCCTATTATATACTCTGTCCCATATTTGTTTATCTAATTGAATAGAAGAGCATTTACTGCAGTTTCGAAGTTAAGCCAATAAACATTTGTCTTTGTATTGCAGCGGTGATGTTTGACAATTGGGTTGGGCAACACCCATTTTAACTTGGGTTTATTTTATAGTGTTGACGAAGCAAAACTCCAAGCACATTTTCACTCCCTTGCTTGCACTGTTGCCACAAGTTGGATATTTTTTGGCAAAAAGATTCTGCAAGTCTTTCTTGGGTTGCCTGTGTTACTTACATCATCCTTGTTCCCTTCACCATTAGGTCATCTCAAAACTTTACATTTTGTTTCACATATCCCTGGGTACCCTGGATCCTTGTTGTGTGCAACAAGATGTAGAGATATGAGCAGTGGGATTTTAAATGGACCTACATTTATATTTTCATTTAAAATCAAGAGAAAGCAGTGAAAAACCAACTGAACCTTTTTCTCTTACATGCCATGCTCACAACAAAACATCTGTCCATCAACTCTACCTGCTTCAAGCCCAGGAGCATCATGGTCATAGGGGAGCTTAAAACTTATTTTCACTGTCAGTTAGGAGATGCTGTTGGCATTCTTAGACATAAAAATACTTAAAGATTGCTGTATTATTTTATTTTTACTCTGTAAGTGGCATTCTGGATTGTAGTGCCTGTATCAAATATCTCCTAGAACATCCCTCCTAATCAGTTCCTTTTGGGAGCAGGATCGTCGGTCTCGTTCTGAAGCTGTGCCAGTGCCGGCAGTGCACGGGGACTACAGATGAGATCTTTGTTACAGAGATCAATTCACCATTCTGGGCCATGTAGTAAACGCATTCCTGACTGAATGTTACATCGTTTTTATTTTCCTGGGACAGCATTATACTGTGTCTCCTCACTGAAAGAGCCATGTTCATTAGATACAGGAAGTCCTGCTAATCATCCATAACGCAACATTAACAGCTGCTGGTAGATCTTTGAATGCCCAGTGATCAGGGGAGAGTTTGCAAGAGATTTGGTGCTTCTTTGCTGTGATTGTTTTCTTCAGCGAGCTTCAGAATCTGAAGTTCTGTTAAAAAAAAGGGCAATTAATCCTTAAGGTTGTGAGGAAAACTCTTAAAACATACACCAGATGGAAATCAATGCAGTAGTGTCTGCAGGCAGACAGATAGGCTGAGAAGCAATCTGAAGGCTGGTACTATTTGGATAAAAGGCAAAAAAGCTGCAAAGCAGTCATGCAACTTAGATATCATCAACAGAGTACAGGGACTTTGCAAGTCTGCAGTGAGCCCTGTCTTGTTTCACATAGTTGATAGCTTTGTTTTTGCCAGTGGCTCAAGATAAACCCGATTTTCTCTCCTGTTGATTTGTGCTCCCTTTCTTTTGTGTAGACAACTTCCATTACTTCCTTTGGCAGTGTACACGGATAGCTGACTCAGGAATGGAGTGACCGGAAAAAAAAGATTTCCAGTCTACAGACAATAAATTTATTTTTCTCCACTTGTTTTCTGCCCATTTTCTCCCAACAAGGGAAAAAAAAAAAAAAGAGAGAGAGAAAAGAACATGGTTAATGAATGGTGAGATATTTGTTTTGAACTGTTTTGATCTATATGAAACTTTTATGTTGGAGTTGATAAAGCCTAGTGGCTGCTTTATGTGTAGTGAAGTCTTCAGAAATCTGTCCTGGGTGCCAGCAGATACTCCTTAGCTCCAGCTTGGAATCTCTGACACCTCTCTGTGTATGAGATACAGCAGGATTTCTGCAGATTATTCTCCAGAACAATCCATTGTTCATGCAGGAGCCCTGCATGTCCGGCTCCCATCCAGTTTATGGGACAAACTGTCTGCTGACAGTGTTGCTGGTTTTGGTAGAGAAAATATTAATCCAACATCCTCCTGATACATTAAAATAAATGGTAAAATCAATCCCAAGGTGGTTTACAGTGTCTGGGAGGAAAAGTACATAGTAAATCACATCTTGTACCCTTGAATCCAGATGATTCCTCAATGTCAGCAGTGAACAGGGAATGTGATGTCAGGGAGCTGGATATTCCGTGTGCCAGAGAGGTGATGTGGGCTGACAGCACCTTCATTCCCAGTCGTTCCAACACAGAAAAATGCTCATAAACCATAACAACCTGCTCAGGAGTGAGAGCTCTGACAAAGAATAACACAGAGCTCGTAGCAGCTGCTGGCTAAAACAGGTAGGCAGCTGGTGTCTGTGGAGAGTGCCCATGGAGGGGAACTCCCCTAAGAGATGGCAAAGGGAAAACAGAGCAATAATCAAAGAAATGCCCATCTTCTGGGTGGAGGTGTTTGCATGCAGCACCTTGGAACACACCCAAGTGCTGGGCAGCTCGAGGTTGTTGATACTCTGCAAGACCATGCATGGTACCATTTGCTTTAATAGTAGTAATTAGTGGGCCAGCAGAATAAACAATGATTTGATGAAAATGAAGATTGATCCGTTCATGGATGGATCTGGGACAAAGATTGAATCCCACACTTGTCATCAATCAATGCCCCCCTCAAGGTGTTCAGTGTCCAGCCAGATATTACTGCAAGATCCTTACAACAGACCATTAATTTTTGTACATTAGCTGCATTGCACAGCACCCTGGGCCTCCAGAGCAGCTCTTTGCTCTCAGTAATGCCTACTGTATGCTCTAGTGCAAGGCAGGCAGAAGAGCAGGTCCCAGAATCTGCTCACAAAATTTAAAAAACTGAAAAAACCAGTATCATGGTGTGCCTCGTTTTTGCCCAATTCACCCTTGCAGGGCGATGCTGCATGGCATTGCAACAGCCAGAATTTGCAGTAAGAAGCTACAATAAGGCAAGTTTAAATGGAAACTAAGTGTGTCTCCAACAGTGGGCATCACTCGCCACTGGAGCACAAGTTCCAAGGGAAGCCATCTCATGGTGGCTGATAGTTAATATGACATGTTTTGGTAGTTTGTAGACAAGTTGATAGATTGCACCAAGTTTCATCTGTTACATCTGTGTGATGCAAGGCAAGTGGGGACTTGTCTGGGGAGAAGTGCCTGGCAGAAAGCACGTTGGTTCCAGTCCCCCACTACCTCCTGTCTCCTCTTGCCTGGTGTCCCTCCTGTGTTCCCAGCGGAGAGACTCAGGAGGACAAACTGCAGGACTGGCATCTTTTGCCAGCAGCTCAGTGACAACAGGGCAGCTCCCTTGGTATTTGAGGTGATCGGAAAGAGGACTTAGGTTTCATGTTTCTGCCTTTTCACCCTTCCTTTTGTCCTTTCCTCCCTTGATTTTGGGAGTTTAGTGCTGCTGGGAGAAAAGGGTGGGAGATCTGACTTTGAAGGAGATGAATCCTAGAACAGAACAGGGATCTTCAGGGTGTTATTGCTACCTGGTCACAGAAAATAAAGGAAGTCTCTGCTGTGACTGGTTGCTGCATTCAGACAAGACAAGATGCTTGAAGCCCTCGAGTGCTGTTAGTATCTGCTGTCAGCCAACAGCATAAAAAACACCACACAAGCTCTAAATCCTGGAAATTGGCCATGATTTAGTGAGGATTCACAATAAATATTTCAATTTCCCTGCACTATGAGTCTTTAACAATTTTGTGGGGTTTTTGCACAAACTTGGAGGCTTGAAGTGAATTATTTAGGCGAAAGATGAGTCTTTCTTATGATTATGATTTCTTTTCTTTGTGTACTTAAACACCCAGTACTGTAGGTTAAAGAAACATATCAGAAGATTTGCTTTGATATCCTTAAAGCTGGAAACAATGGATTCACACCAGAGAATGAAACGGTTTTGAAACTGAAGTCCTGAGTTTAGTTACACAAGTAATTTTAACAGGCGTCCACATGTGTTTAATAAAATCAGATTTCCACCTTTCCAACTTCAGCTTTAGTCACAGCAGCATATTTTGCAGTTCCCACTCAAGCCAAGCAATATGTGATAGCAATGGCAATGTTGCTGGAGCAGGGAGAGTTGAATCAAGCAGCAGTGAAATCAATCTCACACTTTCCAGCTAAGAAACTGAGCAAGAAAGTGTTAAATCTCCTCCAGCAATGAGAACCCGCCAGTCATCTTTGCCTTTATTTGCAACCCAAGTAAAGAAGTAGATCCTCCAAATTAGGTCATCTGTTTGCTTCATTCTGAAAAATTTTTATTAAAAGTGTTGTCTGTTTCTTCTCCCAGAGAGAAAACAAACATTGGCATCTAAAGTGGTGGAAGACAAACACTTGGTGCTGGGCAACTTGATTAAAGTGTATTCCTTGTAATGAGCGGTGCCTCCCTTATCCTGCCATTGTGTTCAGACAAGAAAAAAAAAGAAAAAGGAGGGCCTGCCCTTTCCCATTGTATAGTCACATTTTCCAAGTGCAGTGAAAATGGGTTTTATAAAAAGCTCTAAAAACTAAAAAAAAAGAAAGATGAACCCTGTCTTTTAGTAAACCACTGAAGTAACTCTTCAATGAAGGCAATCTTGTGCACCTTGTATGTAGGGAAACTGTTGAAGTTAGTGCTCTATCCAACCTACCAGAGAAGGAAGATAGTAGTGATAAAAATGGTCTGGGAATAAATGTTATCTGAGATTTGCTTCAAAGTTTGCTACTAGAATCAAAGCTGAAATTTCCTTGGGAAAGGTAATAAAGGAAAAAGTGATTTGCAGCAGAAGGCTGTGTTTGTACTGTTGCATTTTTATCACTGCTATCACCAATACCAACATCTACATTTATCTACCAGTGTACATTAACCAGCAGTCCACTAATATATTAACAGACATTATTAGATGTAATAGCCCAGTTCAGTGAGATTTAATGGCAGAATCACAGAGTCTCTGCATCATGTTTGCCATCACCCAGAGAGTTGCTTGTGGGCATTCACCTGTGTGCAAACTGGGCAGGAAAAATGAAAACTGTGCATTGTGTGCTTGCATTTTGGAAACATTAAAAAGAAGCTGTAGTCAGTAGAAATATACACCTATCCTCAAACAAAAAAATAAACCAACAAGGAAAATTTGAGATTTAGGCTAAGACATGTCCTCAGCTCTGTTTTGTGGCACTTCTGTTTGTTTTAAAGATTCAGCATGGATTTTCCTTGGTGTCTTTGTGTGCTGAGTTTTACTGTACTAGTTCCACCACCACCAGACTCAGTAAACAAGGATGTGCCCAGGGAAAAACAGACCTGGTTAAAAAGATCTGTGAGGCTGGCCAAAATCTGGTGAGGTTAGTTTGGGCTTCCAGCAGCCAAAATAAAACAGTTGTGCAGGGCCAAGAATTTTGAGATAGAGAGGGCTGGAGGAATTCTAAATATGCTACAGAAGTGGAAGCAACAGGACTTGGCAAAATCCTTGGTCGAGATAGAGAAACAAAGTGTCTCACTAGCCAAACAACAGGGTGGTGTTGAAAGAGAGAGTGAGATGGCAAAACCCTTGGGCAGAGAGAGGATATCCAGGAAGGAGTGTTTGAAACTTGGGCCTGGATGGAGATTAAAAGTTAACTCTAATGAAACACCCATTTGCTCAGATATTTGGTTCACTGCAAATGTAAATTCTTGACCTAAAATTCTTCTTTACTGTGATCAAGGGATCTGAACTGACCAAATGATCCTGAGGCCCAACAAAAACACAGCACTCTTCAGATATACATAGATAAATATAATATATATGCCTCCATCCATACTTACAGGTATGTGTGTTAAATGGACATGGTTTTGACACAATAGTTGAAATAATGGAGGTAAATATTTCATACTAGAATAGTATTAAACAATTACAGTAAAGAATCTGATTTCCTTGTACTTTAGTTTTGTATTGACACATTTGTTTTTAGGTTTTCTTCTTTTCCTCCTTAATTTCAGGGATACATTCATTATCAGGGATACATTACATTCCCTGTAGCTTCTTCACTAATAGAAAGAAATTTATCTATGGAACCTGCAGCAGAGAAGCTTAACATATAAATGCTTGTACCTGTTTGGCAAGAGAATTAGCAAAGTGATGCTAATTGACACTGAACACCTTGAGGGGGCTATTTTTATAGTCACCAATTACACACTAATGTGTATTGATTGAGAGGGAAGCAGTGCACATCCCAGTTCCTCGGCTCAAAAGAAAAATGCACTCAGCCAGCATGGCATTTTTGCAGTCTGATTTTCTTTGTTTTTAGCACCATGTCCAATATAAAAGGCAGGCACTTTCAGTTAATTAAAATTACACGTTTTATCCAGGAACACATCAATAGATAGGCGTGTAGAAGGTAGAGATTTTATCTCACTCAAAGAGAACATGGGTTTGGTTCACTCTTACTCTTTGAATTTGTGTTTGTGGCTTATTACCATTGTAATCAACAAAATATAAATCTCCTTGTAAGCGCTTGCTTGAGCCTGACAGCTTTGAGTGAGCATTGTACAGCAGGACCCTTCCACCCAGGCCCCCGGACTGCCCAGGGTCTCTTTTATTCTTATGTTGGAGCTGTCAGAGCTCACAGATGCAGCGTTGGAGTTAGTCAGCAAAACCTAGCCCTGCATCACTCTGCTGGTGTCTGGCATCCAGAGCCTGGGCTGCAGGAGCAGGAGGGATGCACGTACCCTGCAGGGCCTGGAGCCCGCCGAGGGCGGAGACACAGCCCCTGCCAAAATATGCAAAGAATTGAAATGAAGGCTCTCCTAACCCTATACAACACGCATTTTCAAAAAAAAAAAAAATGCCTAGATCTCTCATCAAAGTAAAGTGTAATTAGGGATATTATTGCATGCCTTCTTAATTGGAACAGCTTGTGACAGAGAAGTGTTTGGGAGGATAACAAAGTGCAGGCATTGTGTGTGCCCGGCTCTGTTGGAAATGCTGCCCGGCAGATCCATGACCATGCAGAGCAGATGAATGGTGAGGGTCAGTGGGGCTGCCCAGGTGCCCAGACTGGTTCCTGTGCAGAAAAGTTGGCTCAGAGTTTATGCTGTAATCACAGTAAGACTCTGTTAAGATTCCTCTGGACTAAACAGGAGTATGTTGCTTCTCTTTAAGCAGCAGGGAGCACAATAACAAGTCATGTATAGCTGTGCCACCTTTTCTCCAGAAGTATAAAGGAATTACCAACTTTTGCCCTGTCTTGAAGTTATTGTCCCAAAGGCAAAGCCAGTGATGTCAATGAAAGGATGAACAAGTGTGCAGCCAGTTCAGAAAACTCTTCCTGTGATACCCAACCATGAGGGTGAGACACCAGCAAGTAGATGGGAGGAATTCCTGTAGACAGGGCAGTGGAGAGAGAGCATAGATGGGATTCAGGCACAGTTAGGAAGGAGCTGACACCAGGGGGGTGAAAGATGCCTTCATTCTTCTGGTGTGATGGCTCTGCACTGCTGTGGCCAGAGGAATAATACCCAGGGGACTGCTCTCCCAGACAGTCTGGCCACAGGCCAGGTATTAATTTCTCTGGCTTCCTGTGTGGAAGCAGGGAAAGTGAAGAAAAGCATTAGAAATGAAAATAAGATGAGAATATTAACAATGTCTGCCACGGGGTTCCTTCTTTAGGCAGTGTGCTGCTTGCACAGCCCCAGAGTAAATGTAGAAACAAGTTTGTTATTTTCATATGATTAATAAAGTTTTTTTTCTTTAATACATTTCTTGGTGGAAGGGAAGTGTAGCTGGAAAAATTTATTTTAATGTGGTGCATTGAGAAGAGCTGTTGCCTGATATTCAATAGTTAAGTTGAAGTATCGGACACTGGAGTAATAAAAACCTACTTGCTTTGATCCTGTAGTTAAAAAATGATTAAAGTATAGAATTGCATGTGCTGACATTAGACCTCCACCCACAGAGAGATTTAAAGCTGTCGGGGAAAAAAGGAAAGTTGAAAGACAGCTTAAATATAATAATTCAGAAATTGAGTTTCTTTGTTATTTCAATGGTGGTCAGAATAAAGGGGATTTTTCCTACCCTATTTGTTATACTAGATCTTAGAACCTTATCCCAGGACATTTCCTCTTGCATACAACGAAAAAGATGAAAATTGCTAAGAAGACGTAGCATAGGAGAGACCTACATTTCCATATTTTCTGTTGAACAGAACTCAGTGACTTTGCAGCCTTGGGGATTCCCTCTTCCCCTCCTGGTACCTCCACCCTGTGCAGGGTGACCCCTGCCCTCCCTTCTCCTGTGTGCTGCAAATAGAAAAGATCTCAGAATTCAGTAATATGGTTTGCAGGGATGAAAAGCTTTCTTGTTTTATTGTATGCATATTGTCATCTCCCAGGCACATGAAATTACCTTGTGGAATTGCAATTATGAACTTATTACTGGTTTATCTAATTGTTAAAGAATACAGAGACTTGTTGAGTTGGGTTTCTGGCCTCTGACATCTAAACGGCTCCAGCAAAGGCACACCCTTACACCCACACACAATCCTGATTTAAGTCAGTAGGAAGCCTCTGGTTTTGCATAAGCATTTTGTAGCCAGTATAGAGACTTAAAAAAATGTATTGGCTGATGCTTACATGATTACATCTGCCCAGCCAGGTTTCTAAATTCTTTTGTAGCAATGGCTTTGCTTATGCAAAGTCAGCATTTGATCTTGCAGTGTCCTTGATTATACAGATAATTTTGATTCTCTGGCAAATTACATACCCTTAGCGTTTTGTCAAACATTCTTCAATAAAAGGACTTCTGTGATAAAAAACCCACAGCAGTGTTCATTGCAAATGACCCTGGAGATCAGACAGAACATTAGATCAGTGAGTTGGGTTTCACTAGAACTGCTTCAGTGCTATTAACATGATGATCCTGATCAGAAGTTGCAGTTTGACTGATGGTAATGTTGCTATTCTCTGAGAACAAAGACCCAGAAATCACACCATGTCATCTCTGAGACATGAGATATACTAGGACAAGAAGATTCCAAGGCAGCTTTCTGGAGTCAGCCTCATTTACACAGCATGTAACACTTCTTGCCTCCCATGTTGGCAATGCCCTGCTGTTCTACTGTGTTCTTTGCCAGATGTTCATTGCTGAAGCACACACTTTAGAAAACACGCTGATTTTAGGGATTAGTAGGATTCTTGCAGCTCACTGCTTTGATACACATTGCCCTTCTCAATATCAAAATGTGAACACTGTATGTTTGGTTGCTGGGGTGGACAAGAAGTTCATTTTGTCCTTCCAGCCAGCAACTATTCACTTCCCATTTGAAGACATCCCAGACTCCTGCAGGAGAAACTCCTGAGGCACAAGTGTTGTCTTTTGGGAAAGCCACTCTCCTCATGCCCATGTGGACAAGGGACCTTCCAACCATGTAGAGTTTCCCCTGTTTTGTTTGCTGGAAGGATCATTGCTTTCCTGATAGTCCACAAAGCAACACTGAGAGCCACAGCAAGAGGCCACTTCAGAAATACAGTGTTAAACTCTTAGCTTCTTCTGTCTGAAGGTTTGTTTCCTTGCTTAATTTTGAGTTTTCATTGTTCCATGAGATGGAAGGACAACAACCCAGCATGATGAGGCAGGGTTTGCCTCTTGGAAGTGCAGGTGTGTTCTACAGCATATCTGTCCCTTAGGGGCATTGAGGAACTGGTTTAGGATCTTGTTTATCTGTAAGTTTTAACAACAATTCAAAGTAGAAGTATAAAATCATGATGTAATAGGGGATGTAGTAGCAGTACATAGAACATGGATTAGGAGGTATAAATGGGGAAAAATGAGGAAGTTCCACAGAAAAGCATAGCAAAGTGGATGTCCATACTTAGCCAGCTTCATCTGCACTACTCTGGCTATAAGGAAATGTCCACTGGGAAATGGGCACTCTCAGGCAGAGCTGTCAAAGACAGGTACCCAGCCAGATCTGGGGAGAACAGGACATCATATGCCTTTGGGTTCCTCTGAAAATTGATAGAATGAGGTGTTTACAGTTCATTTCAGACAGCTAAGGTTAGTCTTGGGGTTTTACTACAGTGGAAATGGATGTATTTTAAGTGGTCGCATCCTCTATGCCAAATGCAAATAAATAAAGCTTTCAAGTTAAAATAGCAAAGAACATCTTGAAGCTCATATCTGTAGAAATAAACCTTCTAAGCTAATAGTAAATGACTATTTATAATTGCCTGTTGGGATGCCTGACATCAGATGGTTGTACTACTAACATGAGAACGGTATCTGACAGGTTGGGAAAAACACATGGCAGGAGATGGGAATATTGATTTGTAGGCAAAATTTGGAAGGAGGGGGAGGGAAACAACAGCCAAGAATGTGCTTTACTTTTTAAGAAAGTGACATTCCTACCACCAAAACAAAAACCTGAGAAAGAAAGCACATTCCAAAATGATATCATCACATTCCTTCTATACGGACAAACATGCGGCATGGTAGCTGCTGTTTCCTGCATTTGTGATTTCCCTCGAAGAGTGTTTCAGTGAGAGATATTTTCAAATAGGAAAAGAAATACAGTTTCAGTGTCCTTAGGAGCCTCTTGCAAAGTTAGACTGTCTCTCTGAGGCCAAGATTGGCTTAAACAACAATGTCTGGGTTGGCTAATACACCAATTTGTAAATTTGTGATGGAGGTAAAAAGTAGGTTTTCCTGTCTTCAGTGACACTTTCTAGAGAATAGCCACATATTCTGGTGGATGTTTTAGGCTGAATAATAGACCCAACATGAAATTTTTATTTGTATTGTAGTGAAGCAGAATCTGTAAAATATCCTGATTTCCAGGTTTGCAAGTGGATAGGAGGCCTGTGAGGCTTGAGAAGATTTGTGTTAAAGTGAGTCACTGAGTGTAGCAAACCACAGCAATACCTGACCAGGGATGTGGTGATTCTCCATCCTCAGGAGACTGGACTGAGCCATTCCTTTTAAACCACCAGCAACCGCAAATTGAGACCACAGGGTTGAGCAGGAGCTTCTGCATGAATTTCTCCACCTTGGGGTACTCCAAAGGTCAGACTGCCTGATCACAAGACTGTGAGCTGTGGGTGCACGGGCAGCCACAGACAGAGATCAGCGTGGGGCTTTGGCTGTGCTGTACCATCCAAGGTGGGGAGAAAAGGATGGGGAGAGTCAGGCTCACACTGAAGTACTTTACAGGCTGACAAACGTGTCTCACAGCAGCAATGCAGGCAGAGTCTCACTGCAACTGCATGGCAGGGGGCTTGCTGTTTGTCTGCTCTCTTCTGCATTCCATTCTGGTGTAACTCAGTGGTTTCCCACAAAGCTGACCATGCTGTAACTGAAAAGAGAAAAAATTCAGGATCAATTAAGAAAATAAAATCTGAGATTCACATGCTTTTTTGTAGTACAGACTGCAAAACCATGGCTCTATGCATGTTATTGTCAGTGTGTAATTCTGAATTCTGTTATTATGAATAACACAGAATGTTAATCAGAAAACTCGAATTTCATCATCAATTACATGATGAACACCTGGGAGATTTCCTTAATTATTTCCCCATGTTCCTACCTTCTATTATTAGCATCCTAAAATTAGCATTCAGGCACAGCCACTGACCTCCTGTGTCATTATGACAATCCAGTCCCTTCCTTTCAATTTCTGTTATCTTTGCCACACAACGTCTCTCTCAGAGGTTTCAAATGCGAGTTTGGAGGGGGAGTGTCTGCCTCTGTAAGTATGAAGAGGTCTTGTTCTCACTCAGGGTTGCAGTACAAACAATAATAAGAAATAATATTCATTTTTGAAAGGAAAAACATTTACCCAATTCTTGACTCGGGTCAGTAGCTCAGTCCTTATACCAAACAGGTACCTTTTGCACAAGTGATACCAAATTACAGTGTCTTCACCAACACCAGGGTCATTGTAAAATCTCTCTTGGCTTCAAGATAACTTTTTAGGTGATGAACCACCTGCCAAGCAGAAACCTGATGGTCCAGCAGAGAGAATTGCCATGACAAAACTATGCCTCTCACAGCCTTTTCCGAACCATTCCAGTGCTGATTGCATTTCTGTCTCCAAATGCTACTCTGCCTTTATATAGTGTGTGAACCTCCTCCATCCTGCTGCCCCCAGACTGACAGCTGCTCCTTCTGTCCTTGAAGCACTGAGGGAAGCCTGTGACTGGTGTGTAGCTCTTCCTCCCCTCCAAGCAAATGACAAGGTTTTATGGCAGTTCCATGTTTCCTTTGTTATCTTTTTGTTTGAAGAAGTAGGAGTTGCACCTGACTCGGTCTGCAAAGACATTCAATTAAACAAAGACATTTTATTTTAGCCACTGTTTAATGAAGAGGAAACCAATAGACAATCTTCTCTTCCTCTGAGTGAGGAAAGCATTGACAAGTGCTATATTTATTTGTGAACTCATGTAATCTACTAAGGGATTTTCTCCAACTTACCAGGAAATGAATCCCCCTTCATTTCTAGCAACTTGAACTTCAGGGAATGTGAGCAGCTCACACAACACTGGAAACGTGTTCCTAAGTGCATTTGTGTTTTAAAACAAAGCAAAGAAAAACCCAAACCAAAAGTAGGTGGGGAAAAAAAAAAACATTTTTAGGCAAGCAATTCTTTTATCTAGGTCATAATTTGGGATGCACTTGCTGGCATTGGAAAGCAAGGTCTCCTTTTTTTCTTGTTCCTCTCAGTACTAAGGTAGCCTAGGGGCTGGGATGGCTGATGAGGGGCTGTACACAAAGAATGGCATCTGCACTGGAGCTCCATCTCCAGGGATAAGCATTGGCCTCAGTTATTCCCCACAACACTCCTGAGCTACGGGACTTCCATGTATTTATTGCTGGTGATGATTCATAAGACACTTGAGAAGACAACTGGTTCCTCATATCCCAAAACATGTTTCCAAGTCTGGGTAGTGTAGCTGCAAGCTGAGCTAATTAAAGATAATTTTTTTGTATGTGACAGGAAAATGCTGATAACATCAAACCCTAATGGAAGGAGATGGGAGAATTTGCCTGAGCTACGTGCTTTGCTGCTGAGAAAGTAGAGCTTGGCAGATGGAGGAAGATGGAACTGATTTCCAATTTAGCCTTCTATTAATGTTTTATGAATTTAAATTTAGCATAGTAATTCTCTCTTCTGTAGTCTTTGCAGGACTCCTATTTCCTTTCTGTGGACTGCTAAAAGGAATTCTGTAAAAATATCTGTGTATACACATATCAGAAGTCTCTCCTGTCCAAAGGAACAAGAGACTCAGTACAAATTCCACAGCAACTGCCCTTCCTACCAAAGGAGGTTCAACATCCTCACACTGTCAAAACTTCCTCTGAATGCTGTGGCTTAGATCCAGGTTTGTCTGGGTCCAGCTTTTCAGGTACGGGCGGGTAAGAGGGAGCAGAGGACACACGTTGTTCTTCCTCTCTTAATCTGGCTGAGCAATTAGGCTTTGGCAGAGAAAGGGTGAGAGATGTAGTGAGAGTCCTTTCCTCCCCACTCTGTGTGGGCTTGAGCTACAGGCTGTAAGATTTTATCCAGTGCACTCTTATGGCACATGGGGAGTGCTCTGGCATCAGGCCATCAAGGCATACTGATGGTATCCCAGGAAATCTCTGTAGAGAAATGCAGGAAAATAAAATACATATCCACCCACCCTGAGCACTAGGGACTATTAGAGGTGGATGCTGATTCATTCTGCCAAAAAAAGGTACACACAGTGCACAGCATGAATTGCTTTCTGCCTCTCTTTTCATTGATTATAATTTCATCGTGTAGTGAGCTGGCTTGGACTCAGCAACCTGAGATTTATGCAGATGAAGCTGGACAAAAAGCATTCAGCTCCAAGGACCAAGATGGAAACAAAAAGTGATTTCTTTTGGAGCATGTTTCATCCTGTGACTGATATAGTGTCAGTGTCTTAGGCTTAATCCCTGGGAGCATCCCCATGGCTTTCATACTGCCGGGCCCAAACAGGCTGAGGGGCCACTGGGTGGGGGGTTAGTACATGCTGGCAAGTTCACTGGGGTTTTGGGTGTACTGGCATGGATCTAGAGCAGCTCTCCCAAAGCCAACACCAATTGCTCTTTGTCTGTGCCACTGACACTCAGAAACCAGAGAGCAAAATGCTGCGAATTTGGGAGCTGCAATTAGCAGTTCCAAAAATGATGGAATCCTCTGAGGTGGTGTGTCAGCTGAAAGCAAGCAGAAGGGTTCCCAAAATGTAAGCATGACTCTGTAACAAATCAGTAAGAAAAACAGACTGGGGAGGGAATTTTGCCCAGCAGGATCTCCCTTTCAGGAAAGGAATCTTTATTTGGAGAAGCATGACTTCATTGTGTCGATTGTAGCACTTTTTCTTCTCTTGTGCTGTTGCACAAAGAGAAGAGAGGCGTCTGCAAGAAGGCCTAATATGCTGATGCTAATTTAGGTGTGACTGGGTGTAAAAACACAATCATTTTAGAGCTGGGGTAACTACTGCTGGCAATTTAGCAGTGCATATCTCAGGGTCTGTCTGCTCGGACTGGCTTCCTGCCGCTATCCACCATTATGTATCAGCAGGAAATTACACTTTTATGAGTGATTTACCTTTAAACAAACACTACTACACAAACAATATGGTATTGAATTTGGTGGTTTGCCTTTTAAGTATTACAGTGAAAGACTGTAACAGCTGTCTAAGCTGATAACTACTACCTAGGGTAAGAATAATGTTGACTGAGTTATTAGTCAATTGTTTAACTAAATCTAGCTGCATCTCTCTCTTTAACTATGTGGCATTTACAGTTTCTTTAAACAATATAATCCCTTGAAACATACATGTAACTGGTTCCTTGGGTGGGAACTTTATGGATAAAGAATTGTTTTGGAGGTCAGATCACATTTTTAATTTAAATTTTTGTATTTTTGTTTTTATTAATTTATTTTTCTTAGCCTATCCCTGGAGGGAATAGTCTCCTAGAAATGAGTTTCCATGTGGCTTTCTAAGTCTAGCAGATGAGTTGCAACCACAGCTTGTGGCTAAAGGTGACTAGACTGCACAGCTGGATGAATTTTGGCAGAGATGGATTGAGGCAATGTAATGAATCCACTGCATATCTACTGCTGTGTCTTTTGTGAGAAGGTTTATCCTAAGGTGGGAGGTCATTTTGCAAGGTGCTGAATGCCTGCAGCCTTGAGGAAACTCTCAAGCCTTTCCAAAATAGGACACAGCATGTGTGGAGGAGGTTGACCTAGCAAGATTCTTATTCTGTTTTTGAACAATCATGGTTAACTTCAAGCCCAGTTGAGACTTCCAGACTTCGAGGCTCCACAGTTTGGATCAGATCCAAGGTCCAGTTAAGTCACCTGGAGATTTTCCACTGACTTCACTATGCTTTGGACAAGGCACTTTGAAAGGCTATTCCCATGAACTCAAATGCCTAAAGTCAAACATGGCTCTACACAATTGAAAATCACCTGTTTTGTATGTTTTCAAAAGCAGCTCCACACTCAGCAGTAACAATGTAGAATTGAGCTGAAAGGGTGAAAATAGATGTGGATGTGAAGTGACTCTTCAAAAAGCCCATGGCAATGGTCCAGCTCTGCCACACTGAAAATCAGAATTTTTAGTGCAGAGTTTTTATGGTCATTCCTGAACTAGATTTACAGGGGAAAAAAATCATGTCAATATTGAAGAATGAGCACTCTCCTTGTGTTTTTTACATTTGAACAATGCTTGCTGCATTCTGTGAAAATAGAAATATTTTAATGCTTTGAGGCGTTCCTTTAGTTGTATCAGTTCTACTACCATTTTAAGGCAAATTTTCAGATGTGAGCTCTGGTGATACTTTGGAGCTGGTCTGTACCAACAGCCCATTTTCATCAAATCACACCTGGAGTGGTTTGCCCATTGCAGGAAGATCCAGGGCTATGCTTCAGAGACAAACTGTTCTCTGCAGCTTTGCATCTGGCAACAGTCTTGTTCCAGACAACCAGGCTCACCCCTGAATTCATGTACAATTTACAAAAAAAGGCAGTCTGATATCTTTTGTCCCACCATTAGTTTTTTTAAAGTACAGTTCCCCTTTGCCTGTAAGTGCTCTTTTTAACAGAAATCCTGACCTTTTAGGTCAAGATAATATCACTGTCTTTATGGATTTTTTTCTTTCTAACAGGGTCAGTTTTGAAAATTCTTGCACATTTGTGCATAAAATATGTGGGTCGTGAGGTGAGTGCCCAAAAGCTTAGAGCAGTAGACCCTTCTTTTTCTTACTAAATGGATGAAAAGAAAGAAAAGAAAGGTTACAGAGGCTTTATATAGCCTTATAAGCCTCAAGATCTACTTCTATTGCTTATTTCCTGCCCATGTCTAAGGTTTTAAAGGGTCCTTTCTTCGTTAGAGGACTAATTATTTTGTCTAGTAGTCCAAAGCATAGATGGATATTGGATTAACAATGCCCATTAACTCTCCCTCAGCAGGTGGAAGATTTGATTCTGATCTACTTGATGCTGGTGTAAAGGAAGAGCCATGACCTGGAACCAAATGGATATGGCAGGGTACAAAGGAGGATGAGATCAGAAGCAGTCTCTGTTACTGCTCTGAGCTGCTCCCTGCTGATGTAGCCACCCTGGAAAGAATCACAGAGTTTTACAGTTGACTTTTCAGCTCTTCGTGTATTTTGGGACACAAGAGCTATTGGTCACAGAGAAAATAAATGATTGATTTTCAAGCTGGTTTCTTTTTTGTAGTTTTTTGTTTGTTTTGAGTCCATACTGAATTGGAAAGAACTGCAGGTGATGATGAGTATGAAGTTCTTAAATGCACAAGAATGGTAGCACAGTCTTGCATACAAATAAAATGGGGCACTTCTCTGTAAGCAAGTTGTCAGAAGCACTGCTTCTTAATGTGGAACAATAAAATAATCTTTTCAAACAGTTTAATAGCCAGGATGAATGAAAGAATCTGTGTATGCTTTACAAATGACCTGATTACTGCCAGCTCACATGCTTGCTCTGCAGTTGTAGTACATTAGAATTTGAAGTAGGATGTTGTTAGCAACCCTCTGCGTGGGGTGGAATTTGAATCAAAAGCTATAAATGACCTGTGACAGCAAAAATGAAAGTGCAATTGCTTTCTCACATGACCTGTTTCTTTTAGTGTCATTAAACTTAATCAATGATTAACCTTTGGTTTAACAGTGCTTGTCATTTCATAGCAAATCAAGTAGAAAAAATGTTGTCTACCTGAATAATTCCCTAGAAAATGTCTCTGAGGTACATTAATAGTTTGAAAGGTGAGAGGCTGGCCTAAATTTGAAGTGCAAAATCACTGAGTGCAATTGAGGGAATGAGAAACATCTGACTATCCATTTGGCTTGTAGAAATCATGCATGTAAAGCCAAATTTTAGAAAGACCTCATGTCTTCTTGTATGAACAGGACAGTGTTTGACTCACAAAAAGCACACAGAAAATAGTAATGAATGATTTCACAGAGTCTTCATCTCATTAAGATTGTTTTTTGCATAATAACTTTATGTAGTAAATATATACAAACACTGTGTTCCAATCCAAGATTGTCTGGATATGGTTGTGTTTTTTTGATCTTCATTGAGATCAAATGAGTTACGTTACTTTACACTGAATTAAGTTCCAGTTGGAATGAATTTCCTTTTGGCAACCAATTAGGATGTTTAAAGAATTTACTTTTATTTCTTGATCTCAAAAGTATTTGTGGACAGTTCACATGGACTATGTATTACTGTGCCTAACTGCTATCAGCCTGTATAATTATCTCATTTGCATATGCTAACAAGGTACATTATAGGTATGGTGTTTTCACATGCCTTTTATCCAATTAGCTCATTGTACCCACCAGTCTTGTGTTCTCACCCTCTGTCACCAAATTAATAAGAGTTGTGAATTGAAAATGGTTCCATTCATATGGTGTGTCTGTGCAGACAGACTTTACTCAGAAGAAACGTGGCTTCTGCTGCTCACAATCTTTATTTATTCATTACACATGCAGAGAGGCTCTGCAGGGCTCTCAGATAAGCTGGGGAGCTCGATGTGGAAGATGCTGACCGAATTGAGAATTTCACTGAAAGTTGTGCTCTAGAGAAGAAAAGAAACTCCCAGGATGACTTCTTGTGTCAAGCACCTTTCATCTGACGGCACATGGGATAATTGCTTGCTTACACTCGTTTTCAAAAGGAAAAGTTGCACACAGTGAGGACCTCTTCCCTCTTTTTTCCTATATCTAAGTGTTCCAATGCATTTTGTTTTGCATTACTCGTCAAATCCCATTGAACTAGAATTCATTCAGGTGATTCAGCCATGCTCATGTGCCTTCATGTGCAGAATCATACCCAGCTATGTTTCTTTTTAAAGAGGATTTGCATGTAGATTTGCACCAGAAGGATAAAAATTTTCTGTAAATTTTCTTCCTAAAACATTGGCACAAAAATATGTGTGGTCCTGCACAAGAAACCTGGTGAAATCATTACCCTTTTAATGGTGTTCCAACATGAACTACTGTCAACATGGTCAGTGAAGTCAGACCAGGAAAGTAAAAGGAAGAAGGAAAGGAAAGGAAAGGAAAGGAAAGGAAAGGAAAGGAAAGGAAAGGAAAGG
>VZRZ01005367.1:240211-277942 GCA_013398175.1 Climacteris rufus
AGGAGAGGAGAGGAGAGGAGAGGAGAGGAGAGGAGAAGATTAAGCTTTTTATCCCCAGTGCTCTTTTCTATCTTACCCTTGTTTAAATTGGGAATATTCCCAAAGAAAACTGCAATGTCCGTTTAGGAACATCTCCTATTTAATTGTCATGTGATTAAAACCTCATTGACTCAATGATAGCCTAATTAGTCAATGGAAGAATGAAAAGAAGAGAAAAATTGGGGCAACAATTTGCAAGTAGTATGCAGGCAAGAGAGAAATAGGTTGAAAGAAGTGTGGAGAATGTGGTTTTCAGTCACTCTGTTTTCTCCTTTTCCCTTCTTTCTCTCTTGTCCGTGTCACTCCAAGAAAAGCAGCTGGCATCTGTAGCCTGTTGTGCAGATGGGTTGAGAGGAGCACATATTCCACTATGTGTCTGGCACACTTCAAAAGTGGCTGGTGACTGATTGTGTGTTTGCCAGCAGCCAGTGATTAGGGAGACTTGCCGTAGCCATGGATGTCTGGCAGCACATGGAGTCAAAGAGACTGAGGGCACAAGGAAACATCACATTCATGTCTCTCAAAGCGCTGGCCACATATGCAGCCACTTGGTAGACACAGCCTGCAGGGTGAGCATGTCCCTTATTGGGACTTGACAGTTTTACAGGAGTCCTCAGTTTTTGTTTTTATTTCTAGATGTGTGGAATGTGCACTGGAATATGTTGTACATACACCTCGTGAGAAATGCTGCTTGGCCTGGACAACTTGCTTGGCCTGGACAAGGAACAGCAAAGGGCAGGAGAAGGAAGATTTCCCCATTCCACAGGAAAGGAACTGAAACATGTTTGGTGACACATGAGAGTTGTGACAGTGCTGAGAACTAAATCCCATTATTTCAAGCCTTTGTTGAGGGTTTTAGCTCCAAAATGATCCTTTGCCTGTATGTACAAGGCACACCTCTGACTTGAAGCCACTTGACTTTTTCCTCCAGCAAGGCAGGGCTCTGCTAACCTTGAGCACAGGTTGGGTGCAAACCTTATCAGGGTTTGGTGCCCCTCCTCAATTTCCACTGCAGCCTCCCAGTGTCATCACCACTCTGCAGCACAGCTGGGTCACAGTTCTTGCTTTTTTGAGGACACACAGCAGCCCCTTATTCCTCTCACTGGCTGCTCCCTGCCTACCCAGCCTGGTGTAGGACCAGGAGAGAAAACAAGGCACAGGCAGGGAGATGGAAAATGACACTGAGAGGATCCTGATGTGGCTGGAGCAACATTCCTGCAAGGAGCCAGTTGCTGGCAGGCAGCTTTGCCATGGGCTTTGCCGTGCAGGCAGGACACAGCATTGCTCAGGAACTCTCTGGAGCCTCTCACTGGTTTTTCTGGAATGGAACCAGCACAGAGCTGCAGCAGCACGCTGGTGATTCAGGCCCAGCATGAATGACGGGGCTGGAATGGTAATTTTGCTGTATGCCAAGAGGGACTCTGCCAGGAAATTCACTGCCAGCAGCATACTTGCACCACATTCAGCCTTACAGACACCTTTCCAAAACAAATATCTGTTTAGAATGAAATACAGTTCTTTGTGAAGCGGTGTCAGGCTCTGCTGATCAGGGTTGTTTACGGAAAGTCATCAGCTCTCCAGTGGTGAGTTCTCCAGCATCAAATCCAACCTCTGCATTCCTCATCACAAAATTAAGAGCCTTCTTCCAACCTACACTCAGAAGTCAAACTTGTGGCGATCCTCAGGAGAGACTAAGACAGAATATCTTCCTCCCTTTCACCCACCATTGGATGATGTTTCTTACTATATGCACTACCAGTACTGTGTAACCCCTGGTGAGCTGATCTGTTCACTGGTCACTAAACCCACATCTGGCCTCAGTTTCCCGTCGGGTAATCCCAATGGCATCTCCTGCCCAACCATTCACCTGTAATAGAAGACCCATGGCAGGACCTCAGCCAGCATCCAGTCACTGGAAACCCAAAAACTTTATTCTGACCCACTTTCACACCTCTTCTGCACTGATGCTCTCCCAGATGATCCAGGAACTGAAGGAGGATTGGGACACCACTGACAGATGGGTGTCCATGCTCCTCATTCAGTGCAGAAGTGCCCAGCTGGCAAGGACTAGCCCTCTGCCTCTACCCTGGGCACACAGAAGGAGACTGCTGCGGCAGCACACCCTCCTGAGCAAGAGCCAGGACCAACCTCTTGCACCAGAGAAACAAACTCAAACTGCATGAAGAGAAATAAAGTAGGTGGCAGTGAGTCAGGAAGGCTGGGATCGCTGATCAGGGTAGACCACCTTTCTCTGCAGTGGGAACACCTGTGCATCAAACATGGAACCTCTTTGGTCAGTTTTCATACATTATTCATTGTTGAAAATTGCTATTGTATACCCTGACATTGCAACCCCTCTGTCAGCTGCCACTGGCAACAGCAGAGGTGATTTCATCTGGTATGATGGTTACCACCAGCCTGAGCCGTAGCCCAGAAGCCTGGGAAAACTGGGATCTTCACCAGGTGTTTTTAGGAGAGAAAACTTCCCACAGAGAAAGCTTGAATTAGCGTACGAGGAAAGAAAAGGAAATGCGAAGCTGGCAAAGCCTCAGGTTGGAAAAACTGCCAGTCAGAGAGCAGTCCCCAGGGAAAATATCCTAATTTGGAAGAGGAGGAGGAATAGCTGTGGATTGCTTGGTGCAGGGTTGGGAAGGTAGCCAGGCCAATGCCAAGGCCATGGTGGGAGCAGCTGGACATGTCCCTGGCCGGGGAAGGACAGGCGATGCAGGGCCGGGCGCTCCACGTGGACGTCGGATGTGGCCTGTGGGCCTTGGCATCCTGGAAGAGCCACTCTGGCTGATCCAAGCAGTAACACAGAGGGAAGCAGTGCGGGGGATTTGCTTAAGACTTGCTTTCTCCCTCTCAGAAGTAAACTATTCAACCCTCCATGCTCCAGCCCGCCGGGAGGACTTGCCACCCAGTTTGAGAACAGGCTCATTAATAAACCAACAATATCTGCGTCTGCATCTAGATCTAATCTACGGCTGCTAAGTGAGGTTTGCTGTTTCCCACCCCCAGCAGCATCTTGTCAGTAGTTTTGGAGCTCAGTTCTTCACCTGCAGTTTGAACATCCCATACGGCAGTGTTGATTTAGAGCCCATCCCTCCACTGGCCTGTTGGCTGGCATTAGGGAAGTCCAGATGATGTCCATCCCTCCAGGGAAGTGATACCTTTCCTGCTTTCAGTGGTTAGTTCAGCAAAGGCGATTATGGCTTGCTGGATAGACAAAACTAAGCTGCAGTCCTTATCTGATTCACTGAAAGTTCTCCAGTGGCCTTTAATTTGGCACCAACATTTCCTCCCAAGTTTTCTGTAAGGTTCATCATGGTTTTGCAGTCTGATCTCTTTGGAATCCTCCAGAAAGGTCTTGATGGCACACAGGGCCAAGCAGAGTCTCTGCTTCCCCAAGATGCTTTCCTGCCACCTCTCTTCCTCTGTTTGGTCTGAGCTCCAGCTTCACACAACAGTGTTTAGTACCTTCAGATTCATTATTTAGCTACATTTGGGGCAAAACACTCTAAATATTAATGCAAACAAGGCCTGTTTCTTTTAACTGTTTCCCTCTGCTTGCTGATAGAAACAAGAGGAGAGCTATTCCCTGGGGACAGTCTGCCCATCTGGAGTATTCAGGCTTTTAGGGTCTGCTTTTCATCCTCTTCCCTGGCACTTGTTTCTTGCAGGGCTGGGCTGCACGTTCACAGGTATATGACATTACTGATAATACTGCAACAAGCTAGCATTCATCAGGCATCTGGGATGAAAGCTGTCTTTAAAAAGGCAGGTAGGGGCCTGTGCCATGGGAAAAATGACCAGGTTTTCTAATCACTCATATGGAGTTATCTGGACACATGGCTACCTTTCATCACTTATGCTGACGCCAAAAAAAAGGGATTATAAAGCCAACATGCCTGTTGAAATGTCTGTGTGTACTAAGCTGTCATGGACTTGTTTTAGGTCAAAATAACACGTGTACTTGATTTCTTTGTTTTTAATTTTTCTTTTTTTTTTACTGTCCTGATTTTCTTATGAGAATATGAATAAAGAAGACACAACTTATCCACAGAAAATGTAAGTAATATTGCCATTAACCAACACTGCTTCTTGGAAGCCATGCATAACCCAAAACATACTGTAATGGTAGAAATAAATACAAGTATCTAGGCCGCCTTTCTCTTAAGAACTAAACACTTCAGGAAATGGGTTTGAGCAACCTGGTCCAGTGGGAGTTGGAACAAGATGATCCTTAAGGTCCTTTCCAACCCAAACCATTCTGTGTTTCTATGAATTACAGCCTCCTCATCACCACCCTGTGCCACAAACATGAAACCAGAAGACCAGCCCGTACCAGGTTATGTCAAGGTCCATCTAGCCCAGCACCCAGCTTTGGACTGTAACCATAAACAGATGTCTTGGGAAGAGGAAGGAAGAGGAAAACCTGTAAGGTACATTCCCCTTCCAGTATCAGCTCTTCTCAGGTCAGGGACTCCCTGTGCAAGCTGTGGTTTGTTGGTTTAGTTACCTCAGTGCTGTGAACTTGTCCAGTCACTGGTTGAACCCTTATAAACTTTTATCATCCACAACATCCTTTGGCAAGCAATTCCATAGATCTATTATCTACTGCATGCAAAACTACCACTTCTTGTTTTGAACTCAGTGCATGTACCAAAACCATTGATAGTCCATCCCAATCCAACTTTCCTGTGATGATATTAAGCAGTTATGCAAATTAACACCAATGGCATTATTCAGATTGACTTAATTCATGGAGCTATGCTGACATATTGCAGACTAGCAAATGCTCATCATCTGCAGAACTTGCTTGGAAAAAGCACAGATCCCCTAAGAGGTAATAAAAAAATGCATTCAAAAGATTTTCTGGCCTATACAAATAACTCTGAACAATTTGTGCAAGCTGTAGGTTTTGGTTTTCCATTGCATGGCAGTAATGCTGTAATACTTGGAGAAACTGTGTATAAAGTTCTATGGGTTGGAAGGGAAGTAATTTCTATTAAAATCCTATGGAAAAAAAGGAGTATGGTGCAGCACTGGACAATGAAGTTTTCAAATGTGTGCTTCAGGAGACAGAAAAGAAAGAATATATTTATTTTAAAAGTGTTATTGTTCAAAGATATAACATTAGTACTTCCAGGTTTTCCTGATGGTGGTGAGTGATAGGGCCCTGCTTTGCTCCCCCGTGAGTCAGTGGTGTGCACCACCCCCAGCAGTTATGGCTTTTCACTTATCATTGTGCAGCATTTTGTCCCCATTCTTGTGTGTTTTCCTCTGCTACTGCCATTTGTGTCATTCCATGGAGGCAATTTTAATTGGGATGTTAATAAGCAGCACCAAAGCAGTGAGGCCCTCTGAGGAGGGAGCCAGCATCCCCGGTGTCTCCAAGGAGAGATCTGCGAAGAATTGCCAGGAGGATGCCAAGGCAGAGAGCACTCCAAGCCGGAGCTGGGAGAGTCGCTGTGGCAAGGGAGGAACAAAAAAGGGAGGAGAAAAGGAGGGAGCTTGCCACCGTTCCCTGCAGGACTCATGCAAAGTACTGATAATGTGTGTTTTATTCATTCCTTGCCTTTGTTCTCTAACCATCTCTTGAGAGACATTTCAAAGAAAGGGAGGTGAGGAATAGACTAAAAGTCTCCTTTTAGATTGAGGAATGCAGGCTCCACCCTTGCTCCCAGCTCCATCCTTTTTGTGCTGCTGCAGCTGGGGAGTCTCCCTTGAGGCTCTAAATAAACCTGGGGCTGGTCCTAAGCCAAATGGTCCAAGGATCAGGGGAGCTATTTCTTCCCTGAGCTCAGGGCTGGCCCTTCATTACAGCCGGTGTATGGAGCTGGGGGGTCAAGATCCCTTGGGACAGGACTCCATTCCTTGCAGCACCACAGGGGAGCTGGAAAGATGCGGGGGGGACAGTGATCAACCAGGTGAATGTCATCTCCTCATGTGATGTTGCTGTGCAAAATGTCCTGAACATGCACAGGAGGAGCCACGACCTGGATTTATTTCTGTGCACAACAGCACAGGGCAACTATGGGAACTCTCTGTCCCCTTTTCAAGTCCACACTTCAAAAGAGATGTTGACAGGTTGGAAGAGCATCAGGGAAAGGTACATGAGAGCCTGAGATCTGGAAAACTTCATAGTAGAAGACTGAGAACTCGGTGGAATTCTTCTGTTTGAAGGAAGGCTGAGGGGTGACTTGCTTGTGGTCTACAAGTATGAGCATGGGGAAAATACAACAGATGTTCCAGGCAGAAAATAAACCTATAATAAAATCTAGTTGTTGGTTGTTGATGCTGGATACATCCAGAACAGAAGGCAAGTAAAAAAAAATGAAGGTAATTAGCCACTGCTTACTAGAGTAAAGTTGGATTCTCAGTTTCTCTTTTAAATCGAGGGTGGATGATTTCCTGAAATCTGCTCTGCAACTTCTGGAGATAGAGAAGAGCTCATGGGAGATGATTTTATATCAGGGTTATACAGCAGGTCAGATGACCATCATGAAAGCTCCCATGGCAAAACTGAATGTACAGCAGAATTGATCTTCCATGTCAGGTCCTTTTAGTCCTTACTCTGGCAACCCTTGTGTGACCCTGGGTGCACTGGGAAATCCATATGGTCCATATTCACACTGTGTTTATATACCCCGGAGAGATGAATGGGAGAAATGTTTCCATACTGGGCAATCAGAATAAAATCTCACTGAGATTACAGCATTCAATGTCAGTGCCTCCAAAACTGAGATAAAGAACAAGAATAAGTAAAAGAAAAAATAAATATATATATAGCCCCGTTTTTCTTTCACACAATAGATCTGCTATCAACAGTAGCCAATCTGCTAGCAGTGATATTGAAATGTGTTGCTACGTTCAGAAAATGTAACATTTTCGGTCATAGTGGGTGCCCTCACCTAAAGCCAGTGTGATCTGGCCAGCTGGGAGAGGCGAGCGACAGAAAAACATCGGGTCTGTGGGGAGATCCGCCGTGCTACCTGGCACTGTTTGCATTCAGATCTCCACAAGTCTAAACTTTTTAAAAAAAAATACCCAAAGTGTGCGGGTTATCATGTGCATGCCTGGGCAGAGAGAAGCTCTGTGGGGTGTTTGATGAAATGGTTCCCGGGGCAGCGTTCGCACTCCCATTCTGCAGTGACCTCTGCCGGCGAGGGCAGGACGCGGGGCCTCCCTCCCGCCCGCACCGCCGCGTTCCGGGCATCTGTAAGCAGGTTTTTTTATTATCACCTTTATCTGGAGGTGTTCAATTACCCTCGGTGTCAGTGCGGGGCAACGCGGGTAAGGTAGAGGAGCTGTCATACAAATGCAAAAAGAAATGCCATGGGGCGTATGAAGGTGGTAGTTAAACAGAGATAGTCAAATCTGATTAACAGCAGCGATAGAGGAGTGTCAACATACGCCAGTCTCGATGATTAAAAAGGAAAGTAGCTGGAAATTAGCAATTGTTATAGGTAGCTTAAGGATATTGTTATTTTTTTGCCTTTTGAAACATCCCCCCGGGCATGTGTCTGCCCGTGAAATCACTGAGATACTTCACCAGTGCATAAGGAACTGCTGTCATGCAGCAACTCATCAAAGATGCCCCTTGCTCTTCTGAAGGAATCTGTGCTTTTAATGGCAGAGTCTCTGTTGCTGTAAATCAGATTAGTGCAATTTACTTCTCTGCTTTCTTACCCCGACAGAGAATCTGGCTCCAAATCTGTACATTAGAGTTGTCCAAGAGCACCTATGAACACTGGGTTAGTTCTTGGCCCTTGGACAAGTCCCCAGTGTTTGCTGTTGCAACTTGCCTCCTTATATCTGATTTTTTAAAATATATATATATAACTTGTTTTTCTTTCTGTGATCCCCATTTGCTCGCCATTTCGGGGACACTGTGTTTGCAGCCCTGTAATCAATAAAGCCATGCAGAATGCCAGGAGGAGCAGTGTTTCTAGGTAATGTCCTGAGCTTGAATGCAGGTGGAAATGTTAAAGACTCGGCTGCCGGCCTGTCCTGAGCTCTCCCCTCCTTACCGTCACTGTCTAAGTATGCATGGCCAGCTCTGACTGCGAGCAGCAGCTCGGAGCCAGGGCACGAACAGAGCCAGGAGAGCAAAATTAGCTTACAAATTAACATGCAATGTGTAACCTGAGTTTTGGCTACGTGTTGGTGCTCTCAGAGAGCAGCCAGGGGCTGGTGTCTGAGGAAGAGGGTAACAGCAGGGCAGCAGAGAGCAGAGTCTCCAGCCTGCTCTGCTGGCCACCAGTGACTAATCTGACTGGTAATGTATAAGGTGTTGATGAAAAATTACCCATTTTCCAACACCTATGTCAATAATGTAACAGCCCACAGCTTTTGGAGACATCCTCATCTAGAAGCAGGAGGCTACAAGATCCTTCTTCAGAGGGCTTTCCCCCCATGGGCCAGTTTGTCCCCATTTCCTTGGGGTTGCAGTGACAAATGGAGATAGGATGTATTCCCTTCCCTGCAGAGGGTAATTGTGTTCCCTGAGGAAACTGTCCAGGGCCAAGTGCTGGAAGGCAAAATAAAAGGAGAGGGGAAACTGTATGACTCCAGCATGGCCAGGATGGTTGAAAGAACCAGCAGACAGCTAGGTTCATGTCTGCTGGAATTCTTCCCATGCTGAAGCCCTTCAGGAAAAGCCAGTTTAACCCCTCCATGACCAAATGCCCTGCCAGCTCCAAACTGCTCCATGTGGGCTGCCAGGAAAAAGTGGCACATCAAAATCTGGGCACCACGATATCTCCACGTGCCCCCCGCTAGACAATTCCCTGGACATTCTGGTCAGGGCCAAACCACCATCCCCCCTGTACTGGGAACAGACCACCAACCCAGGAGTCTTGCTGCCTTTTTCCCCTCCTAGGTGACTCCCAGTATGTTATCTGGGTCACTGACAGTCCTGGTTAGTTAATGTGGCTCTCCAGGGACTTGGAGAACACTCACAGCTCTTCAGGTCTCTTCCTGTGAACTCCTGGGATTTGATGAACTTTGTTGCAGCCAAGGTGCAGGGGAATCTCATAAATCTTCTCCTGCCCTATTGTGTGTTGTTTAGTGCACACTTATCACATTCGACATCTCTAGTTGTAGTAATCACTTTTAAAAATGTGCTTCTGCGATGTCAGTAATTAATCAAATGCCTTTGTTTCATTAGCCATAATAATACCTTTGGTTTCATGTTCTTAGGTGTTCCTCTTTATAAACCTCTCCTGATGAGTGTCTCCTCCTTAGCACCCAGTCACTCCAGATGCTTTAACATTGCTGATAAGGTGTTTAATGGAAAGACTATGAAAATTTCTTTTCTCGTATCAGACTGGGATCTAAAAGGGTTGGGATCAACATCAGGTCTGCTTTGCAGCTGCAAATACTGGCTGTGCTCTTTGATCCCTGTAGCTGCTGACTGACTCTGGAGAGCTTCCCCTGCAGTTCCCAGCCCAGCCCCTGACCCACCCCTCCTGTAAGGTTTGAAGGGAATGGGATCAGTCCCTAGAGGTAAGGAAAACTCCTCACAGTCTGTAGAGTGGAAAAGTTACGAGTGAACAGACAGCGTGGATTTTGGTAGGAGTGGAAGAAAAAGCAAAGGATGTCCAAAGGTAGCACTGTGTCTGTATTAATAAGAGGGTGACAAGGGTGAAGATACATCTGCAATGCAGGTCATTGCATATGCCCCCCCACTGAGAGCTGGTGTGTTGGGACATCACCTGTCACAGCCACGTGCACTGAAGCAGTGCTCTCCAAGCTGACCTGTGAAGCTTGGTTATTCAGTATCTCTAACTTCACAATTTGTGCCACTTTTGTCAAAGTCATGCTGTACAACAGGGACTTTCTTTTCTTCTCATTTTCTTTTTTCCTCTAGGATAATTCCTTTTATTTTTCATTTTTTAAATCAAGAAAAATAAATTAATTCTGACATACTTCTGGGAGTAAAATAATTGTATAAAGTCATTGGCAAACAATCTCTGCCCAAACATGCATGCAGAAAGCAAGTTCTCACAATTATGGTTAATACAAAATGAAGTCAGATTATAGAGGCCTCCAGCGTGATTTCTAGCATGATAATGATGAGAAGAGAAGATTAGGCTTATCACAGACAAAGCTTATGTGCTGAGATTTTTAGTAATTCAAAAACAGCCGCCCTGCTACAATGCATTTAAACTACTTATCTGCAGCACTGTGTAGCTTTGCAAAGTGAGGCAAAGGAGAGCTTTTCTGCACTGTTTTATACCCTGATACTGGAAAATGCTGAAGTGCAGGCATCATCTCCATCTCCAGCACGTGGAGCAGCTCCGTGGGCTCGGCTGGGAAGCGCCGTGTGCCTGGAGGTGCACAGGTGCTGCTCATTACCTGGTGCTCAAGCGGTTTGGCTTTTTGGTTTGTTGTTGTTTTTTGGTTTTTTGGTTTTTTTTTAGTTTTGGAATGAGGCCTTATCTGAACCTCCTGCAGCTCTGTGCATCTGCCATGGGAAGGCTGGGAAGCCTCGGAGAAGAGCCTGGTGGGAGCCTGGAGCAACACTCGCCCCCTCCTTTGTTTAGTGAGGAACTCCAGTGCAAAACCCAGAGCTGCTGTACCCTGGTAGAACGCAAAGTCGGCAGAAACTGTTTAAGTGCTGAGCATGGCACGGATCCAAAATCCCTTACACATCCATATTCCCACTCCATATGGCACTGCTTTGTGATGGGGACTGTCTCAGAAGAAATGAGTCTGAGTGAGGTTTGCTATGACCCGGTGAGGTCCTATCAGAGGATGTAGCCAGTGCTGGTCAGGTCATGGCAGGCCCATTTTAGCTCTTGTCTTTGTCATTGCTTTTCTTTTGCAGCTTCATCAGGACCCTTGACCTCAGAGTACCAAGTTTCACAGCTCTGATCATTGTGTCTGAAAACTTATGGCCCTTTGTCTTGATCGCAGTGAGAGTCTGTCTTGGCTGGCAGAGAAAATTCTGTCATCTGGATAACCTGAATTACACAGGACAGCAGGACATGAAGAAATAGAGCCTCTGAGCAGCCATCATGTGAATTAGCCCTGCTGGAAAGGAGCCAGGCTGCAGGAAGAGCAGTGCTGAGTCAGGCTGAGGGGTCACCTAGACTGTATCCTGTCTCTGACCAGCCCATGGTGAATGCTCAGCAAAAGAGCACAGGAGCAGGGCAAGTACAGCAATGTTTCCTCCACTTCATCCTTCCAGCTCCTGGCAATCTGGAGTTTAGGGACTTCCTGATCCAGGGCTGTATCTTCATCTCTGCAGTCTAAGAGCCTTTGATGGACTTTTGTTTCAAGAATTTTCTAATTGCTTTTTGAGCCCATTTATACTTCTGGCCTCCACAACATCCTGTGGCAACGGTGTCACAAAGTGCTTATGCATTGGGTGTGTTTGCTTTAAACCTGACACTTAATCATGTAAAGTCTCCCCGGTCCTCACACTACAAGACACACATTTTTATCACATTCTCCAGGCTATTCCTGATTTCACATACCTCTCTCATCTGCTGTCCCAGTGGTCTCCTTTCCAGCTAAGCAGTCCCAGCCGATATGATGCTTCTTTATTTTGAAGACTTTCCGTAGCTTTGATCATTCCTGTTGATCTCCGGCAAACCTTTCTGGCCCTGCTCTGTTTTTCCTGGGCACACAGAGCAGTCCTGCCTGCAGAGGTACACACCATCAGTGTACACAGCAACACAGGAATGATGACAGGTGTCTTTTTTTTTCTATGTTTCTTTTCTAATAGTTCCTGATGTTCAGTTTTTCTTTCTGAGTGCTGCTGGACCCTGAATTATGTACTTACCAGCACTATCCACACTGACATTGCAGTGTCTTTCCTGAGAGGAAATAACTAATGTAATGTCCATTACTGTATAGACATTATTAGGGTGAGGTTTTTTCCCTTCTAAGCATGAGTTTGCATTTGTTATCATGGAACATTTATCTGCTATTTCATCGTTTGCTAATGTAAGATCACATTCATTGGTAGAGTGGGATTTTCTGTGACTCTTCAAAAGCAGCATTTGTTGTCTTATTGTTCAAAGTCAGCCTTCACTTTTTAGTAACTGGGCAAGATTGATACAGGGCTAATGCTTAGGGTCTCATCCTTAAGGGTAGTACTGGGTTCAAACCTTCAGGCTTTGGGGTTTGTGCCTGTATGATGCTCTTTGCTGGATCAAGGGTGTGTTGGACATCTCAAAGGGAGAGATGACACCAACAGTCCCTCATTTCTTGAATTACAAACACCAATTCTTGCCTCATTGTACTACAGGGAGTACAGAGTTGAAATGCCTGATGAGTGAGCTGAGTGTAATGCAGATGCTTTGGGGCTATTCCAGGCACTGGAGTTAATCCAGGCTGTGGGGTACAGTGATGGGCCTAGAGCTATGCAGGCTGCAGATTGGATTCCATGCTGAAGTTAAGCTATTGGTTTTATTTATAAAGCTCTAAATATCCCAGGACACTTATGTTTTGAAGGCACGAATCTTTTGATGCTGGTCTTTAACAGTGGCAAAAAATGTGCAGGTGTGACCTTGAATCCCACAACTCACTTGTTGGTTCTGTCTCATCCCATGAGTTGGAATCTTCTTTCCTCTATACAATTTGACTCTGTAAATCCTTGGGGTGCCGTGGAGGAGACATTGATCGACTGCTGCACTGGAAAGCAGGGAAAGAGTGAGGCCAGGAATGATTTTTGAGGGTTTGCATTTGATCGTAATTGACTGTTGCAGGGTGGGAATAAGTTGGCTTTCCTTGTGACAGATGCTGGGGAGGCAAAGCCAGGATAGGTCGTTTCTGATGGGAGCTCTTGGTATGAAATAAATAAGGGGAAAGTGAGAGTGAAAGACACATTGTATAAGATGTACAACTGGCAAGGTGCCACCATAAATATTCATTGAGTATGTTAATTAGCAACTATTGCTGTTACTCATTAACTAATTTATTCAACAAATAGCATTCAGGCCACTCTAGAACACTGCATACTGTTACTGCTAAAAGGGGGTATCAGTTTCCCTGGCTGTCACCTGGAGACATTGATACTCCCCCATCTTTGCAAGTACTTTGATGTGTGGAGATGAAAACTGCTGCAGGGGGCCAGTGGAGCACAGTGAGTTGCTTATGAAGTAGGAGAAGTCCAGTCCCATTCCCATAAACCTGCATGAGAGATTTAATTCTTTAATTGCACCTCAACTGGAGAAGAAGGCAAATCCATGATAAGAGTTCTGTTTGGACAACAGCAATAGTGTGCAGGCTGGAGGGAGTCTGCAGAGAAATGGATGGGATCCTCTGTGAATTTACTTTTTTTTTTAAGAGAGGAATTAAAGGTGACATAAAGAGTCAACTTTGGGTGTTTCTACTGAATCTGGTAGGTCCTGCCTGTCAAAACTACAGCTGGCAGCAAAATATTGCAGAAGAGGTTGCAGCAAAATATTGCAGAAGAGGTTGGCATTACTGAGTGTCTGGATGATAAAACAGGAATGGGATTCAGTGCTGGAAAGTGGAAAGTAATGCACTTCAAAGAAAACAATCTGAATATTACATAGGTAATGAGGGCTTCTAATATGCCAATTACCAATCAGGAAAAGGAAACTGGTGTCACTAGGGACAGTACTATGAAAGTATCACACCACCATGAGTGCTCAGTGACAATCAAAAAGGTAAATGGGATGCTGGTAATTACTGGAAAGAGAATACAGGGGGAAAAAAAGGATTCTATTATTAAGCCATTACTTCAGTCTAAAAGCATTCAACTGATCTGGTACCCCCATCTCAAAAGCCCAGAGCAGAACTAGACTAGATCTGTAACTGTGACAGAATATGGTATTTATGTAGGAATAACTTCTATGCAAAGACTGAACAAGTACAATGGAATCTACCTTATGGGGGGAAAAAAGTGATGATGAAAGGCAACATCTGAGAAAAAAATGTTTTGCATCCCAAATGGCATAGAAAAGGTAAATAAAGACAGCTGTTCTTACAATAGAAGAACTGAGACACACGCAAAGAAATGATCAAGCAGCAAACTCGAATAAGAAGAAATACTGCTTCACACCACATCTAATGGATTGGTGGAACTCCTTGCCCAGGGTATTGTGGAGGCCAAGAATATAACTGGTTTCAGAACAGGAACAGAAACATTCATGATGAAAAATTCCTTTGGAGTCTACTAATGCGAAAGTTGAGAAAGTTGTTGATTGCCAAAAGCTGTGATGAGGCCATGCCCACAGGAGAATTACACTCCATCATGCCCTGCTTTGGCCTCTCTACAAACCTGCTGCAGGTCACTGTCAGAGAGAGGGTCCTGGGGTACCTGGACTCAGGAGTGACCTTATGTAAAGATTTTTATGTCAGTGCTCTGCAGAGATCCCTTTGAGGTCCCTTCTGCATCAACATTGGAGAAGAGCCAAAGGGTGAAGAATCCTGATCTATCAATCTAGTTAGCTAGCTAGCTAGCTATCTACCTACCTATGCATCCAAATAATATGTGTCATTTAGCAGTGGCTTAAGCTTCACAGGTATCTTACAGTACTAAAGACAACCACACCTTTACATGTAGCTGAGACATGAGTGCTGTGCTGTAATATACAGCACATGTGTTTTGCACCGTGGTACTACAACTCACTCAGATGAAGTAGTAGGCTCGTCCTTATGGGCTGCTCCCACAGCATAGGATCTATAGCAAGAGACTTGGGCAGCAACAGCTACACTCATAAATTCAGATATGGCAGTAGCATCATCCCCAGGAGCTGGGCTGTGCCTGTACTAGCAGACTGTTAGAGTGTCCCTGACATGAATTTCATAGAATCACAGAATCCCAGAATGCTTTGGGTTGCAAGGGACCTTAAAGATCATCTTGTTCCAATTCCCCTGCCACAAGCAGGGACACTTTCCACTAGATCAGCTTGCTCAAAGCTCCATCCAGCCTGGCCTTGAGCACTCCTAGGAATGGGGCAGCCACAGCTTCTCTGTGCATTTGCCCATTCTGACTCTGCTCTCAGGCACAGCACTCAGACCAGTCCAGGGTCCATTTCCAGTAGTGGTTGCCATGTGAACAGCATTAGCCAGGCAGTTCCCTAGCACAGACACTGCCTTTTCCAACAGGCCGCAGTGCCCGGGAGCGCTGCTGCCCATGTTTAATTTACCAGTGTACATGTGGCTTCTGTGTCTGGATCCAGTTACGGGATTAGGTCCACAAGGACAGGGGAGATGAATTTGTGAATCAAAGCAGTGCAAAGTTATGTCCTATGAAGGGCAGCATTTTCATGTGAGGTAGAGCAACTACTCAAGGAAAACCCCAATGATTCTTATCTCAGCTGTAAGGAATGTGTGCATTTTGGAACTACATCATGGATGGCAGTAGGATGCTGAGCTGGAAGGTAAAGAAGCTGGAACAGAGGTTTGAGGACTCTGAACCTCGAGCAGGAATGGCCTGGAGGGAAAGCCTAACAAAAAGAAAAAAAAAGGAAATAAAGGAGCAAATGAAAACATAGCTGACATTTATGCAGTACCTGAGACAATGACCTCCTGGTAGAACTTCTTAGAACTTGTGTATTTTAAATAAAATATAAAGTGAAGTAGCAATTAACTAAAAAGACAATCCAAGACCAGCCCCTACAACAAGTTGTAATGTGTAGAAAAATATGTATGAAATTCTTTGATGGGGGTTTAAAGTATGAGATAAAAGTGGTGTTGAGAAAACAGTATTCTCTCTCTGCTATCTGGTCCATCATCAGCAGTGACTGTAGGTCAGTTGTGGTAACTGTCTAGCATTTGGTACTGCTGATTTTTAGGGTGGTTGAAACTGAAAAAAAAAAAAAAAAGTAGATGCATGCTGTTCACAAAGTATTGGATGCATGTTATTAAAGCATGAAAAATATCAGTGAACTGACATTACTCATGCTCAAGCTGACAAAAAGAACTGCAAAAAGTTCATAAATAGCTGGCCCTCTACCTGCAGTAGCAGGTTGTGATGACATAGACCTTCAGAGGAGTGTGGAGCTGTTCTTCTTAATCTGTGCTATGCTCTTACTTTGGAGCAGAGTAAATCCACACCAAGCTTCATGTACAGAGCTGCCACATTTCTTGGTGTGGAAGAAGTGGGATGGATCTGGCATGCCAGTTCACGTGGCAAAGGAGTCACTATGTGAGGGGGAAGAGCCAGGAGACCTGGGAGGGCTCTGTGCAGCATGGGAGCAGGAGTGGAGGGGCTGGAGCTGGGCCAGAAATCAGGCTTTGCCCTAAGAGATCCTTGGGGATCCACTTCAGGAAAGCTCTCCTTTGCTTTCCTATTTTATTGTGCTCACAGAGGGTTTTTTTCACACAATACAGGCACTTTATTGCCAATATTTTCCAGGTCTATTTTTAATTTGGTGCAATGGCTCATACCCAGAAGGGTTCTTTTTAATAAAATGAGGAATCTTTTATCTTTGCATAAAGTCTTCATGGGAGAAGAAGATTTTAATGTAGTCTAGGGAGGGAGGGAAAAAAAAACCCAGCAATTGTTTTCTTTGTAAGAAGAGCAACATGTATCTACGAATCAAAAAGATTTCTGCAGCCTACGCTTAAAAACCCTGGAGAGTCCCTTGCAGGGAGAGTATCACCTCAGGGAGGGTCCATCCTCCCTCCTTTCAACCCCTCCACAGGCTGCCTCTGGGTGCAAATGAAGTTTATGTGTGCATTGGAATAGCTGCAAGCCCTGGCTCCAAACCCAGGCAGCCTCTCCTGTGGGAAGCTGCCCCCAGCTCGACTCCCTGGATGCAGCACTGGCTTCCCCCACAGCAGGAAAAGGGGACTCCAAGGGCCCCAAGGCTCTGGAGCATGCCTACCATCCCAGCCCAGGCCCCCACCCACCAATGTGGTGAACTCTCACAACTGGGACTGCAGAGACAGGAGCAGTGGGCTGTTCACAACTGAGAGCTTTCCAGGGATATTGCAAATCCTAGGGGATCTCTGGAAAGTCAGGCCAGTCCACAAGGGCTGGACACCACCCCTGCTCCCCACCAACATGGAGATGTGTTGGGGCTCCAGTCTTTTCTAGATAAGCTCTGGAAGGCTGTCCAAGGAAGACCCACTTGGCCCACCCAGCCTGGCACCCCTCAGGGGCACCATCTGCAGGCAGTGTCTTCACTGAGGTCCAGAAGGAAATAGTTGGGCAGCCTGGGATCACATTTACCATTCCTCCTTGGGAAGGTCCCTTCAAGGCATTATTTTTGTGGATGAACCCAGGCCAAATAATTCTGTAACTGTGTTTGCAACAGAGGTGAGGGAAGGCAATGGTCCTGAGGGAGATGTATTTTGAATAATGGCAAATACTGTAACTTGTAGGCGATGTCTAATTCTATTGCCTATCCTTCCTTTGTCTAGTTACCAAAATAAAGAGTATTCTTTAGTAGCTGAGTATAAAAAGCAGACCAAAAAAAGCTGATTTTTCACTCAGAGCAAAGACAGTGCTGTGGGTGTTTTGTCTAGTGTCATGAGTGAAGACTTTTTAATGTCCCCCAAGGAATATCTCTTTAAATCAGCCTGTCAGCTTTACACTTTAATCCATTAGGCTACAAAATACAGATAAATGAACAGAATAATACCTATCTTTAAACTACTCTTGCTTAATCTGATTCAGTATTTACATATTTAGCAGCAGACAAATAATGGGCTTGCTCATTAGCAAGGAGTTTGTTTTGTGCCACTTTTATTTTCTTTACAGCTTTGTTGGGACCTGATTACTCACCAACAATACACTGGGGGAGATAGTGTCATTTCATATGATTTAGCTGCAAGGCACATCTTGGATTCCCAAATGCTTGCATTTATTGTTCCATTCACTGTATATGTTGTCCCACTCCCTTTTGAATAAGGACAAATATTTTTACATATGCAGGTCATCAGCTTAGCTCAGGCCCATTCTGTTTTGACTGGGTACTGAAGGGCCATACTCAGAAATCAGTCACATGGATTCCCGCTCCTGCCTCGTTGTCCACACTTCTTGACAATCAGTCAGTTGTCCTTCTTGGCTTTTTTTGCTTGGAGCAGCTGAGTAAAGCCACATGCTCTCTGGATAATCAAACAGCTGATCCTCGGGGCGTGCGTTGCCAATCGTGACTCAGTAGATATGGAGACAGTCGCTAGCTGGCCTTATGATTTGCTCCTCGTGGCTACTGAATAGGCAGTAGCACAAAGGGATGAGGACAGACATTCAGGTCACATGCACAACCAAAACCATGGCGTGGCAAAGCGTATCTTTGTTTGCAAGCCTTCAACCAGGCCTTCATTTGCTGCACCTGGACGTCACATCCTTGAACACAGCAGGTCTGCACCTACACATTGCCCCCACAGATCCAGCTCTTCCCCATCATCTCTTTCAAATGCTTATCTTTTGCAGAGGAAGCTTGCTGGAGATCCATTGCCCAGTCTAAGGACAGAAGACATGCACAGAGACCCCATTCTTCCCTTTAATGAGATGCCATCTCCATTTAACTGCTTTCTGGCAGAAATTTCAAGCGTTGCAGATCTCACATTCCAATTACATCAGTCGGTATTTTGCTCCTTGGCAAAGGCCACCGACTTCAGCAGCTTGCTGCATTCACCACCAGTAGCAGAGATTACCTACAAAACAGGGCGACAGGCCTAAATAAGCAAGTTACACGCAAAGAGCCAGATACTTGGCCCAGCTGGGGCTGCTTTGCCCAGCTCCGGCAGCACAAAGCTGTCACCAAGCCAGCCCAAACAGCTGTTGGAGGATTCCCTTGGCGCAAAAGAATTCCTGAATGGCAAAGAGCCACTAAAGCAACTCCTACACAATCTCACTCACTGGTCCCCAGAAATCCCTGACAGCTGGGACGGCACAATGGGGCCAGAAGCACCTGTTACCATTCAGAGTGGCCTAAAGGCTGCTCTATAGGGCAATGAATGGCAAAAGGAGCACCCAGTATCTTTGGGAGCTCTTTTGGGAGCACACAGAGGCATGCCTTCATCACCTCGCATCCACAGCCGGAGGTGCACCGTGGGAATGTTTTCCCAAGGCACTGCTATGGCAGAGTCAGAAACTCAAAGCTCTCCATGTGTGGCTGTGCTTCCTGACCTTTGTGTGTGTGGAGATGTGGGGCAAAGGAAGAAGGAAACCTGGAGCCCTGCAAGGGGAAGGATCCTGGAAGCAGAGCCAGGCTTCACAGCTTGACACCCCTCAGTGTGGGCCCACGGGACCCACCTCAGATGTGAGCTTCCTTCCAGAAATCTGTAACCATCTATTCTGAAAGCAAATATTGTAGCTTGGCACCTTATTTCATTTGGTGTTTCAGGTAAAACCCAGTGTTTTATCTCAACCAGGAACACCAGAACCTTTTCCTTCATCCTGCTTGCCCTTGTGGTCAGCTGGCCCTTGCAAGTTCCCTGTTGTCACTGGCCCCAGAGTCATCTTGCCCCCTGCTCATCTCTCAGACTAATACAACCCTCTCTTATTCAGTGCCTATCTGCCACAACGTTCCTCCTGATCGTGAAGTCATGGAATAGTTTGAGTTGCAAGGCACCTTAAAGATCATCTAGTTCCAACCCCCAGCGATGTTGTTTACCAGGTGAATGCCATTCTCTAGACCACTGATGCTCTTAGGTCTTCTCTTCTACTCAGGTTTTGGCTCTGATGTCTGAACTTCACCAATTCTTTGGCAAATGGGAACTCCTGAGTTCCTTAGAAACACACAGCTACCCCAGGAGAGGATGTTTGTTCCTCCAAAGGACCATAAAAGCCTCTGTGTTGTGGTATTCTTCTAGAGAAGGTGTAAAGCAGAATGAAGTCCTAGATTATTTTCCAGTTCAGGGGCTAATGTTTAGGCCAGTTTTTCTTTTGTTTTCCCCCAAGATCAATTTGTGTCTGAATTTCTAAAATAAAACCTGTAAAAATGTTGCATAGTGAAAAACAAAGGACTTGGTTGTTATTTTTATTTCATTATCATGCACACCAAATTCCAAATAAATAAATAAAAAATGTCCAGCTCAGTTAATAATCCTTTCCTAGTGCTTATCATGGGATTCTTCCCCAGCCATAGACAGACTTCACTCAAGTGACAGTATCAGCATCAGGATTTCATGCAGCATCTGAATGGAGCATTGTCTCTGTGCTGTGCTCTTAACACGCTCTTGCTCTTATTAATTGGGTACTTAATAAGAATTTGTGAGGAATCCACCTTTCATATACTGCCAATGTGAAAGGGATTAATATAGAAGAGATCTAACAAAGGAAACAAAGACAAGCCCTGACCCGGAGACCTCCTAATCAAGGATTTAGACAGTACACAACAGGTGAATACCCCGGTAGGATAAATGGAGACAGGAAGGAGGAATGGAAGACAAGTGCATTTGCCTAAGCTAATAATCACAGTGATCTCGAGAGTCACAGGTGGTCACTAGCTGAACCCATGACTCAACAGCCAAAAAAGTTTAGTCCAAAAGCTTGCAAGATGAATGTGCTCTGTGTGAGCACAATTCAAAGCATTTTAAAGCCACTGGAAAGACTCCCATTAATGAGGCCTGAGGAGCTGAAATATTTACCTCTTGGCTTTATTCATTATTGGATGCAAAATTTGTGGATGCAATAAAGACAGTGGTTTTATGGCATGTTCTAATCCCTCAGTAACTATTCTCAGCAAATTCCTCTGTGTTCCCGAGGTGATAAATTACCTGTCTCTTTCCTTCTGAACCACACGGGCTGATGCCCTTCGGGACTCCAGTTTTAGTAGCAGTCCCTTCTGACACCAACAAGCCACAGGCACCAACCACCTTTCATCTCAAGTGGTATCTCTTCCTGGTGTATTATCTGCTTTCAAAGCAACATTTTTTAATGTGTACCTATTTTTGAAGATTGGTACTTTCTGAAACTGAGTGGCGTGCTTAAAAACTTGTCTAACCCTTCCAAGCACAACAGGTGGTCTAACAAAAGCTATGCCTTCTCCTGATAAATTTTGACATTCCCAGCTATTCATTGGATACTAGAAATTGTAGATTTTTGCCTTTTTTGGAAAATTTGTTCCAAATACAAATCAAGTACAATGCCAGTGGGACCAGGCAAGCTTGCAATGAGGGAGAGATTAAAATTGCTGTAAGTTGCTGATGAAAGACCATTCGTTCATTTAAACAAGGATATGCCACCAAGTATCTTTGGTTTGTACGGGTTATACACTCCCTTAATATATGTCAGAGGGGCATTTCTGCCACAGAATAAAACTCTGAGAACAAAGTCCTCAACAGTTTGGTGTAATACTGTACTGAGACGTGGCAAAAGTAACCAACAGAAGTAGCCAAATACAAAGCCAGTGGAAAGAGACTCCCAGCTCATGTCTGTGCTGCAGAGTTCCTGGTGTAGCCACATCAGGCAGTGCATAGAGACATCCCTTCCTCACACAGGTCTAACAAACAGAACCCCTCGCTATATTCTTCTGGGATAACACAGTTGCCTCTGGGCTGAGGGTGGAGGTGAAACAAGTCACACTGCCAAAAGCGCAGTTCCCCTGATATAAGCTACACTCACAATAAGGCATTTTGCTGGTGGAGAATACTGTTAAAGCTGTATTGGCAGACTAGAGGGATGTGGACCTGATCCGAGAGAAGCTGGCAGGTTTGCATACTGTGTATTATCCCTTTCCAACCTTCTCTTCTGAATAAAAAATGGTGTGGAGTCTAATTTCCTCTCTGAATAAAACATGAATATAGATAAGACAAAGTAAGAACCCAAAGACCACAGCAGCATACTTTCTTGTTCTCCTTACTATTCAACATCATGGCAGCTCACATATAGAGCAGCTCTAGAAACCATCTGTCATTGAGCAGCTCTTTATTCAAATGAAATCAACTGTGAAGTAATCATGGTTCTCATTTTTATTATCTCTCCTTACAGTGAACTCGATTAAAATCCAGCGCACGGTATGCAAACAGGCTGTTGTAAATTTGTACTCTGACAAAAGGGGAAAGTAAGTGATCTGCCCACATGCCTAGAACTTTGTCATTATACATGGGGACAAAAAAAGGAAGGGGCATACTGGGTTGCATAAACAAGTTTGTCCGGACACAAACTGTCCTAGCCCTATACAAAGGCCACGTCTGCTGCGTGACACCATCAGAGGGGCCGAGGAGAAGCTAATTTTACTAGCACATATAAAAGGCTGGGGCATGTTCTGAATAAACCAGATAGCCTGGCTTCAGCAGCACGTGCTTTAAAGTCTTTTGCCCAGGAGGATGATCTGAGCTTCTGAGGAATGAACTCAAAACAGACGTGATTCTCCTTTCACTTCTGGCGGTGTAAATGGGGAGTGATTCCATTGTATGGCTGGTATGAATGAGACTGGGAAACAGTCCCAATCAGTCAATCATTCCCTGCTTTGTCTATTCATTAAACCCCTCTTCTCCTCTGCACAGATGGCCAATGTACTATTGTACTCTAAGAACTGGCCAAGTTAAAAAAAAACAACAAAAAGGAATATGCCTGACAAGTCAGCAATAAATGTTTGTTTTTCAAAAGAAGGGGGCATATTTGCCTATTCTACAGATAAGGCTTAACCTGTGCATGTAGACATGCATGTAAGTTGATACAGGTCCATATATACATAGAGATGCAGAATGTCTATAACATCCACACACACAAACATACGTCTGTATGTGTGTATATATATATCTCACCCCAACGCCCACAGATTTCCCAGCACAAGGCAAAAGGTGTGATTTTTTAAAATCCTAGTAGCTGATGCTGTGTTAACAAACCTATCTTTGTGCCTTGGAAGCGGCACAGCTGAAGAGTGAGACTGCAAGAGACATGAATTCAGTAGAGCATTCGTTTTGCAGCCATGCCCCCTAAAACCAGGAGCATGTCCAGGAGTACAGCCATGAAGCACGGAGGCTGTGCCCCAGCTCCTGGGACTGCTGGCTGCAGGGCTGGGAAGGTGGAATGCGGGGGAGAAGGATAAGGGGAAGGACAGACAGGGACTGCTATGGCGTTCCTGGCAGTCTCCTGGGGTACAGCCAGAGAAGAGGTGGTGCCACTCAGCAGTCCCCAGCTCATCCATAGGACCTATGAGTCAGGGTCTGTGGATGACTGGATGTTTAGCTCAGCTCTTCTTATCCCTAGAGTGCTCAAGTATGAAACCTCTGTACTTTCTTCTAGCAAAATCCTCTAGAATATTTACCTGGGATTAATACACAGGTCTCAACTCCCCACAAGGTGTAAGGAACTATACAAGGGATGCCTTTCCCACATTCTCCTGGGACACACTACAAAATTAAATCCCTACTGAAATCTTAGAGGTCTAGTTAATCACAGGGACCCACAACACATTTGGTGGCTGTAGCATTCACACAGTGCACGCTCATGTTTCCCAAAGTGTTTTACAGTAGTCCCATCATAGCACACTGCTGAAAGGGTGATCCAAGTCATTCAGGGTGCTATGGTCTGAGGAAGTGCACCCATCACCTGCACCCAGCAAGTGGCTTCTCATTAGCTGGCATGCAGAGATTAATAAACAAACTTCTTGGACAGCTTGAGAGTCATGACAATGGTGTGCATGAGCCCTTGTGTGGACGGACTATACCATGGCTGTTCAGGAGGCACTGGCCACATAGCTGGATCTGAATTTTTTCAAGAACTGTCTGGTGCAAAACTCACTTGTGATAAGAAATACCACATTTTGTTGCTCAAGTAATTCTCTCCAGCCAGTTGTGTTTTCTGCTGACCCTTGATCAGATCTGCTGTGGCTCCCAGGAACAGATTCACTGTCTGTAATGTCTTCAGCTCATTTTGTTTGCCATTGCCAGGACTGAAGGTGTCTGTGTCTAGGACATGAACAATCTTTCTAGCCTCAGTGTTCTTTGCCTTGGCACCTAAGGACTGTAGTCACAAGTTAGGCACAAATCCTGTGATGATGCTTCTGATTCCACATTGAAGAGACCATGTTCTTAAGGATTTGGAATCTGTGGAGGTGTGAAATAGATGTTCTCCCTCAGCTGTTGCTTTGCAGAAAACGTGCTGAACCTGGTGCAAGACTGGAATGTGTAATGAATGCACACAGGGAACGGGGTGGTTTGTGCTGCCTGAGTGGTCCCTGCTCTCCAGGCACAGCACCTGGCACAGGTGTCACTGCCTAAATCATGAGCTGTGAGTTACAGGGAACTTCCATCCCTCCCTACAGGGTCCTTGATGCCCTGCAGATATAATTCACTGAGAGAGGCTTATACTCAGAGGAGTATCAGACCTCATAAGGCTGGACAGCTTCGAGTAAACTAATGAGTTTTCAAGCCATTTTGGTCTGAAAATTTGGAAATATTCTTAGTGAAAAATAAGCAGAGGAAGCATTGCTTACAGACAACAGGATGTTCATGGTAGCCCTGGTGTATATCATTGTTTCCTGTGCAAAGAAAATGTTACTATAGTTCTTCAATGAGAAAAATTATGCCAATAAAGAGAAATAAAGGGAAAATCTGAGAGAGCATGGGGCACTGCTGACTATACAGGATGCAGCTGCAAGAAGAACAAAATATCTGTTTTGTCTGTGATAGGTAGGAATTCAAATATGCAGCACCCAAGAAATAAAGGGTTTTACCCAGGCAATAAACAGAAGATGATTACTTTGGAGCTGCACATAAACGCTGAAATTCCTTGGCAATGATTTCATACCTTTTCCTCAGGCACACTCTGCTGGTACGTAAAACCTGTATCTTCCCATGTCCCACAGGGATTTATGTTTTTGTAAGTCACTCGAGGTGGGACTGTGGGCAGGGTCAAGCAATCCACCTAGAGGTGAAAATGTGGGAGCAGCTCTCCCTCCAGCTTCTTTTCTGGGGGTTTCATTTGCTGCGTTTTTAATAATGAAAACCAAACCAAAACAAGAACGCAGCATCTGAAATGTTTAGAAAACACAGGGCCCCGCTTAGATGAAAGCAAACTGTGCTCCCTCATCAGGTGGATGGAAGTCTGCACCCTCCTGTATTTATCTGCTCCCTGCTAACCTCAATTCACCTTCATGGCATCCAGGGAATCTTTGCTACAGGGCTCAGGTATCAAAGGCTTCAGCTTCTGAGCGTCTCATTGCCCTGTGCTTCATCAGATTAGGGTGTTGCACATCCTTCCATTGATCCGCTGGGCTTTGGATGTGGGTCCTTTGTGCCTTTTCCAACCAGCACATCTTGACTTCTCTCAGAAGCCCTGCCTTATTTTGGACGTATATAGCCCACCCCTCATATAACCTCGGATTCTTTAAAAATACCAACACTTGGAAACAAGTCCCAAAAGGCCCCCAGGCCCCTGCCAAAATAACTTCATCCTCAATTAATCCACACAGAATGAGAGGTAGCAGAAGAAGGGTGCTGAGCTGCACGGAGCTGGAGACAGTCAGGAACCAGGTGGAAGGAAGACTTGGGGTTCTCCTCAAACTCTAAACAAATAATTTACTCTGTTGCTGAATGTCAGGGACTTTTTAGCAAATAATCTAGAGGGTGATCTCAGGGCAAAAATACAGGAGGTTGGGATCTTTCTGAACTACAGACCTGTCCTGACTGTGCCAGGCAGCTCTCTGAATGCAGGATACACACAGCTGCCACACAGCAGTGGGGAGATGTCTTCATGCTGAACAGCTGAGGAAATAAGACATCTCTAAAAATCAAGGTGTAAAGCCTGACTTCTTGCATTAAGCATATGTAATCTGGATACATTTATGACTTGTGTAAAAGAGTGACTCACAAGGCTGGCACGAGGCAAGCACAGCTCTCAGGAGCTCTTTGAAGGCCATCAGTGCTAGCAAAGAACTTTACTTCTGACCTGAAATGTCCTCTGCTGTCCCAGACAAGGGATTCTCTTCACCATACACCATTTCCAGTGAACTGAACAATAGTTTTGCAGTCTGTGCAAACTGGAGTATCCCAAGGAAATGACAATTAAAATTACTTTTGAAATTAAATTAAAAGTCCAACTTACAGAATTTCCCTTTACACTGTATTTTATTTCAAAACAAACTCAAAGTTCCTTTTCCTTCAGGCTGTACATCTCCTTAATGCACATTTTAAAGCTTAATCTCACATTCTTCATTTTCTCAAGTAATTATATGCATAGAGTCACCATCTCTCCATAGTCTAGCACTGCAGTAATTATGATTATTTACAAGATCAACTGAAGATGACCTGACATGAAAAAAACAGACCTGAAAAAGGCTTACATTCCCCAAACCTTATCTTTGTTTTTCCAACCTTATCAGCTGGCTTAATAAAAAGATGCTATCTCACCTGCCAAACAACTGTCTTGTTTATATCGTTAGATCATCATTAGCAACTCTCATATTTTCTCTTCACCCTTGGAAAGGGAGACATTACTCAGGTTACTGCCTACACGTTCTACAGCATTGTCATTGTCCTGTTTGTGTCACTCTGGCTGCACAGGCAACTAATTGGAGCAGCCTGAGAAAGAATCACAGAACATCTGAGAGTGGAAGGAACCTCTCAGTGTCACCTGGTCACATGCCCACGCACAGCACAGCTAACTTCAAAGTCAGGTGCAACTTCAAAGTCGGATCAGGTTGCTCAGGGTCATACCTGGCTGAGTCTGGAGTATCTCCAAGGATGGAGACTCCACAACAGTCACTCTCTGAAGCATTCATTGCTCTCTTGATGTTGTGTGATACCTGAATACATCCCACCATGCAGCTATTTAGCAGTGAGCTACTGGGAGTTCATGTGCTGGGCATTACAGTGTTAGTCCTTGGTTCTTCAGAGATGTTGCATTCCTTCTTGTTCCTCATGAAAAAAGTTACCCTTAGCACTGGAGTGACCAGTAAGGACAATGTGAGTGGCTGGTACTTTCACCTTCATCTTCGCTACTCTTAGTTTCAAAAATTATTTCCTCCCAGTTTGTCTGAGCATTTATCCTATTTTGATATTCTTTTTACTCAAGGAAAAAAAAAAAAAAAAATGAACCCCCCCCCCAAATTCCAACAAAACCTCAAACACTGGAGCTATAATTAAAAAAAATCTTACACACTTCAAAATGAACCTGAGGCAAAATCATAGAGCAAAGCCCCATGTGCTTAATCCAAAAACGCTTTGCCTGCCTTTGCTTGCCTCCGATTTTACCTGATCTTCATTGACCTAAAAAAAGTTTTCAGTTATTCCACTGGCCTCCTGCAGGGTTGTATTTAGGGCATTATCTGTGGTCTTGTGGACTCAGAGCTTTTTTCACTCATTCACAACTGCTTTGTTTTGGTTTGAGACATCACTAGGACATTCACAACCTCTGAGCACAGTGGAATCGAGTGGATAAGAAGCAGAAATAGTGGAAGTGATTAGGAGAAGTTATGCAGTTGGTTTTGGCCAGGGGAAGGAGCTTAGGCATGATTTATAGCGGCAGAAGTGTGAAGCATTGCAGGGTGTGTCCTGTTCTAGAAGAAAACTATTAAAGCAAATCCATATTTGTAAATGGAAGTAATCAGATACATATAAGAGAGCACAGTTTGCTCTTTCTAACACTAATGCCACTAACACTAAAATGAAAGCATATGTAGGTTGGTAATGCTTGCCAATATTTCAGTGTATTGATTTAGGGCTGTACAATATACTTCAGGGATAAGAAATTCAAAAAGTCAGGTTAAGAAATCTTCTGACATTTCTGATAGATTGTTGATTTCACCTAAATTAATTTGTATTTTGCTGCAACAATTTCTCTGCTAAAACCTTCCAGGTTTTAAGACAGCAGCTCATATTTTCAAATAAAGCACTGACATTTTCCACTGAACATTGTATTAAAAGCAATTTCTTTTCCACTTTTGTCAAGCATTTCCAACAATATATTGCCAGTTTTCTGCTGACTTTGCAAGAACCAAAGGCCATTTTAAGGGATTTGGATAAGAGTCTAATACTCTTGCAATTGCTTTACTCCCACTCAGCTGTCCTAATTCCTGTAGTCCAGATTTCTGGCCCTTCCTGATGAGTTGACTGTAACATGACTCATCTCCTTCTTGACCTACCCAGCTGTTCTTATTTCATTTTCCTTTGCTAGGTCAGAGACAATCAGATCATTTACTTCAACCTTTCCAAAATGAAGGGAAAACAAAATTTTTAAAGGACAGCTTATCATGACCAATGGCCCAATTACACAGTCTCATACACATATTTGTTGCCCTGGATTTTGAGTAGGACTCAGTTATTTGCTGTTGATTGATAATATTTCTAGGTGTTTGGATTAAGGCAGTATCAGAATAAGCATGACTTATCCTGCTGATTTGTAAGGTCAAGGAAAAAAATTCTCTGTGTAGAAGTACACCAGACCTCGGTGTAATACAGGGACTTTTCATTTTCCTTTGAAAGACTAATTAGCAGCCACATCTAAAAACAAGTAACTGGCCCTAGTGAGCCAAAGGTGTAGCTTTTTACTGCAGTCCTTGTATATATCACTACAGAAATATCAATATAGCTTAAGGCTAGCCATTCAGGTTTCTGTCTGCCTGCAGATTCTTGTCATGTTCCCTTTTTGCCAGGTCTCTTAGAGGAATTTGTTATGGTAGGCATCAGCCTTGTCTTGGGTGAAACATCATGAAGTGAAGATAACAGGATGGGAGAGTTAAGCTGGGCAGGAAAGAAGGATTAATGACGGGAATGGAAACAAACTGGAAAGAGGAGATGAATTCTTTCAATAGGTTGGCCAAGGCAGGCAACATTTTTTTTCTGTTTTTCTGTGGCTCAGTGTCAAAAACTCCATTATCTATGAGTAGACAGGAGAAGAAACAATTTGCAAAACATGATCACCTCAGCTTTATGTGTCTGGCATAGATCTTCCTGATTTTTTTTCCATCTATGTTATTTTCCTCTACAATAATAATAAAAAAGACCCATAACCTAGTGTAAAAGAGAAGTAGACCAGGACAGCAAGATCAGTGTGTTGTATCCACGAGTCCTTCCTTTGAAAGTAGATACTTATGCTTACTTCTAGCCCTTAAGAACAAACTATACAAAGAAAAGACAGACCTTGCTCATATGTGAAGTCGAGTAGGAGGCCAGCTCTTGCTTGCCTTGAAGTTACTCTCATGAACAAGCCAGCTGAACTTGCATATTTGGTGTGAACTTAAAGTGAGTGAAGCTCTGGAATGTACTCCTGATTTGCAAAGGGAAGTCAATCCCCAAAAGGAACTTCACTCATATCCAGGTGCCCCTCGTGTGTAAATACAGATGCAAAGTGGTGGTAAGCAAGCCTCTTCTATTGTGTAAATTAGCAAGTTCTAAGGTGGGGATTTAAGGGGAACTTTGTCCTGCAGTGGATAAAAGTGAGGGAGCTCTTCGGTACAAAAAAGGAGCCAAGAAAAGAATGTGCAGCTAATCCAGATGAAAGACCTACAGGCAGTCTTTAAAAACATGTCAGTACAACTGCCTGGGAGGTTTCCAAATGGATGCCACATCTTGAACATCTTTCACAGCTTTATATCTGCCTTCAGTATGGAAATGAGAGAAGGGAAATGCTGATAGGAGGGCTGAGAGCAGTCAGTGAGGTTATTTGAAATGCAGTTGTTGTTCTCTGGTGTTTGTTCCCTCCTCCCCTTTAGCCCCCCACAACAGTTTCTCATTTTTACAGAGACGAATCTGCCCTGCCAAGTGTCTGCCTGCGAAGGGCAAGACGAGTGACAGGTTTGCAGTCCTAGATCTCTTTTGAGATGGGAGTTCTCAGCATCAAGGTCAAAAGCAGGGGTCATGATCCCTCGCCTGCCTGTCTTTCACAGTGCTCCTGGCTACATGTACTTCTTTTTAGACATGGCAGATGGTGAAATACTAAAAGTACAAAGGATTACCCAAACCTATTCAATAGCTGAACTATTCGTGCATTATTGTTATTTTGGAGCGGGGGCGGCCTCGGGACACCCTCACTGTGTCTTTCAGTCTAAGCTGCCCTTAGACGTGTGAGTTTGGAAGGCTAATGGGAAAAATAATGTTCTTTACCCTGCTTCAAAAGGCTGCAAAGCATCCCCCAAATGTCTTTTCTGCAAATTTTCACATAAAATCCATAACTGTTCATCACAAAGGCAATATTACTGCTAATTTGAAATGACCTGTGGCTATCATTACTAATAATTTATCAGCTTGTGTTTTCTTTAGGCCAAAACTTTGAAATCTGGATGAGGTCCTAAAACTTTAGCTGAGACTAAAATTTTTAGTGGAGTTCTTCAGAAACTAGGATTGTTCAAAATCTTCTGTGCAGCTTTGCTGTTGTATATCAAGTGTGAGCAGAGGAGATTAGAAAGTGGAAGGAGAAGGCTGCCTGCCTCATTCTGTTAGAATGCTGATAACTTTTTTTCTATATTTTAACATTTCTCAGTGATACCCAAACACAGAGTTTCTGGCTGAATTCTGACTCTGAGAACACAAGAGTTTTTTGAATCAAACCAGAAAATGCCTTTAGTAATTTCATGCATTTTCTAGAAGCCTTTAACAAGTACTGCAGGATATAGATTGGACTGCTACTGTGTTGATATCAGTTGTGATGGAGAATGGTTCTGAGACTTCTAGATCTTTCCAAACCACTTACAAATGTTAAAATGCTCTCAATTTTCTTCGGAACCACAAAAGCTGTGATGGAGATGTGCCGCGATTCTGGCCGAAGCTTTTGGCCCCTGCCACAGCAAATCTTCTCTTTGTGAGTTCTTTTAACAGACATTTGAGGTAAGACACAGTAAAAATACTTCAGAGTTTCCTTGTTCTCAAATGTTTATTAAGTGTTATCTATAACTTGGCAGCACAGAAAAGTGCTTTGTTGTTAATAACAAGGTGCAAAATGGCCTCGAGCACCTCTCGTCCAGATTATTTATACCTCAGATTGTCCAATTAGGGAGATACTGCATAGGATATTTTCAATAAAAACCCAATAATCAGTTTTTCTTATCCCGCATTGCGGAACTTTAGAGCCAATGGCAGAAAACACAAGTTTTTGGAGACGAAAGGGGAAGTAGCAAAGGTAAAAAGGAAGTTATAAAACAACACCTAAACCCTCCATTTTGGACACTAGTATTATAATGTCTACACTTCTACCTAATTCACCTAGTGACATAACCTTAACTATACAGCATTAATTTCAAAGTTATCACACTACAGGGGAAGTCTTTTCAAGGGTTTAAGATCAAATGAGGTGTATTTCTGGGGATCATAATTTGTTAAAACAGAAAGAGTGAAATTCTCAGAATTCAGGGTTCCAACAGAGATATGTGCACAAGAATCTGCTGCCAGATTATAGTCTTACCACTATATATAGTGGTAAGAAAAGGCTGCCTTCACCCTGTTATTTAGAGAAATGGAAAAGATGGGGGGAAAGGATTTGGAAAATTTTATGGAGTTTCAGCCAGGCTGCTCACTGGCTGTTGTGCCTTCAGGAGGAAGTACTCTGGTGTCACTCTCACCAGAAAAATGAGAGCAGTGTCTCAGTAGCCACGTGAGGAGGTAAACCATCACTGGGGAAAAACAGCACAGCTGCATCCAGCACCAGCCACGAGGGTGGAGAGGAGGGCAGAGAGGAGCACCAGCAAGGGCCTGCTACCCTCAAGGCCTTGGCTACTCCTCTTCCCTTCCCTAGGCAGGACAGGGCGTGCTACACTCCTGAGGAAAGACGGGAACAGCAGGAAGCCACCACTCACGGGTGTCTGGTGGAAGTCATGGGGCTGATGGCAATGCTGGAGCTCAGCACACAGCTCTGCTGTCTGGCTGACAAAGACACAGAGTTGGCAGCTGATGTAAAGGGAGGGAGTACTTTGAAAGCCCATGGCCAACCCTGGTTCTCACAGACATCAGGGTACATCTGACATGGCTCCACCACTGAGTGAAAGCTTGAAGTTTGTAGCCCTTTGGTCCCTGTTAGCAATCACCCTGTGCAAGGATGTACCTTGAGCAGTATCCACCACCTAAACACAGGCAAATCTGAGAGTTTTGCTTTTTTTCTGTCACACAAACAGAAAGCTTTTGACTATGTTACTGTCCTTCTGTGAAATGACAGTAACACCAGCAAAGCGAAGGGAGGCAATTTCAGGGGCAGTGGAAGTGTCACCAGGAGTATATTGTTTTGTGGGTAATTATTCCATGGTACAGACCACACAAAAGGCTCTGGGGCTACCTTCACTTGTCAAATTATGTTTGCTGTTAGCAGAAAGCCGCAGCAAATCTAAGACTGTAATTTTGTGCTCGTGCGGCATTGTGAGAGCTCTTGCCTGAGCAATCAAAAATTTCCTTCTGAATACCCACAATATTATGCAATGCAGGTAACTTTTAGCATGCAAAGCCAGGCACATTCAGCTGAATGCTGTGGTGCTCAAACCTTAGGCAGATAAACAGGGCTTGTTCTGTCAAACTCAGCAGAAGATACTGAAGATACTGGTCCCATCCCAAAACCTCTTGGGAATGTTGTCTCCATCACACAGAACATGGGAGAACTGAACCCCTTCAGACCAGTGTTCTTCAAACCATAATCTTATCCCTGTGCATAGTCTAAGTTGCATTGACTGAAAGCAAACCATGTATCCCCACACACGTTAAAATTCTAGAACCAGAATCAGACCCAGTGTATTTAAATAACCCTGGCTTTAACTTAAAGGTCAGAGGAAAATGAGTAATGAACTAATTCTTAAACAATGCAAAATTCAGAAATGTTTCTGCTGTGCAATGTATGTGGCTGTTATCCTCCTTGTGCCACCAGAGTTCATAAATACAATGTAAAGGAAATGTCCTTTCATCTAATATTAACAATCAGAATCTGGAAAAAAGACCATTGACCTTAACATGAACAGAATTCAAATGAGTAATAATTTCCTCCTATTTTAAAAAAGCTTTCAATAAATTTATTGTTTTTAGTTTTCATAGGGCTTGGCTGGTGTGCTGGGAACACTGCTATTTGCTTATCAAGCTTTTGCCCATATATATTCCAAATTAATGAAAAGCTCTCTAGCCTGGTGCTGGCTGTGATAGGGCTGTGCTCATACATGCTCTGTTGAAGGGTGGGTGGAATATTCTGTATTTTCTCATGCACTATATTTCATTGTGGATTTTTTCTGTGTGGGTGAGGGGGGAAGTGGATTACAAAATTAGGACTTTATTTTAGTTGCAATGTAATTGCTTCAGCCTCCTTTAGATGTTTTGAATAACTCTAGAAGTAACAATGCACAAAAGTACAGGAAGCAATATGAGAAGCAAGCCCTCACCCAGCCTAGTTAAAAGGCTTTGGCCACAGTTTACAGAGGTGGGTGCACAACATCAGGCACCAATACTTGCCCTTAGATCCCAAGAGGGTCTCCTTCCTCACCCACAGGTCCCATTGCCTTAGTTCTGGCATCAGTTCCTTGGGGGTACACGCAAAGGACTGAACACATAGAACGAAGCGTTCCCATAGCATTGTTTTGTGCCATACCTGTCTGGCATGTGCTTGTGGACTGGGTCTGGCCACTGCTGCTGCCTGGTGTCCCCTGGGCTGGTCCTGGCTGGCAGCACCTACAATCTGTTCCTACAGGTAAGCAGGAGATGCCCACATAAACAATCTTCACCTAGCTCATAGCGTGCCTCAGCCAAAACATCAGAGTTTTCCTCATCATGAGAGCAAAGCAGGGCCTCCAGTTTATCTCTTTCCTTCGAGGAAATGATTTCAAGGGCAGAAATTGCATATCCGTGGGCACTTAACAAATCTAACTCTTGTTATTTCCGGGGCTCTGGGCAAGTCACTGCCTATCCCAGGGACAGAGTTTTGTTCTGGTTTAACCTCACTAATTTAGTCACCGGAGTGCTGTGAAGAGGCTTTGCATAACTGATGAATTTGGGTTATTTTCATGGAACTGCTGCATTATTGAAGGTTGTGTTTGAGCCTGTTGCAGCCTGGAAGTATCCTTGAGACATTTTCACTTTTCCTGACCATATCTCTGCAAAATGCTATGCAGCAAAGAAAATACGCTGTTATTCCAGGCTCTGCTTGAATGCCAGACTTTCAGAGGATGAATCTGGCCTGGGATCTGAAATACTACAGTCTGAAGAGAAAGGGAGAATAATTAGGTGGGGAAACAAAGAAATCAGGATGTTCTTACTTTAAGCAAAGGTAAAGAGGGAGAAGAAACTGGGGCAGAAGAGAGAAACAGGAGGGTAAGCTTTTACAGCAAAGGAGCTGTTCTCACAGCTGAGGATCAGAGAAGCTGGCTGCATGGGATGGAGCAACTTAGATCCCCCAATTGATGGGAAAAGCCAGGAGCTGCAGTGAAGGCCATCCTGGGACACTGACCAAAACCTGCAGAAGTCTCAAGAGTGGTGGACTTCAGCACAAAGCTCCATACTGCTCTTCTTCCATTTCATCTCAGCCTTTGTGGTTTGTGGGGAGAATGAAGGATCACTGCTTTTAGCACAAAAGTCTCGGGTATTCTGCACTTTGTCATATCCCTGAAGGAGTGAGTTGCAACCCACAGCACCTGCAAGGTTGGAGGTAGGAAAGTGTTTGTTCAAAGACATTTATGGGCCCATCCACGCAAGGAACAGGACAGCTGAACTGCAGTGCCCCATTTCCAGGAAGGAGACATGATCAAAACATGTCAAGTACTGAAGAAACACATGGTAAAGGAATAGCTTGGGAATGATCAGGGCACTTGAAATTAAAAATTTTTGGAATCCCAAACCAGCAGCCTGTTTCATGGGGAGCTGTGAGAGTTTTATGACTCCTGTTTGGTGTCATTGTGATGGACTGTGTGCTTATTGCCCAGGCTCTGACATGCAGGACAGCCTGTGCAAAGGCTGGGGGTTCCACACACCAGAACGACCAAGCTGAACCCTGGTGGATTTATTTGTGCTGTAGCGGCACCTACGGGCAGCCAGGAGCCTGAGCCAGTCTGAGACAGGCACCAGCATCTACCTGACGATAAAAAAATCCTTGCCTCTATGACAGGTAGATGAAGGATAAAATGTCAGTGTGGGGACAAGTGCTGGCTGAGCTGAGCAAGATGTCCCGTGGAAAGTGGAAATGTATGTTTATTTACTTACTTTAGGAATTAGGGCTTTTCCTGCATTGCTCAAATTCTTTCCATGGGTACCAGGCTCCTTTGGTTTGTTTTGCAGACTATGAATCAGGTGCTCCTTGGGAACTATCACAGAATAGAATAATTTTTCTGTGGTTAAAGATTAATTGGGTGATCCAACCTTCCAGAGGATGCACCAGGCCAGCATCTCCTCTGGGTGATTCAAAAATGCCAACAAAAAAGCAGATATTTACTGCATAGATTGAAATGAGGTTGGAAAGCCAGATCATTTCTGATCTATGAGAAACATTCAGCTGGACAATAAAAAGTTTCCCCACCACCTCCTATTGCTTTCACCTGTTCTTTCCACGAGAGACGTGAGCTGGGACTAGTTCTGATGTAATCAATGCAGTTCCCCGAAGCCCAGTTGAATGGCTCTGATTAGCACCAGCCAAATATCTGGGCCACAGACTTTCAGGGGAGCCTTCTTGTCTCAGAGCTATTGTTAATGCTTCCTGTTTATTGCAGTCCAGCACAAAGCCTTGCAGCCTGTCCACATAACAAAGCAGCCAGAGGAGCTGAACCACTTTTTAGTAAAGGTCTCTTGCCAGCTTTTGCATGTTTCTGATATCAACGACAAGAACTGAAATGTGACCAGTGCCAGTGTCCCTCTTTCCAGATATTTAAGTATTAGTTTGAGCACTTCACAGAGTGATTTTAGGGTAACCATGTCTTTCTGGGTATGGTTTTTACCGTGCAGAGGATTAGCTCTGGGGACTTAACTATTTATTTTGCAAAGGCAGATCTAGGATAGTGAGTTGGTAATTTATCAATACACTGCATAAAGAAATCCAGAGGGCCTGAGGAAGGAAGGATGCAAAGGACAGAACCACAGCCAGGAACAGAGTCAGGCACTAACCTGGAGAAGAGAAGGAACAGGCAAAGCCAGAGAAGTGAGAAGAACACAGTGCAGGGAACAGGGCTCTGATGGACAAGTAGACTTAATCAGACTTGAATTAGCAGTGTGTCAGGCTCCACAGGGAACACGTTTCCTTCCTCCTCCATGTTACTATTAGAGAGACATTTCCAAAGGTACAAAGTGCCTGATGTCCATGGTTACTCAGCAGGAACTACCATTGCCTTTTAATGGCACTGAATGCCATTTTGGCCTGAAAAGAAACACAGTGTAAGACCTGGTTCCAGTTTGTAGTGAGAATTGCTCTTGCTGATGGGCCAAAATCAAGGTACTCAAGGCAGAAAATCAGGAAAAAAGCATTATTAGGGCTAGACAGTGCAGTAGTGCTGGCAGGAATGGGTTTATAAGCCATGTCATGAACTGTACCACAGTTCCCCTCAGCCTCTTGGCACAGGGGTAGCATATCCTGATGACCGAGCAAGGCATATGGGGATGTGAATTACCTGGCCAGGCTTTATCTCCAGCCCTAATACTGGACCTGTGACATGCACATGGACAGAAAGTACATGGACTAAGGAAAATGCAACAGAAGTCTCTTAAATGAGGAGCTACACAACAAAGGGGAGCAGAGCCTTTCAGTTCATTCAGTCTTCTAATCCAGGAGCTGGGGATGTCACATGAAGATGACAGGGAAAGGCTCTGAACAAATGAAAGGAGACACTACAGACTGTGTAGATGACCTGTGGAACTTCCTGGTGTGGGATGTTGTTGATGCAAAAGCCTTAAATGAGGGCTAGATGAAGCTGCACAAGGTCATGCAAGAAAAATCTGTTGAAGGTAACTGAATAGGTAAAGACTACTCCAATTTAGAATAGTCCTGAACCAGGAATGGCCAAGGGCTGCAATTACTCAAGGTATCTCACAGTTCCTTGATAAGTTCCTACAGTGGTCCCTAGGTATTCACTGCTCGTTATTATTGGAAACAGTATGTTGGACAATATGGGCAATTCATCTAATCCAGTATGGCCATTCTTATAGTTCAGTGCCATCAAATATTATTGTGCAGCAAAGACAGATCAGTGGCTCTAGTTTGATATTAAAAAGCTGTGACCTCTCTGAATACCTTCAAACTCTAGGCAACATCAGCAAGGACAGACTGAGGGAAGAAGGAAGTAATTAATTTTGTCATCCTGATGACCCAATACTCAGGGGTGTCACAGCACTTTCTCTTAGCATTTGACTCAAAAGTTTATGGGGTTTATGGGGATTGTCATGTTTTGACATATTTGCTTTGCTTTAGATGTCATGGGCTGCATTCCTTGGACAGTTCATCTACAGCACACACATACAGAGGAGAAATGGATTTGGATATGAACCTACTTTGCAAAAAGAGATGCAGGACTGCAAGATCACCCCACACAGACAGACACAGACACAAAAAACTGTTGAAATGGCTTGTAGCAGAGCCATCTACTGACTCACATTGATACTGCCTCTGTTTGCTCCTTAGAAGGCTCCTCAGGACCAGGCTGCATCCTGCCTGCGCTCACGGTGGGGATAATGATTCACTGGAGAAAGCAGGCTGTTAATAGCAAAGCTCCTGCGAGTGACACAGCCATGGGAATGGAAGCAGAGATGATTCCTTGGCCTGGAACAGCAGGTTGGCTATCGTGGAGGCCAGATAGTGTGATAGCTCTGAACACTAGATGAAGAGCACGGCCGTGAGAATGGTGTTATTTGATGAGGGCTTGGAGCAGATGGGCAGTGTGGTTAATTAAAGGGCTACGGGTAATGTTTCCTAAACTAAAAAAAAAAAAA
>VZRZ01005367.1:277997-531037 GCA_013398175.1 Climacteris rufus
AGTTGGAAAGCATTTTAAGGAACTACAATCTGCATGTACAGGATCTCTCTGAAGGGAAAAATTGAGATAGTGGAAATTTATAAAATAAAATAAAAAAAAATCTGTTTGTTTAAAGTATTGGAATATTCTCACAAATGAGATAAGTACTTTTAAAACAGATTGTGGTAAGCTGGTATTGGTGACTGGATGGCAAGGTTACCAGTAATGGCAAGGGAATGGAATAAGTAACCTAGGAGGTTTGATTATTCTGATGTGCCTAATCTCCATCAACGTGAAGAAAGCTGATCCACACACCACCAACTACAGATCTGATCCAGGGAATTTGCTGTTTGAGAGATCTCAAGAGAGTATTGGAGATCCGTGCAGACTCTGAAAAGGGCAACAGAGCACATCTGATCTGGAGTTTTTGCTGTTGCTGCTGAGCCTTTGCAGCCGGTGGTCCCGGGGGTGTCGGTGGTTCAGGGGTGCTCCGGGTTGTGCTGACAGCTCTCCTGCTTGTTCCTGCTGCTGCAGCTTAATTTGCTCCTCAGACAGATAAAGGGTGCAAGCAGAGGTGGAGGGAATGTTTGTCAAGGGAGCTTCTTTGATGCCATATTTTTATATGTGTAACCTATGATTCAGATAACCCATATCTAGTCTTTTAAAAGTGCCATATCTTGAAGGTTAATTTTCCCTCAGATACTTCTAGGCTGACTCACTCTCTCCTTCATGGGGTGGTTACACAGCCCACAAATTGCCCAGGTCGTGGTGGAAACTACCTGCTGAAGGAGTCTGGGTGGGGAATGGGTCAGACATGGGTAATGTAGGGATAATAGGAGAGAAGTTCATGTGAAAAGCGGAGGCTGGTGGGATGTCAAGGAAGAAAGCTCCAGATTAAATTTCCTCTTATAGTACTCACTATTTAACCCTCTCTGTTCCTGAAATAATTATGGTTTTGGCACCTAAAACCCAGATTGTGCATGTGAAAACATAGTAGATTAAAGCAAAGCAAAGCAGACAAAAAGGAATACCAGAGACTTAGTTTTTCAATGTGTAAGATGAAGATAATATCTATCCAACTATGAAAAGAGCTAAAAATGAATATTGTCCACAGAGTTGTTGGCAATAGTTAGGGTGAACTGAATTATACTGGTATAGGACTGTCTTTGAACAAAAGCATTACAAAGAGTGTTTAAGAGATCAGAAGAGTAGCAATAGATTAATAGAGCTGTTAGAAGAAATGGAAAAGAAATTAAAGTATGAGTAATGCAAACAAATTTCTACAAAATAACAAAAAACCCTGTTATGACCATTCCTCTGACCCACTTTGGCAGTTAACATGACAATTATGCTTTCTATGTGTATAGACAAAATTTTTTAGATTAACACAGAAGATATTTTATAAGCAAAATTTCATTTGATCAGATGTTTCAGGTTGGTAAAAATAGCTTTCATGTACTGTATGATTGGCCTGTGGTACTTACTGTACCAGACATTCTTGAATCAAGAACTTGGCATGATCAGGGCAATTAGTCATGTTTGAGTAAGGGAACAGCCCAGGTTATATAAGACACTTAGACTGGACCATAAATAAAAGAAAAAAAATGGTAGTTAAAATGAAAGTTTTGTTAAAAGGATCAAAGTGTCACAGTTTTTAACTGGAATTTTGGCTCCATTGACAGTGATTGGGGTTTTGGATTTCACTTATGGCCCATGTACCTAATTAGACTTCATCCAAGGGCTTCTATTTGCCTAAAATTTGTGGGTTAAAATGGTGCATGTGGTATTATTTATGTGATCTTTTAAATCTTCATTTTAACAGGTCTTAGAAGAACAATCTGTGACAGTTTTTAAACTATAATGATGGTTAATTTAGAATTTGATAAGTCTGACTTGGCCCATTGGGAAGTGCTTTATACCTTTCTAATTCATGGGAATGATATGACATTTCTCTGTCTCATTAAACCACAAATTTAATTGTACATCATTGAGTCTTGAAGAAAAATTAACTTATGTACCCCAGAAGAAATCACTTCTTATTATGCCAGCTACAGCAGCAGTAGATAGCAAAGCTATTATCAGGACATAGCTGTCTTGTATTCTTCCTTAATCTTTGGGGCAAACACCAAGAAATGGTGTAGCTATGGAGAAAAACTAAATTGCAAATTGCAAGGAATGTAAAGAACCTTTCCAGAAGAAACAGAAGTCAGGAGATCCCACCAATCTTCTGCAATGAATTCTGTCATGCTGAAGTGAATACAAAACATATTAAAATCTGGTTGGTTTGGGGTTTTTTTTAACCTGAAATGAGCAAATGGGTAAGTAAAAGAGAAAATATTCTGTTTTAAGCACAAAGATCAATTGAGAAAGGAGATTTCTAATAACCCTTTATATTCTGGTGTGCTCTGAGTTTACTGGCTTCTACAAGTTTACACAGCTTTGTTTGGAGCAACTGACTTCTCATCCCATAACCCAGAGCAAGAAACTTGAGTGAAGTGATAGGTCTGTCACTGCTGGACTCCTCCTGATATAAACATGAAGCAAGGATCAGATTCCCCAGCAGTCCTTACTTTGGCTGCTGCCCAGAAGGAGTTGTTGTTTTTGGAACTTATGAAAGGTGATAGGCTGACCCATGGAGGCAGTCACACACTCTGTAGTAAAATCATGGAGTGCATTTTGTGTGCACATCGTAAGTGGAGATGGGTCAAGTGTTCTCCCTGTAATGTGAGCATTGGCAAGCTCAGCCTGGGGCAAGAATGGGAATTATGTGTCTGACAGCACTTCACGTCACTCACCTCAGCAGGGAGATCAAGTGTGCAGCCAACAGAGGCTTCTCCCAGCTCAAAATACTTATCTGCATAAGCACACACACCAGCTACAGCCCTATGAACACTGGCACCTATATTAATGGATAAAAAAATTCTTCATTTTACAAGGACCAGCTCAGCGTACTCTTACAGGGCAAGAGAAGGGGGTTTGCTTAATTGTGTGACAGAACACACTGAAAAGCATCTATGAAGACTTCTGCCAGCCTTGAGATCTATTCATCTAAAAGAAACATAATACTGGAAAAAACATTAAAGAAAAAAAAATAAAGGCAGTCCCTGAACACTTCTGTCACTATCAGCCAAAATAGACTCAATGGCACACCCATGAACACTAACAGAGCATTTACTGGGGTTCTAATTCATACAGCATCCTTTGCAAGGATGTAGAAAAGCAAAAGACCTCAAAACATTCTTCCCCATGGAACTGCATAATCACCTTTCTTTCTTTCCTTCTGGCTCAGTAAGAGCCACATCTGACAAGTCACACAAATATTTGTTTATCTTACAGTGTGTAAGTGGTACAAATGAAGTGAATGGGATTACTTACATGCTTAGAGATAAATATGTGCTTTGCTGGATCAGAGCCACAGAGCTCAACAACTTGTTGGGCTGAGCTGTGAATATGAGCTACAGAAAGATCCCAATTCTTTGACCAGACCTTGCGCTATTGGATCCCTTCTGAAGTGAACATGTCTGGTTGCGAATTTCAGTGTATATTTCACCTTCTGATTGAGGTTTTCGCTCTGTTACTCATGGCAGGTAGAATCCAGCTATCTCCCAACATGCAAAACATGATACACCTTCAGACAAAAGATAATAAAAAGTCCTAGTAAAGAGTGTTTCACTGTATTTTTAGGCTCTTTGGCCACTCTTTAACAGTGTCAGCAAATAAGTGACAATTCCTAGTACATGAGTCCTACCACGAAGAAGCCAACTCTGGCTCAGGAACTTCCTGAGGTGTCACAAGCAAGAGGGGAGTAGGGCAGTGTCCCCTCAGGGAAGGATCACTGAGTGCTCGAGATATCATTCAGGTCAGCCAGGAATATAGTAATGAATGGTTGTCCTATCTTAGGCAGAGAAACTTGAGAAAAGTACCTCTGGAACACCTCTAGGTTCCTGTTTCCTGGTTCATTCTGATGGCCAGAGCATAATTCAAGGTTCACACATTTTGTTCATGTCTGTCATGACCTGGACGTTCATGGATGAGAAGGTGAGGGCACAGAAAGCAGATTAACAGGCAAAGTAAGAGCTGGAAGAAAACACAGGACTGCTGTGAAGGGAAGGGAAGGGAAAGGATCAACAGGAATACCTGGTAGGGTGGAGAGGATGGTTGGGTGTAAAAGGTGAGTAACAGATGGAGAAAAGGATTTAAGGAGTGTGGATAATCTGAATTCCTCTAATTTCTATTTCTGCTGGGATGTACAAAACCTCTTATGTGGGACCCAGAAGGATGAGGTGTTTGGAGCAGTACTGATGTCTGAGATCCCTGTCTGTGAGATGTTTTCACTCAGGTGACATAAGGGGGTCGCTGTGTGGTCTCTTAGACCTTCAGCACCATGAAAAAATCAGTGGACCCCTTTTCCCATGCACTTGGAGCACATCCTTGGAAGGGATGTCCTACAGCCCTCTTCCCTCCACCACCAGAGCTGCTTCTGTTTGGAGAAAGATCTCTGCTCGCTGGCTGAAAACGTCCCACTCTGACACTGGTGGCTGCCAGGGAGGGCCCTGTGGCACATCCTTGCCTTCTTTCCAGGGCTGATGTCTCAGCAGGAGCTCAGGGCCCCCGTGGGGGATGATCTGGCACCACCAGTCCCCACAGGCCCCCAACAGCCATGTGGAAAGGGGAGGGTGTGCAGAGTGGGGGTACTGCCATGGTGCACCACAGCCACCCGTCCAGGGCTCCTTCCCCTGACAGTAATGAGGCCCTTGGCAGGTAACAAAGGCACTGGGGTTATTACTTCTCCTTTGCTTAAGCATGTGAAATTAAGGGCAATTATCTGTGGCATACAGCAGAGGAGGCAATGCTTAAGTAATGTCTGAGGGAGCCATGTGCTTCTCCTGGAGACATGCAGCCCTCCCTCCTGTCAGGTCAGTCAGGGCTGTTCTCCTAGACACATCCAGGCCTTCCTCCCCTCAGGTCACCCAGGTTGTTCTCTCTCACCTCACACTGTGGAGGTGAACATGGATGCTCCCCAGAGATGGGGCTTTGGCATTAGGGATTCTGTGTTGTGATGACATCCTGCAGGACCTGGGCGTCCTCTCACACCCAGGGAATTTAGGTGCTGTCAGCATGAGGGGCCACTTCATGGGCAGGTTTTTGGTTTTGTGGGGTTTTTTTTCCTCTGGGTGTGAGCACCAGAGCTCTACCCCAGGTGCTTGTGCAGTGCTTGTCCTGGTGGGCAGGACAGGAGGGGCTGCAGGGGTCAGGAGAAAGAGCATCAGGGATGGTGGACAGGCAGGAGCAGAGGCACTGGCTGTGCTCTAGAGGGAGCCAGAAACTTCCAACACAAGCCCTGGCTATGAATGCAGACCAAAAGCTAAGAAATGCTGTCCTCTGTGTCCCCCAGACGTGCTGGACAGAATTTCTGCTCTGAAAAACAGCACTCACTCAGCAGCTGCAGTGAGGGCTGGGCACTCAAGGTACCCAAACCATCCTGATGTGTCCCAGCACTTCCACTGCTCCTGCTGCCTGACTGCTCACTGGAGGAGAGTCTCACACATCAGCCTTTTTCTGGCCTGGTCCTGTGTGTTGTTGTGAGCTTAGCATTCCAGGCTTCCAATGATTTTTGCAAGGAGGGACATCTTCCCCTGCTCCTCCGCTCCATTCTTCCCAGGGCTGTCAGTGCTGTATGCAGTGTGACAGAACCTGGGGGCTCAGGGGGTTTGATCTCACCTGGCACACCCCACAAAGCTCTTCCTGGGATGGGCACTCCTGTCCCACCAGCTCAGTGACACTGATGAGTAAGGACCCATCACATACGGGTTTGCTTTCAGAAATGTGGTACTGAGGGACAGTCCTCTTTATTCTTAATGTTTTTCTCCACTAGGTGGTTGATGGAGTATGTAACAGAGCAGCAGGGCACTTTATAAGAAGAAAATATTATAAAAATATGCAAAGGATGTTGAAAATGGATGCTCTGATTGCAGAGACTTTCAGGCGCTGGTGTAACATGACAATATTGAGCAACACCGTATTGGCAACTGGCCTGTTAATAAGCTGCTGGCAGCACTGCTGCAGATGCTGGCAGGCCCTAACATCAACCTGCATTGCAAAATGTTTGCAAATGCAAAGCAGAGACAGCTGGTTTGGAGTTGTGTTGCAGCTACACTTAGTAGCTTAAAAATGGACCTTCCATTCTCTCCTGAGGTGTGTGGCTAGGGGGATATGTATCAGCACTGCAGCCTTGTCAGCTCCTCTCCATTTGGAACAATTAACTGAAAAAAAACACGACAGAAAATCAATGCTGTTGAGGATTAATGAGCCGAAGCATGTACTTCCAGTGAAAATGTTTGCAGTTTTTCTTTAACACGAAGCCTCTTGTAAGATAATGATGAAGGGGGTGAGTGGCAGAAAGACACAGGTTCTGTGCTCTCCCCACTGACAGGGCAAAAGGTGACACAGGTGTGTGATAGCCTGCTGCAAACCTGCCAGCTCAGACACTGCTTGGGGAAGTTGATGTTAGAGACAGGGGCTGAGTTGGGCTGATTCACCCCTTTCTTTTAACAGATTTCATTTTTCCTTGCAGAGGTTGTAGGTATTCTGCTATTATTTCTCTGCTGCATTCAGAATGTGATACAGGTTCTTCCAGCCAGCAGCAGAAGCCAGTTGGAAGAGTCCCTCTTGTGTTGTCCCTCTGTCCCTTTTGTGTGTCGATGCGCCCGCCTGGGACAGCTGCACGTCCAGCTTGTCCTTCCAGGTGAGAGTCAGGACTCGGGGCGCTGCTTTGGTGCGAAACACAGCGCACACGGAATCCTTTTTAACCCACTGCGTGAGGAGTCCTTTTGATCCCTGCAGCGCCGGTCCTGCTCCCAGCTCCCTGCAGTGCTGTGAGGGGACAGACGATGGCACTCCAGCATCGCCTTTCCTCGCCGGCTGCCATGCACACACACCTGCGGGTGTTCCAGGGCTCTGACCTCCCGGCTTCCAGTTTCCCTTTGCCGATGGCTTCGCACCCGTTCTCTCTGAAACAACATTGTGGCTGGACCTAAATGGGTCCCCTCCGTCGTTAGCATGGGGTGCCTGGGTTGTGTACAGATAGAGCCGCATTCACACCAGGCTGTACCAGGGGAAATGCTCAGAGCCTCCCCTCAGAACACACTTTCCTCCCCCTCGATCGCTGCATCTTTCCCAGTGCAGTTCATCTGTCTTCATCAGGGTCTGTTGCATAGCACGGGGGTGACGTTTTACTGTCACTTTGTACAACAGTTAGAGTCTCTCCTGACACCGCTTAAGACCACATTTCCTTTTTACACAGCTACATCACACTGGCAGCATATAATCATCCCATAATCACCTCATATGCACAGGTCTTTATCTGCTTCACTCAATTCTCGCAAATGAGTTCCCAGCTTATAGAAAAGGTTTTGTCATCCGTTCCTTATTGCAAGACCCTGAACGTTGTGCTATGAATTATGCACTGTGAATTTCATCTTATTTTTATTAATACTGCAGTTCCTTAAACTCACTCGGTTCTTCTCATACTGCATCCCTAATTCTTTTCTCCACAGATGATGCCTCCTACCTCTGTGTTATCAACCAATGCCATGTATAATGTCCTTGATAATTTTTTCAGTTCCCTAATGCAAATATCATTACTACCTCTGATGATATCAATTAATAATTATTCTCTGACATACTTCCCACCTTAACATCAGCCATTGCCACATCCCCTTAGCCAACTCCTTCTCCACCATACAGTTTCCATAACAGTAGTGAAAGTCTCTTGCGGCTTGCTCCCCAGTGAAATGAAACCCAAACAGAGCTGATCTGTCACCCCACTTTTGACTAGGGCAGTGTCAGGTGAATTGGGCAGAACACAGCAAATCCAGTCTCCACTTTAGTGTCTTTTTATTACCCATTTCATTGCACAGAGCAGAGCTCTGAAGGCTTTGCCAGGGAAGTGTGGTGCAGTGGTCAGCCCTTCCCTTGCAGCTCCCTCCCATTTCTCTGGAGAGTCAGGGAATGCAGCAACCAGTAATTTGTGTGCTGGGCCCTGCACTGCCCTTGCTGGCAGGGAACTCTGCTCCTGCAGAGTAGCAAGCTCACAGTCAGAGCTCCAAGAGTGCTCTGACTCTCTGATCACAGAACTGTGCTCTTGTAACAGCACTCAAATCCTGCTTGGTCACAAGGAAGGGGAAAGCGAGGCATGGTGACCTGCTCGAGGTCATTGAGCAAAGCTAAAGCCAGTGATCCCTCCAGGAAGGGTGGGAATGGCATGGCTCCTTCTTCTTCACCTTCCCACTGTAAGGTGAGGCTTCCCAAGGGCTGCTGCTGGCTGGTGGCTGGGCTGGCTGCAGCTGAGAGCTGGGCCCTCCTGCACACAGACATCCTCACACGTTGCAGGCGTACACAGAAAGGACTTGGCTTAAATTTTAAACTGTTGATGGTATTTTAGACCAGTGTTCTTGAATCAAACTGGCAGGTTTCACTGAGAGCTTTTACAGACAGTAGGGAGCACACTTCCTTTATTTTTCAGCAGCTCAGCTGGAGATATCAAAAAAAATCCTCTGCATTTCAAAAGAGGCTTTAAATGAAATGCTTGTGATGTGGCTGCAACAGCTAGACAGGGAGCTCACTATGTGAAAGAAACTTTATAGCTGCACTGCTGTTGGGGACTGGCTTGTGTGGATTTGTGGCAAACCCTGCTCCATGGCCCAGGGACAAGATTCTGCTCCCCACACTCTGGGGCCATCACTTAATTAAATATTGCACAGCTTAAAATCTTTATAGGATTTCATTTTCAAAATATGTAGAAATTTCTACCCTAATGTATTTATGATTCAAATATATGCAGTTAATTGATGCTTCCTGTGGCTTCCAGATGGTCTAAAAGGAACATTTTTATATTGCCCTGATTACCAGCACAAGAAAGAGATTTTAGGAAGGAAATGGAGCACTTCAACCTGAGACAAGTATTTAGAGTGCAGCAGACAGGGAGGTCACAGAGAAAAGAAAAGGACTGTCTAGGTGTTCTCCTCTGCCATCAGGATGTCATTCTTGCTTCAGTCTCATTCTTTCATGATTTTTAGTATGGGGAAATATAACTAATTTTCTGTGGTTTTGTCTGATAGGAGAGGAAAACAACTGCTACAATGACTGAACTGCCTACATGGAAATTATGTGCAACATAGGCATCCATTTCTCCAAAAAGGAAAGAAATGTAGTGGGTGTGGCATTGTTCCTGCTGGTGTCTCTCACAGAGACAGCAAGAGCCTGGTCCAGGCATCTTGAATACAGTGTGGTCAGGAGGAAGTGCAGAACCTGCTCAGAAGCATCTCTGGGACCTCAAAGTTTTTCCCCTTGAACTGATACTGGTAAGGCCACTTTAGGAGAAGGGTCCTTCCACAGACTGAATGTCTCCAGGTTGCTGTGCTGTGTTTTCAGGGCACTGCAGTGGGTACTGATGGGTGGTTGTGCACGAGTTGAGGGGTGTATTTCTCAGTCATTAGTACCCCCTGGCTTGCCCCTAGTGTTTTTCAGGGTGGGGTAGAGTTATTTCACAGTCCTTGATGTATCCTTTCCTATTACAGGTGGCAGGCAGCAGATAGAACTATGTGTCACTCAAGCAGAAGCCGTTGCAAAGAGGGCAGTCCTGTGCTAAGCAAACTTTTTCTTTAGTTTTTCACTTCAAAGATGAAATTATGACACCAAAACCCTCCAATGCACAGGTGCACATCACCAACGTCACCCACTCCGCATCACCAACACCTTGTCCCACTTACATCCAGCCGACTTTACTCATCTTGTCTTCTGAGATATTGTGACAGCAATGAAACACAGTAAAATCTTTCTTCTCATGCATGTTTCCCTCCCCCTCAACATACACACACAATCTTCCTTTTTAAAGTCTCTGATGGGCCATATGGTTTGTCCTAAGGTAAGAGCACCAGGTGGGTATTGCAGCAGGAAGTGTCTGCATGCTCATCACAAAATTAATGTGTTCCAGAGATGGGGGAGCTGAGATGTTTATGATTGACATGGGTGTATATTGGCCTGTAAAAGGGGATAAAATGCTGCTGGAGACTGGGTCAGCCAGGCAAACTGGTCTCCCAAGGTTGCAGGCAGCTTTGGGGTGGATCCCCTCCGCTCCACTCAATTTATAGTGGAGTAAAAGTGCAAAGATCAGGTCCAATATGGAGATAAAATCCTAAAGTAGTTCCATAGGCATGTTGTTGCTTTGTAATTGTGAATTCTGCAAGGCCAAAGACTGAAAACCTATACACTTCTAGCTAAACCTGCTTATATTAGAACCTTTTAGACAGGGACTGTTGATCACATGTGAGACTAAGGATCCCAAGCTGCACCTAGACTCTTCTGGGAAGTTCAGAGAGCAAGGAGGTCTCACTGAAGCTCATGACTCAACAGGAAGCTCCACAACCTGATTATATGACAATCCATTGTAATAGATGATAGAGTTGTTATTTAGAGAATGCAATTGCATATTAAGACACTGTATTGGCAATAAATCTAATCATAGTCATCCACATAATCCCTGTGTCCTGGTTCCCACAACTGGCTGAGAACCTTCCCTCAACTACTCTGCTACAGGTATGCTTTCTTCCCTCCTCCTTCCAGCCTGCCTGTGAACTCTTGGGCAGACTCTATAACCTCAAACAAACTTATAAAGTACCAGTAACTTCTTCCCCTTCTTTCAAGATCTCTGTTAACTCCTTATGGACAACACATAGTGTGGGGACAGATCCACTCAAACTGATGTGTGTGTCCCTCACAGGCCTTGCTTTGCATGGCTGTCTGTAACCTGTTTGTCTCCGACCTCTGATAACCCCAGATAAGCTTTGTGAAAGGCAGGACCTCGGAAAGACCTTCCTTTCCACAATATTTTTTTTCCTCGTTCTATTTTTCTTCAAATCTGCTCCTTTCTGTTTTCCTTTTCCCCTCCCTCGCTAGTAATTCCTGCCCGTGCTCAGTTTTTCAGATGTTTTAGAATCAGCTCTAAAGCACACACAATTCCCTTGGAAAGGTTCTTGTTGCCATGTTCAGAAGAGGCCTGAGAAGATAACTCTGGAACTAGTGCCAGTAAGATCAAAATCGGATCTTAAAAATCCTTCCTTCTTTCTGCTGTTCTCTGCCTGTTGTCCAAAGACACTGATGGTTTTGACATTAAGATTTCACAGGTGTTTAAAGCTCATTCTTGTGGCATACTCAGAGGCACCTCGGCCTTGACAAGATTGATCAGATTGCTGTCTACCCCTTACCTGGGCCTTATCCCTTTAAACTGAGGGGATATCAATTACTGTCCACTAATTCATCAACTTAGTGACCAAGTAACCACTAATCTTTTAAGCAACGAAATGACTGACTTCAGCTCTGAGTGAATGCAGCAGGTTTGGTGCAAGCTCTGTCAGAGAAGGGGTACAATCAACCCAGTCTGAAATCACTCCTGAAGACACAAGAAAGGGAAAAATTTTAATATTCTTAGGAAATGATTTGAAAATTCATTCACATGAAGGAATGCTCTAGATGTTGCCCAGAGAAGCCGTGGATGCCCCATCCCTGGAAGTGTTCAAGGCCTGGTTGGATGGGCCTCTGAGCAACCTGCTCTGGTGGAAGATGTCTCTGCCCATGGCAGGAGCTGGAACACGATTACCTTAAAGGCCCCTTCCAACTCAAACTGTTACATGCTTCTATTATTCTATGTACTCCCTGTCCTAGAAGTACTTGATGGCATAGTTGAGGAACAGAAATAGCACCTGACCTGTCTTCCCTTTTAAGCAATTCACTTTAAAGGTTGGGGTGTTAGGCGGTCTCACCGTACCCACACTTTTGAAAGGTAAAAATGTGCATGGGAAACAGGGTCATGAAGCATAATTCAACCCTGGGAAATGCCAGCTAGATCAGAGGCTTTCTTTCTTAGCTGCCCTAAGACAGAAAGGGGCCCAGTTCTTCCTCAGCCAAACAGTTTGCTGTGAATATTTCACACTGAGCTGTGTACAATGAATCACACAGCTCCTACACTCATCCGCACCCCGGGTCACCCAGTGGGGATTCCTCTGCTGCTGCCATTCAAGGCGAGATGCTATAATAAACCTTACTAATAATACTGCAACTTTGTCTGCAAGCACTGTGCAGAGTACAAGGAAACCATTTGTCTGGACAAGGGTGAAAAAAGTTTGGACAAGACAGTTTGCTCAGATTTTGCTTGTCTTTGCTTTCTATCAAACCACCTTAAGCTGTTTAGTGCTTATTTTGTTGGGGTTTTTTAATATTGAGACCTAATAAGATCTTTTGGAATAAACACAAGAATATATTCAATAGGCCAAAAAAAAAAAAAAAATCCTCTTTTTCCAAGGCATTCCTCATTGTGACTGGACTATTTCTGTAGGGCTTAAGACAGGGAAAAGCACACACTCTGTAAAGCTCACAAACATGGATGTATTTCTCTGCTAATGCACACAGGGGTGGGAGAAGTTAGGATCTAAAAATGGGGGTGTTTTTGCTGTGTTATCCATCAGGGCTCTGATCATCTGATATTTCACTTGGTTCTGTTATTAAGGACAGAGTAGAATTGGGGTTAGAAAGTGTACCAGGTCGGAGCAAAGGTCTGCCTCCTCTCCAGATCAGTTATTAAACCTGCCCTTTGGCAGCAGCCCATTTATTCAGCTTTTTTTCTTGCTTTTGCCTGGAGACATTCTGGGGAGCAGGGTGAAGACCCCTGACTTGTAATGTGGCAGCAAGTCATCCTTTAGTCCTGCCTGGCTGAGTGGGAGCTATGAAACGGGCCTCCATTAAGGTGTTTCTAATTGAATTGTTCTGTAAGAGGAAGGCAACTTCTTCACTGAAACCTTTGGCCTCGGTCCCATTTGCTCCTTGCCCTCCATTCCCCACTCCCCCGCTTGGGCAGAGAGGCAGAGCACAGGGTCAGTGGCTGCCCACACAGTCCCTGCCCTGCTGCCCTGCACTCCCCTGTCCTCGGCAGCTCCTGACAGGGACAGCCTCCTTCTCCTTCGGCTCACAGCTCTGGAGAGGGGGAATGCCTGGCAGAGCAGCTAAAGATGTTCACACACAGCTCAAGATGCTGCATCTGCCCAGCTGGGCAGAACTGTGGGGAGCCAAGCACTTTGCCCCAGCATTACTGGCTCGTGCCTGGCATGGGACTTCTTTTCATTGAGTTGCTCAGATTAAATTGCCTTGTGGAGCATCCTGAAGTGCTTTCCCGTTGTTTTTACCCAGAAGCATCTCATGCCAGGGTAAATCTGGAGCCAGTGCATTGGCTTCAAAGGGACAACAGGTTTGCCTGACAGCAGAACCAGGCCCTCCTCAGACCATGAATATTTGGGGATGTGTGAGGTTCCTGCACATTTAAAAGCTGCATCACAAAGTCTGGGCTAGATTATCTGTCCTTTCCTTCCAGCTCCAGAGGAAACGGGGAACAGCTTGATCCTTTAGGGCTGACAAACCCCCTCAGCATGAGGCTGACCACAGAGAAATAAGTAAAGCCAGCTATTATAGCAGGCCCCAAAATAGATCTGAGGGGAGGACATGTGACCAGGCACTGCTGAGCACTGCCTGGGCTGGGCTCAGAGGGCAGCAGCCTCTTGCTTTAGCCCAGCATAGAGCAAACACTCTGCGATTGCTACAGGGCTGCTCAGGAAGGGCAGGAGAAATGCACTTCTTGCTGGCATTACCAGGAAAAGGGGGACACTGCAGGTATGGCTTTGTATTCACAGAAAGAATCACAGAGCTCAGAGAGTCCAACAGATACTAAACCAAACAAGGGCAGGGAAACTGGACACAACAGGATCCCCTCCTATTGGAAAGGAAGCTTGCCTTATTTTCATTGTTGTAATGAAGCATTAATTTCACAAGGTACCAGCAATCTTGCCAGTTAGTCTGTTGTCCCTCCCAGCACCACCCTGGCTTCTTTACTGAGCAGCTGGAAGCCACATGGCCCTATGTACTTGTTTTAGTAAAACACTTTCATATCTTACCTTCAGATCCTTCACAGGCAGGTGGTATCACTGATGGGGGGTCAGTAAGCTGCACCATGCCTCAATTGCCTCCTTCAATAAATAGCACTCTTCTTTCTCTTCAGCTTTTTTTGGGCAAATAAAAGCACTAAGAGAGTCAAACATGCCCTGGGATTGCCTGGACCAGGTTGCAGCACACCGTGTTGTCTATTTCCCCTTCCTCTGTCTCTGCCCTGTCTATATCTTTAGCCTTTTCTAGAGTAAGGTCACTTTATTTGTGAGGCTGCCTTTGTGCTTAGACTAATGCCATTTTATTGTTATCACACTAACTTTTCTTCCTTTCTAGCATTGCAATATGGTGTGGCACTGATCTTTGATTCTCTCTGCACACACCATTTTAAAAATAAAATTAAAATGGACTTCTCCAGAAGCCACATGTACCACTGAGTAAACTGCTTCATTTAAATAATCCTGATGTTGGGTAACCTTCCCAAAGAAGCCCTTTCTGGCTTGAAGTATATGTGCAATTGAACTTGGTCCAACCAAGGCAGTCACAACCCTATGGGTTCAGCCACCTTCTCCTGCTTGATGTGTACAAGTAGATCCCAGCTGGAATTTGGGTCCCTGTATAACAGCAGCAGCTGCTGCTGGTCTCCAGCACCTCATCCCCCTGCTTGCCATGGAGACTGTGTTCCTACTGGCAAGGCTTGCTGCACAGGGTCAAGCATGGTCTCTCTGGTGGGTTCTTGGAACAGGGAAGAGCAGGGACTGCTACTGCCTTGTCTGTGGATTCTGGAAGCAGGAGCTGGTGGTGCACGATGAGACAAAGGTCTGGAGAGCGAACACAAGAATGGTTTGGGTTGAAATCAATCTCTTTCTGTGAGCTGGATGGGATTCTCCCTCCTGTAACTGAGTGTCAGCAATGGCATGTATTTCTTCAGAAATGTATGCTAATTGGAGCTTTTAAGTCATTAGCAGCTCAGTTTTATTACAGCTAGACATGGTGGGCACCGAACTGTCTGTCTGATTCTGCAAGTCGGTCTCAGCCATGACGACTCTGCATATCAAGCATTAAAACATGGCTGCAACTAAAAGCTCTTTGGTGGTTTTGGTTTTTTTTTTTTTCATTCCAATTTAAATGAGTTAGGGCTGAGGCAATAGCATTTTTATTTAATCCTGGTTATTAGTCTCTAAAGTTTTGTTTAATTAAAGCCAGATCCTAATGCCTTTACTTCTGTTGAATCAATCCAGAGTCAGAAAAGTGACAGAGGGGTGTCAGAGGGGAGTAAAGAGTGACACAGCTTGAATCTGGCCTGTGTAGATTATGAATTCCTTGGGTGTTGAGATTCTCATATCATTTGCCTATGAAGTGCCGTGGTGCTGTATAACAATAAACAAATAAATATAATTTTTCATCACGCCTTTTAATGTTCATTGTCTTATAGACTTGGATAAAGCAGCGTTTCCCTGTGTTGTAAGAGCAGCAATGTCCCAGACTCTCAAGGAGTTACACAGGCAATATTATGCACCTGACTTAGTTAATTAACAAAGGAGAAGCCACGTTGTGAATGCTGTGTTTGCTTCCCACTGGCTTCTTACATGCTGTGCCTATCAAAAGAGAACAGCAAACATGTGAAGAGAAATGAAAGAAGCCTCTTTGATTGTGTGGACTTTCTAATAAGTGGCACTTTGCATTTTGTAGATCAAGGTCTGGAAATAACACTGGCAGTAATTATGCACATGTGGCATGTCACCTTGATGCACTGGTGTGGAATTGAAGAGGAGAACAAATTTACATAACTAATCACTGACAAACAAGATAAAGTGATTGCTATTAGCAAGTTAACTTTTCTCTACAATTACCACCCTGTGCTATCTGAGATACCCCACCTAGTTATCTCTGTGAAGAACAAGGAGGGCCTGCTGTGCTTCAGATATCAGCACATTGCCTTTTTCGTGGCAAATCATAGAATATCCTGTTAATTTGCTTTTCATCCTTGGCTGTGAAACTTGGAATCATCCCATGGGAAGAAGCAGAGAGAACAAGGCTCTTTCCCTCTGGCAAAAATATAAGTTGCAAAAGTTGGTGTATCATCTTTAAAACTGGGCTCATTCAGAACACAACATATGGGGGACCCAAAACAACAGGTTTTACATGGGGTTTGAAATTGGATTATTTCATTCTTTTCAGTTTTCCATGCTTCTCTCTGCAGCTACCAAGGCTGGAAACGCTCTGCCTTTAGCTCTGAGATTTTCCAGTCGGTAACTGGGATCCCAGATATTGAGGTGTGGGCATTAAATACTGTGGATCTCGTCATTAAAACAGGGATTCGTTGCAGGGTGTGCTTCTCTTTGTCAGCTGGCTGGTTTCTGTCTCTGGCAAACATGCACTTCTCTTTGAGAAGAATACATTGCTGTGTCTGGATGTGGATGTGTGCAGCTCCTTAGATCATGGATGGGATTACTGAGATGTTGCTCTTCTGTCGACAGTGACCTCCCTTTCCCCTTCTGAGTGCCTGACTATTCACATTTACACCGTGAAGGGTAGTGCTTTCTGCCTGCCAACCAGCTGCTTCACTTAAAGCATCCTGCTTATCTTTTCCTGTGTTTCCCCTCCTTGATTTTGCAGTTAGGACCCAGATGTGGATATTCAGCAGACCAAGAGCTCACAAAAGTTTATTTTCAGGTCAGTGGCACCCTCATCTCTGGTTCACTGAATGATCAATGGAGTTGTTCCTTAGAGTGAAGCAGCTGGAATGAGTGCATGGTGCTGCCCAAGTTGCTCAGCTCCATGGCAAGCTCTGGAGAGGTGCCTCTAATTCAAGGGCTTTCCTGGATTTGCAGAGCTGAGACTGGGACATCTTGGTCTGTGAAATCTGTCTCATAAGGATTAGAGGAGAAGTGGGTATAAAGATATGCTAAAGAAATTCATGGAGTATTGGAACATCATGGAGTATTTCTGAGCCTTTATTATTATTATTATTATTATTATTATTATTAGTCTAGTTTTATTTTTAGCTCTGATTAGAGAAACTTTCAGTCCCATTCTCTGAGAATAGACTCAGGCCAAAAATATTTCATTAACTACAACATCATCTTTCTTCCTTCTATCTGGAATGGTCCTCAAAGAAAGGGAAACCAACTGTGCACAATTAGCACAGACTATGCCAGAAAATTGAAAAACAAAAATGGAGTGGAAGAATAAATAGCAAAGATGAAGAAAAGGAACTTCTTGCCCCCATAAAGACAGGGAGAGAAATGAGAGGATAAGGCTAAGGTAGCACAGACCCACTGTGGCTTCAGCTGGTAACCTTGCAGTCCTTTTTTCTGCTGATTTCAGAGATGGGAGAGCTCTGGAGAGTTAAGGGAAGGTCATTAACTTCTGATGAGTATTGATGATCATTGCTGTGGGAAAAGCTTTATTTGTCTGTGGTAAGAAAGGAATTATTTGGGTCTATATCAAGTTTATGTCAGGAGACATTTTGTCTTTATTGTACATGGAGGAGAAGAAATGGGGCCTATATGGAGAACATACATTGACAGTGATTTAAGTGATTCTCTGTGGAAACCATCCCACCCCCAGACTCTTGAATGAGCCACTTCCCAAAGCAGAAAAGAAGGCAGTAAAGACATAAGAGAATAGAAAATCAGTGTGACATCTGTCTTGTGTGTATGCTTATGTTTTGCTTTCTGATCTGTGAGTTTTTCAGGCACAAAATGACTAAATTTCAACAAGTTCAAATCATGCCTCGGATCATCCTATACAACGAGTTGTTTACCCACTATATTACAGGCAAGTAATTTCAATATTGACAGATTGGCTAAAGCCCAAATTTGATATGCCGCTATTAGCATATTTTTACTGTTTCTGTGCTTACAAAGGAACCAGAATGTTCCCTGGCAGTCAAGGATAATAAGTATGCAAATCATGATCTGTGCTTATAGGCACGCTCTTTTTTTTTGGTGCATGAATCAGTATGCCAATTTGGCACTCCCCTTTCTGATCAGAGATAAACAGAGCTGCAGGGATTAGGGTGACAGATAATTTCTCCTGAAAACCGTCTGGGTTTTGAAAGATGCAGAACTGTGTTTAATCCTCCTTGCTCTGCACAGTGGATTTGCTGGAGGAGCAGCTACTGACTGAAGGGCCTGCACATGGGTCTCTGTACCAGAATATGTGAACCCATGAGGCTTTCTACTTTCTTCAGGTCACTTTGAAGTTTATATCTTCAAAAGCTAAGAAAGAGGTTTGTGTCTAGTTGTTTCAGGATGTGGAAGGAGGTTTACAGTAATAAGGGATCTGTATGAACCACGAGCATGTGAAACAAGATCACAGCCAGTGATCATGGGTAGCATGCATATATTTCTAAAGCTCACATATTCCCTATCTGTGCTCTCTCTTCATTCATCACCATCTCACTATGATGGATCCCACTTCCTTAGTAACTCCTATCTCTTGAGCATGCCTTACAAATCATCCTTCCTTATATTGCCGGGCTCTGTCACGCGAACCTGTGTGACTTGAGCATCTCTGTGTCTCCTGAGGGAAATGACATCACCTTTCCCGTTCCTTCGGTGCTGCTTTTTAACTGTGGGACCACTATTCCCCTCCTTCGAGAGAGCACTATGAGAGTGGACCTCTGAAAACCAGCAAGGCATTTAGACATTACAGCAGTGGAGGTCACTGGAGTGCATAAACAGACAAAATTATACTGAAGGATACTAAAGGAGATCAAAAGGAAAACTTAAGTCTCTTTTCATGTTGCAGGTATTTCTTTCTCTCAGCCTCAGCCAGTCCATCACGTCTCTTCATCCCTTTGTGATCTGCCCCGGGCTGCTCTCTACTTACAGTAATAGCTGCTGTTTAAGTCCCACAGTATAACTCTTTTATCTCAACTAACACTCCTTTGAGAGCATCAGCAAAAGGGCTGCTAAGTGTCACCCCTGTTGAATGTAAATGGAAGTCTCTCCTGTGTTTGAATATCAATGCGTTTGATCTTGAGTCAGGCCACGTAGCTGATGGTTTGGGAGCTTCTTGGTGTGTGCTGTTGCTGATAATTCCTTTTATAATTCTACTCATTGTCTTCTCACTTGGAGAGCTTGAATGTGCACTTTGCTTTTCTGTTGCCCATTTTTGCATAGAGAAACAAAATGGGTTTACTTAATTGTTTTCCCCCCTCATATAAAATGGCCTTATTTTATTCTTTTTTGTTTTTCCTGGTCTTTTTGGGCTAGATGCAAACCTTTCTCACCAGCTTTAGAAGCCCTGTGAACCCACTGGAAAAACTTACGCTGTAGAGTATCCTGGATTGCAATATGTGAAGAAAGGCAGAAATAACCATGAAGTCCTGAAAAGCCTGCACCCTGGGGGAATTCCAGCTCAGAAAATGCATCTTTAAAAGCCCAGTATACATTTCCAGCTGCAAGGTTCTTGCTGAACATCCAGCAAGGTCATGTGCCATACCAGGACCACGTGGGACCTCTCAGGACCTTAATTGTCTGTGATTTGTTCAACTGGTGAAGGCCTAATCTTGGATTTAGAAGGCCTGATCTCAGTTTTCTGCTGTGTGACAGATGTACTGGGGCTAATAATTTAATCTCTGTAGGCTCCATTTCCCTCATTTCCCTTCTCTAAAAAGGGTGCATTTTGTACTTGCTGTGAGAATAGGTAAAGAAATTAAAGCACTCAGATATGCCTTAGGGCAAAAAAAGGTACTTTATGCTGAAAAATGTTTTAAGAAAAGAATTAAAACATGAGAGAAATGGGAAGGTAGACTTGTTAGTGAATATACAGAAAAGCTCATTGAGATAAATAAGGTAAAAAAAGGGAGCTTTTGGAAAAACAAAACTTGTAAAACAGTCCCCACTGCTACAGGGGAAAAAAAAGGGAGCATGGGTTCCATACTTTCTGACAATTTCTAACTTACAAAACATACAGCACTCATGAGGCCATTGATTTTCCAAGTGATAATTCAATTCCTGAGGTAAGTTCCAAGGCTTCTGATGAGAAATTATATTTCATAGTTAGGGTGTTAACCATATGGTGAGTAACCTCTTGTCACAGTGGAGCTTCTATTTCTGCCAAAGATCCAACTCCACAGAACAATACATGAGCTCCAAATCCATAACAAAGTGAGCCCTGTCAAGCTAAAGGCTGAATGAAAAGGCCACACTCTATTGCCCTGGTTTTACATAGTATTTTAAATGTCAGTTACAAACATCTGAAACTTGTGTGCAGAAAACAACAGTGTAATGGAGATGTTCTCAATTTTCCTGTGGTGAAAGAACCAATCTCATAACCCCTCTGGGAAATTCATTACTGTTACTTGTGTTATGTGACTGAAAGACATGCAACTTAGACTTTAATATATCAAATACGTGAAGATCTGTCATATCACTAGATAAGTTATCTGAACAGTTAATCAGCCTGACAGGTTTTGTGTCTCATTAGAAGAGTGACCTGGTCCAGTTCCAGTTCCTAACAACTGGCTCCCAACATGAGCTCCCAAAGGTTGCCCGACACTTCCCTGGGTAGACCTTCACAAACTGTGATCAAGAAAACTTTCAACTTCAGATAGACTTAAACTAAATATATCTTGAGGCTCTTGGATGAATGACATGTGTTACATTGAGAGATATTTCTAAGTTTTAAGTAACCCTGGAGTTCTTTTTCACCTCTTCAAAATTTTTCAACTGATTTTGTGAAATGTGGAAAACAGGATGGACCTAATTATTCCAGAAGGGGCCTTGTGAGACCCATTTGCAGAACCGAGGTTGTCTCCTTACTCTTGCAGCATATCCTGTTGTTTGTCCCTACCATACATGTACTTAAATGGCTACAGCATTGCACTTGGAGTACCTCAAGTGTTTATCACTGCTCCTAAATTGGTGTAAGGCCATCTACAATCCAGCACATATGACCTGCAGCTGGCAGAGTGAGTTGGAAGGCAGGCTGAGGGATTGTACTCACTTGATGGTAGTAGTTCCTATTTTCATGTTATTACTGGGCAGCACACGTTGGTTCATAGGGTTTTTGTTGTTGGTGGTGGTTTCTTTTAAATTATTATTTTAGTTTATTGGAAAAATATATTTCAAAATCCTTTTCAACCTTAGCAAGGGAAAGGTTCTTCTTCCGTGAGCTCAATCTTTCTCAGAGTCACCATTCTCTCCACCTTTATTTTGATCTCTGTGACATGGAGATCTCATAAGGATTTTTGGTTGCTCTGCACTCTTAATCTGGACCAGACTGATATGCTCAGCACTACAAGCATTTTTCTTTAGCCATTCTAACAACTAGGAAAGACAGGTAACCAAGCTATCATTACAACCCAACTTCCATGGTGACTTTTGTCATGGCAACTCTTCGTTGTGAGAACTACATTAAAGAAGGAGCTTTTTGCCCCAAAGTAAAAGGTCAATTTTTCACAGTTTTCCCATAGCAGCATCTAAGAGTGTCCCCCATCCAAGCCCTCTGTCTGAGCACACACTGTGGGATATTACTATGCAAAGAATTCCTGATTCAGCAAAGTATTCCAACATGCTCAACTTCAAACATGCTTAAGTATTTGCTGTAGCAACAGAAAAATATTTATTAATTGAAGAAACTGTTAGCAAAATCGGGATAAAGGAGGATGAAATGTGTGACAAGAAAAAGTAAAATCAAACAAAAATAAACATTGGCCTGCTTCTATGGATGATATATAGATACTGGACTGGGCACCTGCTCCAGAGGATCCAAGTGATGAGAAGCAATAAGTAACAGATCTGAGACCTCTCATGTGATAACCTCCTAAATTTGCATAGACAAAATGCCTGTTAGTAGCAGCATATTGTCCCCTGAGGCTCTATTGCTCCTCACAGTTGCATCTATTGCTGCTTGAACAGCACAAGGCAAAGAAAGGGAAAATGCTCCTTAGAAACGTTACTTCTGAGTGGCTATTGCTTTTAAAAGGTGTTTTTAAAAGGTGTTTCTGTTAGTCATACTGAAAGCATGCTTGGGAAAAGCTTTTAGAAAGCGTTTTTGCAAACCAAAGAATATCTCTGTAAAAGTATGCAGTGCAAATTTAAATCTCAGCTAAGGCTGGAAACAATGCAAAAATGTACACAACACATTTAAAATGCAGGGAAAATACATCTTTTGGTAACATTCTTCTCTAGTTTGCCTGTAAAAGGATCTTCTTCCTTGTCTGTGATATGAGCAGCTGCTACCATTTCCTCTTAAGGCTTCTCAAATCTTCAAAGTCCTGGAACGTATTTTGTCATACATCCTTAATGACCCACAGCTTAGACAGAAATAAACAGAGCTGCCTCCAGCCCACTGGCCATGAAATCGTTCTGTAGTGATTCCAATCTCTTATGGCCTTGTTAAATTGCCCAGGCCAAATAATTTGTCAGAGTTACCCAGGAATAAAATTATTTTATGCTCTCGTCAAGTGTCACCCGGTTCTGACAGCAGCATTCAGTGTTCTGTAGTTTTCCAAATCCAATTTGGAAAACAAAGCCACCATCACCTTTGAAGATGGGAAATTACTGCAGTGAATTTTGCAAGGGCTAAAATTCACATCTGCTGGCTCACTGGTTCAGTTCAAAGTTTCCTTTCAATGCCTTCTGGATCCAGATGTCTAGATCAAGAATATGTCATGTATTTTGAATAGGAACTGCAGAAGTTGAACTTAACCTTTTCCTATTAACATCTATATTTGACCGTAAAAGATTTGAAGCTGTGACACTGCTGTTTATTTTTTCTTTACTTCCTCCTTTTTCCCACTTAGAGTGTAAATAAAAGGGAAAACAACCTAAACACCAGAGCATATTTCTTCCCCAGTTAAAGCACTGAAAATCAGTGTGTTCTACAGCATGAGAGCAATTGGCTTTGAGGTGGAGAACCATTGCACTAAATGGTGTCAGTGCTTGCTGAGCAATGAGGATGCTCGGCTGCCTCTGCTCCTTCAGAAGCAGCCTCCAGTCGCTTGCACAAACCCAGAAATTATCAGGGAACATGGGAGATCCCAAATAATTCCACATCAGATGTTGTCTAATATGTCATCGGGAAGCCTGCTTCCCTCTCCTTTTCCCTTGTTAGGGGCCATGAAGTTTTGGAGACTTGTGCACACTCTTATCTTTAAACAAGGCTCATCTAATGAAAAGTCAAAATGGATAAAGTGAAATGTCTGTGTCCTTTCCCAAGGTGAAACTGTAGCCCTGCCACAGTCGGTCTCCCACTGGCTGTACTGGACGTAGAACAGCAGCTGGGAGTGTCAAGCCACAGGTTCCAAAATCGTGTGAATGCTTTCTCCAAAATCCTTTTGCCTGGAGAAGAGTCAATGGTAGAAGTAAAACCCAAACATCAGTGCAACCAAATACATCTTCAGCACATCTGTATTACCCAGCAGCTGGGGCAGGTGCATGACACCCTCTCTCCATGTGCCATGTTCCATAACCATGGAAACTTTCATATAAAGCTCTTTGAAAAAAGAACAAAAAGCACAAATGAGCACAAACAAGCTGAATGCACCACTCTCTGGCTGCTGTGTCACGTGTTCCTGCCTTCAAATAGTTCTGCCCTGTATTTAGGAAGTATTTCATAACTGGTGATCCTCCATCAACTTGAAAACACTCATGAATTCAGGACTGCACAACTCTTGGTGCAGTTAAGTATAATTACTCCTTTGCTGTCTTTTTCTCTTTCTTCCCCAACTAGAGAAACAAAGGAGACAGATTAATCACCAAGTTCTGCCACCTTTATTTAAGCTGAACAGCTCTTTTGTCCCTGAATAGTCATCTGGAATCCTCCTGGCTGAATATTGTACTGCTTAATTTGGGAAAGAGGAACAGGTGCAGGTGTGAAATTCTTTGTATCAAGGCTTGATAAAAGAAGCAGAGACAAAACCTACTGGCCCTCAATTTGCCAATCTGAAGTTGTTAGAGTAAGTAATTCATCCAACAAGATTTTTCTGTTGTGCATTGTCAGTAGTAAAAACAGCAGTGTTTTAAATTATCTTTCACAAATCCACCATCCCAACCCAATCCAGAGCAAATTTGGGCTTTTTTTTTTTTTTAATATAGGTTGGTATCTCCTAAACACATGATGGTGAAAATAAGTTTGTGTGTACAGTTTAAAGAAAGGAAAGAACTGGTACTGTTGAATTCTCTGTGGTTTATCACCATTGCCAAAGCAGGGGCTGTTTTTCTCCCAGTGTCATCTCCACCTTCTTAATCAGTGCTGAAAGTGGCGCAAAGGGAAGACAGGCTTCTTCCTGTAACATTGGCATAGAAGCTGATGATGGTTTTGGTGGTTTTCAGGGATTTTGTTGTTCTCAAATCTGCAAGACCTTATTAATGTTTTCCCCACAAATGCCTAACTCACAGGTAACACTATTTCTACTAAAAGTGCACCCCTGGAAGAACTATCTATTCCACAGACTTTCATGGATTATGCACTCACCTTGATCAACTTCCCCATTCCTCCCTCAAAATGCATTACCAAAAAAAAAAAAAAAAAAAAAAAAAAAAAAGAAAAAAAAAAAAAAAAATCCCAAAAAATTNAAAGAAAAAAAGTTCCCAGATAATTTGTAGGAGCACATTATACTTGCTCAGTGCTGCCTAACAATTAGTGTCACTTGGCATGTTACTGTCTTTTTCCTTCTAGAAGCAAATTCAATAGCTGTTTCAACAGAACGGGGGTGGTTTTGGCAGCTCTGTGACCCAGATACAAGCCTCCGTTTGAATGTATTTTCAGCATTGCTATCTTGGCTTATCTCGAGCTGGGAATCTGAAGCTCTCTGTGAGCATCCAGCTGCAGTGGAGTCAGGCAGCTGGAGTCCTGGCTGCTTGCTTAGGGCAAAACGTTGAGGGCCAAGCTGCATAGCAAATGCCCTTGGCAGCTGCTCAGGGGAAGGAGGGGAGGAGAGGAGGCAGGAATAGTTGGTTAAACAGATCTGGAAATGAGGAAGAAAAGAAGGCTTTGCTGCACCTGAGCTGGGGAGATGCTTGTGTTTATGGGGGCAGGGTTATCTGAATAAAAGGGTTTGGATTTGGTTTCCAGCTTTGCTTTGAGGTCCCTCTTAGCTCAGCAGAGCGCAGGGTGAGCGGGCACAGCACAAAGCTCCTTTCTGCTCTCAGTCCCGCACCAGGGAGCTCTGCAAAGCCTCGAATGGATTAAGGGCGGTGTAAACAGGGGGATTCACACCATCCTGCTTTCATCACCTGTTAGTCCGGGGAATGGCAGTGTCCTGTCAGAAAGTGATTTAGAGCAGGGCTGGGTGCTGCCCTGAATGTCTGTGCTCTGCCGTGTCCACAAAGGGCTCCACAGGGACCCGAGCCAGCAAGTCAAGTGCCTCTAATGGGACAGTGAATTCATTTTCCTGCCTCCAACTGCTGCTGCTGCCAAGGATGTGCCAGCGTGCCACACAGCCTGCCTCATCCTCTCCCTGGCTCGCTCATTATACTGAATTTTGTAGGCTGGCAGAAAGGTGGCCTTGCCAGCTCGTTGTCACTTAAGAAAGCTCCTGTTGTTGTGGGGAGTTCCTGACAGCTTCATTTGGGCAGCTTTGTTTGTTGTCTGTGCCTTATTAGCAGCACAAATGGGTGGGAACTGGACCAGCTATCCAACCTCCAACATATGATCTGGGACGAGCCAGTTATGGTAACATCTCCCCTGTATTTTGTAACCACCTCAGGATCAGCATCACCTGCTTGTTCTTTATTGTGCTGTGGATCGGGTCCAGCAGAGCTGGGGAGGCAGCTTAGCAGGTGACAACAATGCAAACAGATTGAGAGGGTGACTGTGGAGCTGGAAAACATGCCAGTTATTTCCATATCCAAATGTCTGCCCCTAAACATTTCAGTCACAATAACTGGGCCAGGAAAGCCTGTTGGCCACTGGCTGCTGGTTCTCAAACCAGCTGGAGCTGGCTCCAGCCTGTTAAAACTTCCAGCACCTTGATGACTGCCGTGCAGAGAGGTGAGGAATTATCCAGTTAAGAGACGTGCATATAAAGCAAGCCATAAAGCATCATTTGTGCCTATTCATACCCCCTAACTGATGACTTCAAGTGACAGAATGAACAAATGGAATTTCCAAAATCCTTAGGCAGAACTCTGCTGTGCTTATCTTCTTGTTTAAGCAAATGGCGAGAAATGAACCATGAAGTGTCCAGTTCTGGTGCACAGAATTGTTTAATCCCAGAAATGGAGAATGTTGTAAAGAGAACATGGTCCAGTCAGTTAAAACTAATTATACATATGCTTGATACAGATTAAACTTATATAAATATATATATGGGCACTCTTTTCCAGCTACAGGTTGTCATCAGATTTCCCTAACCCTGTGACACCAACTTCCTGCTCTCCCTTTTCTTCATCTATGTGAAATACAAAACTGTATTTATTCATTTGAAGTGAAGAATTATTAAGATGCTCAAAGTGAAGTGTGTCCTTCAGGACTTTGCTGGACAAAAGCCAAAGATGTGAAATGTTGCTCGTCTTATCACATACATGAGACATCCACTAATAAACAAATAAAACAAGTTCTGCCATGTGCTAATGGCATTTCCCCCCCTCAATTTGCTAACCTGTGTCTTATGCAGTGCAGATCTTTTTGAATGCCAAGGAGAAAACTTCATTAAAGTGGTCAACATTTTGGTTTACATTTCATTACAAAATTACAGTTTTAAGTGTGATTTCCCCTTAAATCTTGCTTTTTTGTGTGTCTTGGCACTACAATGGCACCATTTGTAGAGCACTGAGAGAAGCAGAAGTGCTGACACACAGAGCTTCACTCCAGCTATGGGAAAGTGCTTTTATAATTAACTCCAGGAATTCTCTTCATTGCTGGTAAAATGATGATGTGTTTCCCTCCTGTAACCTGAAAAATAGCTCCAGGGTTGAATTTTTGTCCCAACCCTTACTTTTAATTTCACATGCGTTAAAAAATAAATATATATTTTTTAACTTTGATCCCCTTCCAGAACTTGTACAAGCAGCAGTTCATGAAATAATATGTTTCTCCTAATTTATGCAAAGAATAGAACAGCTCTTACACTAACACCACAGATGGCTGTGCCCTGTCTGTAGCAGCCACATAAACACATTAGTGGAGATGTGAAGCTTCTGCGTTCTTATAACACAGCTACAGGACCTACCAGCTCTATTGGCCTGAAAGCAATGGCTCTGCCACTCTGAGAGAGCCTGACGGACAAACTATTTCTGTTATGTTACTGTTATGTTTTCTAAAGCACTTGAGAAATCAATGATGCATGAGCCTTGGCTAATGCTGAGAAAAGCTGCTGAAAATCTATATGGATTGTGTGTTCAATAATGCTGATTTCTGAGCATGTCAGGCACATCCTGCACCACAAAATAACACTAATGTTAGCTCCTGCCCCAAGTTAAAAATAATCAGCTGTGAAGCAGGACAAGAGTCTGTGTCCATGTTGAGTGGGAGGGATAGCAGTGTGATCAACACGCAGGGATCTTTTCCCTGGGGTCAACCAGATTTGGATAAAACCTTCAGGTATCAGGAGCTGCCTGTGTCCATCAGTCCCACTCTTGAAGGCTGTCCTGGTGGAGAGCACAGTGGACCACCCAAGTCTAGAGAAAACAAGGCTGCAACATGACAACCAAAACACAGCAGGCATCTGAAACACAAGGGGCTGACCAGCTCCTCTGTGAAATGGTTCTTCATGCTGTTTATTCCTCTTCAGCAGCAGCTCTAACAGCTTTCTTCTGGTGCTTAAACAGAATGTAAGAAAAAGATCAATTGGAAATCACCACCACAGTCCCAAAGTGCTGAGAAGACTCCATTATCCTGCAGTATTTGAACAAGCACCTTCCCACCTCTAAAACATTTGTGGTTGCATTGAGTGTCACAGCACTCGGGTGTGCACATGTGTCTGGCAGGCTCAGCATCTAAGCACTGTCCTTAGTGAGCAAATACCTTCTGCTCCTGGAGCATACTTCACTGGATGAGAAAGAGCAGTGTCAGATAAAATATCTGCAGAGTGGGTAAGTCACTGGTAAACTTTATTTCAGCCCCCTTCTCCTGTTTGGAGCATGCCTGCTGCACATGCTGTGAATAAGGAGCCTACTTAAGCACAGAGAAGGGGTGTGATGAATATAGCAAAAGCAAATCTAAACTGTAGGGAAGTAACCCTAGAAACTGCACTGGAATCCCTTCTCCCGTAAATAATGTGGCTTTTAACCTGAGGATGAACATCCAAGTCTTGTGCTGAAGCATGTTACAGTGAAATTCCTCACTGTGTTACCTTGGTGGACCTCACACAACAGAGGCAATCCAGGCTATGTAATGGCTTTAGATGGAAATGCAGAACTGAAACACTGAAGAGTTCCCCTTTGTTGCAAATTGCTCTTCAGGAAAGAGCCAAAAAATCTTGTGCTAAAACAGAGGGTCTGTGGGACTTTCTGCCCTGGGCCAGCTGTTTGTCAGAATTCATGACAACAGCCTGGCTGCACAAACTGCCCAGATCTCACGCCCTCCCCAGCCCTTTCCTCCACTGTTTATTAATCTCTTTTAAGGCCCCTCCCAGTTATAAGCTCCAGCTCTGGCTTCCCATTAATTCCACTTAAGAACGGGACTGGTGGTTTGGACAATTAATAGCCTGGTAAGTGAAGGAGCCTTTCACCTCCGGGTTGGAAGTTCAGACCCAAAGCACAGCAGTAGTCTGGGAATTCACCAGCAACAGATGGCTCATCTGCAGCCAGCTGAAATGTGCTGGGTACCCCCTCACTCCCCTTCTTTCTGCATAAGGCACTGTGTCACCAGCTCCCATGCGCCCTGAGCTCCCGTGGTTACTGGGAACAGACTGATCCAGGCAATGGAAGGGCTCCTCACCCCCTCCAGGCTTCATGGCTCTGTGTAGCCCAGTGCTGGTGGGGACAACAGCTTCTTCCAGTCCTGTGCTTGAGACAAACCCTGTGAGTTCAGTGAGCATCTGCAGGCCAGGCAGACTTGGGCTCCTGTTCAGCACAGACTGTACTCAAGGTGGATGGACATGGTCAAGGTTTCAGCTTGCCCAACCCACCTTGGACAAATTAAAAAAACTTTTTCACTCATATTCAGACTGAAGTCTTATCTCTTATGTAGCTTAAATTACATTCCATCTTGGAATTACTTACTCTCTGTGACCCAAATTAATGTCTGTTTTCATTATCTGTGTCAGACTGAGTGCAGAGAAAATTCAGTGCTGGAGAAAGTTGTTGGATTCACAGTACAGGAAAAGGAGACCCTCTGCCCCACATAGAACTGCCTGAAGGACCATGCAGAGCTGTGCACCCTCACCTGCCCCCAGCCAGGGCTGGGAACCCTGCTCATGCCATCCCCTTGAGCCTGTGTATGTATGCACTGTCTGTCTGCAGATGCTGTAAACAACTTCTTGCCATTTGATTCTGCACCTACAATGCTGGACACGTGGGGATGCAATGAAAAATTCGATCATCATCTCAAAGTCCAATTCACATTCAAAATGCATTTTCATTCTGCCCTCTGCGCACCGCACAGCTGACTGCAGGTGGATGCAGGAAGCTTGCACCTGTATTTCATGGGGAATTGCTCACCTCAGTACTCTGCTGACTGCAGAGATGCAAAAAAAATGCCCAGAAAGCTCCTGGTAAGCCATACCTTTTTGTTGTGTGGGCTACTCTGTGCAGGTGGGAGTCAAACTCACATAATCCCAAGTCCCCTCTGCACCCCCACACCTGAGTTAGAGACCTTGCAGCAGAAACAACACAGGTCTTTTCCTCAACTGGCAGAGCAGCTCTTTAGAGCAAACCTGTCATCACCAGTGTCCTAAGCTGATACTGTGGATGGTGACAAGGATGGGGAGGTTAAGATGAGGACAGCCATTTCATTCTATTTCTGGTACAAGGACAATAACTGCTGGTCAGGGGGGAGGGCAGACAGTTCAGCATGGTGGCATCTGTAAAGGCTGCAGCTAAATCCGACATGGCTCATGAGTCAGATGTCTTTCTAGCATGGCATCAGACAAATATCTGAACTGCAGCCTACAAAGAGTCCTTTCTTTCTATTTTAAGAGCTGTGTGAACAGAACTAGAATACTGCAGCTATTTTCCATTATGATTTATCTCTCCACACACTTAAGAGTCCACTGTGATCGTGCAACAAAATCCCAGGCTTGGAAAAATCCTCTTCACATGACCAGTGACTTCTGGTGAGAAACCCCAAAGCAAAGAAAAAGTATGAAAAGAGAACAGAAGGTGGTGGTGAGGATGGAGAGATGCAAAAAAAAAAAAAAGAAGATAGAGAAATAAATGTAGCAGAAGTTATGCCCAAGTTCATCATTGGAAAGGAAAGATGATATTAAGAACTCCAGTTGCTGATGTGAAAAGAAAGCAAGAGGCTATTTGTGCTATCTGAAAACACACAGTGTGTCATACAGCTCTATAAAAGAGGTTGGGAACAAATGACAATGTGACTTCAAAAAGGCTCATGGTGCTCTTTAGATCAGCTGGACCTGACATATCCCATCCTCAATAACAGGGTGCCTCTCGCCCCTAAGAGAAAGGAGCTTCAGGTTAGACCCAAAAGTCTCTGGTGAAACCTCCCTTCCAGGGCTGTGGCTCTGCTCCCCTCAGTGTTAAATGTCTTCTGGCTCCACCAGAAATTGCACCAGCCTGCAAGGGAGGTTTTCCCCACCATCAGTCTGCCTGACTCCAGAACTTCTCTGATTCTCTTACAGAAACCAGCTTTTTCCTCTAGCCAGGCTGAAAACCAATAGGTCTCTCTTCCTAACCTCCAAATTTTATGAAGTCACTTAAGAAGTTCAGTCTCTAATGCTGTTTCCTGAGGCAGGGTATTTAATTCTGCAGTACAATAGTCTTTTGAAGAAGATACTGTCTGCTGAAAAATGACCTGTTCTGCTTTAAAAGCAGGAAATAAAGCTTCAGGTGTCAAATCTTGGGACTTTCATTCACAGAAACAAGACAGCACATTTCAAAAGATTCACAATAAAGACCAGCAAATAACTTTTTCTCAGAATTTGCCCATAATTGACTGAATTCTAGCTGAGAAAAAAGATAATGAGAGGCTGCTTGTCTCTTGACCCAGGCCAGCAGCAGTGCTGTAGGGCTGTATCTAGAAAGCAAATTGCACCAGCCCTGTCCCTCCAGGGCAGGGGTTCAATTGTTAAATTGCTGGAGCTCTCCCACTGCTGGAGCACGCCCATGGGGTCTTGTTCCAAATTTTTCAGCCTGTCATTTGCCCCTGGGAGAGTATTTCTTGTTGATGTTTCAAATAAAAAGTTACCTCTTTTTCCCCCACTCCCAATGAATTCACTAACACAAATGTCCCCAGTGCAGAATTTCTAACACTGACAGTACTGTACGTCTTTATCTCTCCGGGGCATTGCTCTCTTCTTTGCAATAAAATAGGTCTGCTGTGGTGGGAAAATTCTCAGCCTTACCTTACACACAGCAGCTCCCTTTTTGCTTGGGAAGCAATAGAGAAATACCCTGGCAACTGTTCCCATTCTCCATATTTATTTTATTATTCACACAAATGTGAATCAGTAATCAGCATCTACCTTAAATCACCACAAATTTCCCAACTAGCTTGCTTTGTCTTTTTTCTAGGCAGCCAACCCAGCTAGTTCCCATAGGTACTAGCAAAATAAAACCCTGAGAGACAGAGATATAACATTTGATTCTTGCAAGCAGAAGCTTCTAGCGTTGCAGCCATAAAGCATCAATCAGCACCCAGCAATGCTCCTTCCTTCTGCTGCATCTGCCCAACCCTTCCCTGACCTGCATTCCTGCCGGCGGGTAGGAACCTCATTGAAATATTGACCAAAATAAAAACCGTTCCCATCAATACACACTGTTACCGTGAGCTATATTTTTGTTCATTTGTTATTATGCACAGTGACACCCAAAGCCCAGTGTGAATAAAGGGCTGTAGTGGCAGTCTTCAAGGCTGTCCCTTTCCACATGGTTTTTGTACTCAGGCAGGAGGGAAAGAGAGGAACCACATCAGCTGGAAGAGCTCCACTGGCAGTAATGGCATTGAATCAATTCTGATTTGCTCAGCTCCTCATTCCTTGTGCTCAAAGGGATGTTGTTGGCATCTTTATTGCATATCTAGGGCTTTCTTTGTTTCCCTCTTTAGGTCATATTTAGAGAAATGGTCCCTAATTCAGAAATGGTGCACAAGTCTCTGAAATGCATTCACCCGACTTTTTTCAGAGCATGTAGCATCGCTCTAAGGGCAGAATGTGACTGGTGTCATGGACCCATCACCTTCACTTCATTTTGCATGTGACAGAGAAAAAAAATCTGGCCTGGAATGGTACTTTCTGGTAGAATTAGGTATTTAGGTTATTATTTGTTCATCTCGGGGACCAAACAGCCTTTGAGAGGAGAGACGGACCATGGGCCAGACTACACAACACCTGCTCCTGCTCGTTTTCCTCCCGAGCCAGCCTGAAAGCAGTGTCCAAAAAATGATGGACACCAAGCCTGGATGGGAAAGAGGGAAAAAGGGGACCCAGAATAGCCTGCTGCCAACCTGACATGCAGAGAGCGCTGCGCCACGCTCCGCAGGCTCCGACAGCTCCGCATGAGTAGCGACGCCTCAGCTAAACAACAACCTTTCACCTGAGTCCCTTGACAAAAGAGATGAGTAACAATAAATGCAAAAAGGAGCAGCAGCCCCCAGGGCTTCTGTATGGAGCCTGACAAGCTGCTAAGTGCCAATTTGGGTCTCCTTTTGGCCTCTGCCAGACAGGAGGAACTAAGCATGTTAAGACACCGAAGAAGTGCTTATCATGCTTAATGTGGTACACGCTGGGAGAGAGGTGGGGGCTTCACTGCACCTGGATCCAGGAGAGGAGGTTGCAGTGGAGAGCTGCTCCAGTACTGCTGGGGGTTTTCTTTGTTTGAGCAAAATGCCCTGGAAGCTGCAGACTGAGTCACTCTGTGTATGGCAGAACATATAAAAAGTTGGAGGTTATGGCTATTGGGAGTCTTTTGTACAAAAACATTGGAGGAAAGAAAGTAGGGGCAGAGCAAAACTGAATGACCCGGAGGGGCCCCGCAGGCTGCTGCACCGCAGCTGAAGCTTCCCAGGACCAGGAAACAAGAACGGTGCCACTCAGGTAGTGAGAAAAGGGATGCTGGTGTCTGCTGGGAGAGCCTCGTGGTGACGGCAGGAGTGGTGTCCCGGCACATTTAGCTCACCTCAGAGTACACACTGCTCACTATGGCTCCCTCCAGCCTGTGTAAAATTTCCACCCTCAAGCATTTTAAAACCAAGAACAAGTGAGAAACCTGACCCATCTGGCTCCCATCCTACTTTCTTACACATCTGTTTTGACAGTGTTGATCTCCTGAATGTTCTGGATGTTTTCTACAACCTTTGTTTGGCCAGACTGTGCCATTAGTTACCTTTGCTACTTTCTAAATGAAATGGGATCTTGCCATTCATTTTAAAGAGTGAAGGAAATATGCAGGGAGAAAGAAATATAAATGGAAGAATAGAAGGGCAATCATAGGCTTATGCATAGGAGTTATGATGTTGCAAAAGTACTGCTAGAGACATGTATAATGCAATTTATTTCACTGAATACAAATAGCTATGCTTTTGGGTACAAAACAAGTTAAAGCCAGGCTGTGGGTGCTGCAGATGGAGCACGGGGAGTCAGGAGACTTTTCTTTCCCCTGCATGGTGCTGCTGACTTGCTGCATGAACCCAGAGATGCAGGAATCCTTACAGCCCAGAGGTGCAACAGCATTTGAGCATTGCTGTGCTGAGCCCTGCAATGCCAGAATGACACCACGTTCTTGCAGACGAGCCCTGATGGTTTCTAGCAGAGGCAGATTCTCACTCTCAGCATCGTCTCCCTCCGTTGCCAGCGGTCTATGTCTCAGGCAGGGGCAATGCAGATTGTCCTGCCCATGAGGCCCCAAACAGAGGATCCACATCCCAACCTCCCATCCAGCTTTGGGCCAGCACAGCCAGCAGCTGGGGGAAGCAAGTGGCAGAAGCTGGCAATACCTCGGGTGGCTGCAGCTTCATTTGATAAAGCTCATCTTTAAAAATCATAAGCAGGGACATCAAAAGGGACAGAGCCAAGACTGCCTCCCTCACCAGCCTGCGGGATGCAGGCCCCTGGGGACCAGGGTTTGAAAGGCATTTAAGATCCCCAGAAATTAATTTAGCTACTTCCAAAGTATCTTTTTCAAAATGATTGAAGCCGTAAGTCATACAAAATTTAAGCAGTACGAGGCATTACAAGGCCTAAGCAACTTTCCAAAGATGACATCTGTGTATTCACCTTTGCTGTGTGTGCTCTCAGAGTCAGTGATGTGATGCCACCATGACAGCCCACCCTGATGGTACCTGGGCCCCCCTTGTGCTCTGCTGTAGTAGCAATTGTACAGTACTGTCTTGAGAGACCAGGTTTCCATCTTCCCAGCCCTTCTCCCATCCTCAGAATCTTATCAAGAACTTTTAACAAGGAGCACACAGGGTTTTTTTGGCGCAGGGCACTGGGAAAACACTAAGTCTTTTCAAGATGCATCATAGACAAATATTTTTCTTTTCACAGTCATCAAGCGATTTGGAAAAACACTTTGCCACTTACCTTCTGGAATGCAGATGTCTGATCATCTATTTAATTTACGAGCCTGTTTATCATAAACTTATAAAAGATGTTTCAACAAGCAAAGGAGCAAAATCGTTAGATGTTTCAATAATCACTTCACGAGAGAAAAAACAAGTGTGGCACAAAGGCTTTCTCTGTGATTGAAGAAGAAAGATGCAAAAAACTGCACTAGTAGTTCTTGAAGAGTTGAGGCAATCTCTAGGAGTCTAATTAGCTGAAAATAAGCCCTTTCATTGACTTCTAAGTCAGAAGAAATGCAAAAGGAAGATCTATCTATTCAAGATCACAAATGAGACAGAAGTAATGTTGTGTATCTATTCCCTGGAGCATTCTGGATTATGCACAGTTCTTCAAGACCTAACCAAATATGCATATTTTTGGCCTTTAGCGAGATAAATTATGAGATGGAGAATATTGTACATTCTATCCTGAAGTAAAATATCTATGTGTCTTAAGAGTATTTTGTTTTTGCAACTAAAGTGAGGATTCAGGTTCAATCAGCACAGACAGATTTTGAAGCTGGAGCCAGTGCTAAAAGAATATTTATATTCTTCATCTGATTGTAGAAAATACCTAGAAAAGATGCTCTTTGGTAACAGTGTCAGGTTTTAGCACAAACCATGACACAGCAACAAAAAATCTTTATTAGTCCTTTTTTTTTTTTTTGTCAGACAGCACATAATGAGTGTGTAACCCCAACAAGCTGTGCAGAATTAACATGACACTAAAGCTCTGTTTGTTCAAGAAAGAGGCACGGGACTGACGGCCCAAAATTGGCAAATTTGACTTCCTTGGTTAATTGTTTTTCCACTGTGTGTTATCACAGCAATTTGAAAGCACTGGCTAATTGGTTCCTACAACAGGGCTGTTATATTGATAAATACAGCCTTGCCCACCATCTGCTTCAGCTACCCAGGCTGCACACCTGTGTGTGGCTGTTTCTGTCCAAGCCCCGAATGCCCCCGAGAGGAGCAGCTCCCCATCCCCGTTCCCAGCTGTTCTCCCGGGTGCTGGCGAAGGTCGGTGCAGCTGCTTGGTGGGCGCTGAGCCAGAGGAAACCTCGCCCTCCCCATCCCTGTGCTCCCAGCAGCTCCTCAGGGATGGGGCCAGGGCAGCCCTCAGGCCACCAGGCCTCTGTGGGCCTGAAGCTGGGTTTGTTCCCGAGGTCAGGGGAGAGCTGAGGCTCTGGAAGGAGCCCAGGAGCAGGCTTGGTGTGGGCACAGGGGTTTGTGTGCTTGCTGAGCTTCCCGGGGCCCTGCAGCACCTGCAGCCTGCCAGCTCCCAGCAGCGGGCAGCACCGGCTGCGGCAGGCTCGGGAACGGAACGGAAATTACTCTTGGATAAATTATTCAAATAATTGTTTCTATTTAAAGGGACTTTATGGACTGCTCAGTTAAATAAAATATGAAAGTGGCATGATGAAGCATGTAAGCATCCTCACCCAAGCTGGGTGGGAGCAGGGGAACAGGGCTCAGTTTAACATCCTCCCTTTGCTGACAGCTATGGGCCAGACACCAAATTCCATATTCTTGCCCCAGGCAAAAAGCTATATTTTATCATTTTTCCCCTTTATAAAGGCAGTGTGATGAGGGTCTTTTGAGGAATATCAGCAGCCTCCTGCTGGCTGCTGATTTGGGGCTTAGTCTGTTGTAAGATATTTCAAATACTGATAAAGGAGCCTGTGTACACCAAGATGACAATGATGGGGCACTTCAAACAACATGATCTCATTTGGTTCTTGGAATGGCCCAGCCTGCCCCAGAGAGCCTCTCCCAGCCTTGCCCAGCCACAGTTTGGGCCTCCAAACTGGGAGATATCCCACAGAATCACAGAATAACCCAAGCTGGAAGGGACTCACAAGGATCATCAAAGTCTAACTCCTGCCCCTGCACAGCATAACCCCAATAATCACACCATGTGTCTAGGAACGTGGTCCAAACGCCCCTTAGACTTGGTGCTGTACTAATTGGAACTGTATTTTGGAAAGAAAAGTAATTAAAACCTTTGAGCTATACTATTTTCTAAAAGCCAGAGAAGAGGTTTCAACCTCTTTTATACCCTGTTAAAGCAGCCATCACCTCTTCACCCACTGACTCCTCACATGTAAAAGGGGCATAAGAATGTTGTTTCTTTCTATGTCCAGCTGTAAGTAGGAGGGCCACCTTCTTTGCTGTCTCACCATGTGAAGATCCAGCATCTTGTACACCACCCAGTTTCTCTTGCAGCTGGTAGACATTTCTGCAGTTTTATCAGCACTATATCTAATTCCACAGGGCCCAGTTTTCACAAATGTAGCTGGCTTGGCTCTGGTTCATTCTTTGTACAAAAACATTAGCTAAACTGCTGGTGGTTTTCTTTCAAATCCTATTTATACTTCCCTCTTACTAACTCTCTAAGCAGAATGTGTTTTTTTGGTCTCTTTTTTTTTATGGACAAATTTATATCAACACCCCACCCTCCCATAAATATTGTTGTTATGTGTGATTAAGAGCATATGTCTCAGTCTGCTATTGCAGAGTTATTTCCTAATTGTTCTTTTGCAGTAGAGCAGAGAATTGGATTTTAAATATGAGCTTTGTTTTGTAGGTCATGGGGTGAAATTGGTTAGCAAACCACAGTAAACAAAATTAGTTGTTTTTTGTTATTGTTTTGGATTAGACAGATTTATTTCTTTATCTCTTACTGAACAAGTCTTTTATCTCCAGGTGTGGCTACCTGGTTCAATGCTGTACGTCACCTCTTTCACATACCCAAAGCTGAACCCTTGCTCCTCAGGCACACTAAGAATTGCAGATATTCTTGTGTCCTCATGCTGCAGCTTTATATTCCTCAGCCCTTCCCCAGTGAAGCATTTTAAAAGCTGCAGTTGGACCTCAATATTACTGCTAAAAATTGGGACTGACAAATTCCTAATAAAAATTCAGTGGATGCTAAATCTTTTCCTTGCAGATAAACTACAAAATCTGAGTCTGTGGCATCAGGAATTCATACAGAAGGAGTTGCAAAGGTCTGAGAGCCATCCCCTGCCATAGTTAGGAAGCAGGATAGCATCTCCTGGGGCCAGAGACCTGTCCCTTCCTCTGAGTGTGGCAATTTCAGTCCAATTTTCCATTCAGGGCTACCCTGTAAGACATTTTTAAAAGACACACAAAATCCAAGCACCAAATTTTTGGCTGTACCCTAATTAACATCTCCTTAGCTATCAAATTCCTTCCTCTGTAATTGGCTGTGCTCCTTTTGGCTAATTAATTTGCCCTACAACCAAATTTACCCATTGCAGTGGACACTTTCATGTTGTTTCACCCACTGGCTTTGTGCAGAAGGGGCAGGGAACCAACCCCAGATGTGAAACTGCAGCGTTTGCTCCCCTTTTTGGATGTTTCTGCTCTGCTCTTGGCACAAATTTGAATTTTAATCCAGTGTGCCTCAGTCTGGAGACCTAAATCCCTATATATAGTTGATGGAGATGGGCATTTTTTTCTGAAAGTCGTGCCAGGGCCCTGACAATTGCCCAAAGCCATGTGTGCGTCCCATAAGAGAGAGCTCTTAGCTCTCCAAAAGGAGACAGCAACCACGAGCAGAGCTGTATTCCCAAACAACGAAAGGCTCTAAGATCATTGCAGGAAGTCTCATGTTTTCTGCAGCAACAGGGTTAAAGGATGCAAGGGAAAGCACTTCCCAGGGGCCAGAGGGACTTGGCTGAGTGCAAGCCTGGAAGGAAGGATGCGGTGGGCAGAGAGAGAGATGGGGCAATAAATCCTCTTTATTTCTGCTCTGCCTTACTGGGTGTCTGTGCAATTTCTCTATTTCACAAACCAAGCATTTAGTTCATGTTCAGCAAAGCCTGGCTTTTGAGAGCTGAAATGGCTTATTCTGAGCCCCCACAGGAAGGAAAGGCCTGGGCCTGTTCTCCATGAGGCCCCTGCCATGAGAAATGTGTGAGGTGGGCAGAAAGATGAGCGGGAGCTTCCTGCTCTCCAGCCATGCTACCCTCCCTCTCCTCACAGGTAGCTGAAATTAAATTGGAGAAATCTATTCTTTCCGAAAATCCAGGGAGATGGAGAACTACCACCAGACCAGCTGCTGCTGTGTCTGAAGGCAGCAGTAGAGCTGCTTGTTCTCCTCGTGTTGCAAGGGAGAGAGACAATGGAGGGAGGGAACATGGCCATCTCATTTGTGATTTATCTCTCATGTATGACTTATTGGCTACAATATATGTTCAGGTGACAAGGAAAAGGAATAATGTAATTACTCCTGCCTTAACTGCAAGCACAATGAATCTACCTGTTGTTCTAGCAGGGGACATCTAATTAAACAAGGCAGGGACTAGGGAAGGAAAGAAGTAGCATGAAACATACACATCAGATACCTGCATATAATGCTGAGGAGCTTATTGCATGGCTGTTGCAAGGCTTATTAAACTCTCACCTGTCTGCTTCTTCCCAAAGTCCTTTTGAATCCCCCTCCCCACAGCAGCAATCATCCCAGGCTCTCCAAGGAAGTGGGTGAGCACCAATTGATTGCAGCCTGGTGCTGGTTCAGCCCACTCTGCCCCCACCACACCCTGTGGAAAGAGGTTGTGTCAAATCAGAGAGAGAAAAGCAAGCCAAGGTGCTGCAAATGGATTTGGCACCATCCATCAGCTCCAATTTGAAGTGCTTGTTTCCTTCTCTCTCCTGCTCAAAGCCCTTCTGGAGGCCGCCAGCTGTGCCTCATGTTAGCAGTGTTTGACTGTTAACCAGGGCCATGTGCACTATAAACAAAGGGCTTTGCATCAGGACCTTCAAAAAACACAGAAATCCCCAAAACTCTCAGATTAAGGGTTGCAGCACCTGCCCTTGGTAAAAAAAAACATCCAAAACACTGTCCATGGACTGTTGTCGCTGTAAAGGGTAAGACATGTCTGTCTTAATTTATTTTCAGACACTCATAATTCAGCAGTGGGAGCTTATTTTCCTAGCTTTTGCCCAGGTAGGGTGTCAAGCGTATTTTATTACATTTTGGAGAACCAGTATGTGTAAATAAAAGAAGGGGGAAAAAACGCCACTGGGCCATTTGTTTGGGTTTTAAATGACTGTTAGATTTTTCTGCTGAGAACATCCAGCATTATTTTCACCAGGGCCCTTAAGAGTTCTTGTTCTATCCAGTTTTGTCAGGCAGGGAGTCTTTGCCATATGCATTCCAGAAAACCTGAATGAGAAAAAGAGAGAAAAGAAGGGAAATCCACAGTGGCTGCTCTGGATATTTTCCCTCTTATTTCTTGTCAGCAAATTACAGAATTTTGACCAGATCGTTTAATGTATTAAAAAGGCCTTTTGAAACTTTAAAGTAGCCAAGATACTGCAATATTACTAGAAAACCTCACACAATAGTAGACAGAAAAATGGATAAGAGCTTTTATTATAGAATCATACAAAGCCAATGGACTGTGCACAAAAAGGCATTTCAGCATGAAGGCACTCTGTCCATCACTGGGGCATCAGCCCTCTGGCTATTTGTTCTGATGACGGCTCCAATGAAACTGGGGCTTTCTGGGAGTATGTGATTTTTGTCATTGACTCCAGCAGAGCCATGATTTGGCTGCTGAAGGTCTGAGGCTAATGGGACTGAGAGGTGAGCAGTGAGAGTGGGAAAGTGTCAGTCAGCTGGGTAAATTAAAGCAGCCAGAAGGAGGAGGTCAAAGCATCTCTCTTGCCATCACTGAACAATTTGGGATGGCAGAAGCAGAGGATTGTCTGGCTGGTGCAGTGTGTAGGACTGACTAGTGCCAAGGGGAGCCCAGCTTAAGAGAGAAGCAGAGAGTTGTTCTTGGCTCTGACACAGCATCTGTCCTGCAGGAGGAAGGAACAGGCTTCATTTCATTAATAGAGTTCAGCCCATTTTGGGCAAGCCCATCCCAACCCGGGGCATCCAGCTGTCCTGCCAACACCCAGCATCAGCACTGAACTTAAACTTGCGTGCTGATTCCTCGGATGTGGCTGCTCCCACCCACTTCATTCTGCAGGGACCTCTGCATCTTTAATGGGATTACACACAAACATAAATGCTTTGCTCGAAGGGACATGGCTTTATGAGCAGTGTGAGGTAGGTGTGGAGCTTTGAAAAGGCCAGGAGTTCCCCTTGCAGGTTCAGGTTTGGCTCAGTTTTACTCATCTCATGTTATCCTTTATGCCACCTGCTTGTTCTCCTTTGAGCTCTCTGAACTCATCACAAATGTGCACATGGCTGGTAAAGAAGGACTTTGGGTTGAGTGACAAAAACAGTGAGTTCACAGGAGGTTTTGGTCATCAGGTGCATTTAGTCAGTCAAAAGCTGGACTTTGAAAGGCTTTTGGGAAGGAAATGTTGATAAAAATGGGAAGGAGGCAGCGGTAGTGCAAGAGGGGAGGAAAGAAATGATTTACGATGAAGCCAAGGCAGCTGATCTGAAAGAGATAATTATTCTTCTATAACTGGCCAGGGAATGGGGGAGCCATTATGTGGATGAATGGAGACAGCAGAAGTCATTTGTCAGCCTGACTTGTTTGAGTGAGTAACTTCAATTTCTCCTTGTCTTCTTCTAAGTGCTTTTTCTTTCACCGTCACATAGGAATGTGTTTTACATTTCAAACTCTCCTGATGCTTGCTTGAGTGAGGGAAGAGAAAAAGGAGGACTTTTGCATGAATATCAGCCATGGTTTTTTGCAGCAGTGCCCACTGGCACTACTGAAACTACACGTACATTGTGTCAGTTTTTCCCAGTTTTGAGGGATTTCAGGCTTGACTGTAAAAGATTCCTTCCCAAAGAAAATTTGGAACTCAAAAACAGTCCAGGAGCAGAATATTTCCAGTGGATATTATTTGTTTGCATTTTTGATTGAAGTGAGCACAAGCTGATTCTAAAGCTTTCACTGTACAAACCTGTGCCTGTTGTGCATCCCAGCTGGCTGGGTTTATTTCCAAGGTCATTTGTGGTGACAGCTCCTAAATATTCTACAGTGACAAATTCTTCCACTTTCTCTAAGGAGTGAGAGTCACGTCCAGGATTGGGAATGAAAGGCAGACATGGAGCTGGATGGGTAGGAAGCATAGGCATGGAGGTAAAGCACAGGAAGGAGTCCTGTGGCTCGGCACCTGAACACATCTGTGCCCCTGCACCATTCCTGGTGGCAACCAACCCCAAAGCTGTCCCTCTTGTAAAACTTTAAATTGGCTGAATGGCACGAAAAAGGTTCTTCAGGAAAGGTGTTGGGAGCTCGTCAGCATGGTGTCTCTTGTATGCCAAAGACCCATGTGGACTCAAACACATGTTTTCCCTTAGACCCCCTCAGGGCAGGTGATCATTTGCTGGGCAGACCTGGCACACATGGACATCCTGAGTTCCCAAAGCTGTCTGCTCCCTTCTTGGTGTAGGCTTGTGGTTGGTCCACTCGTCAAGTGAGAGGTGTCCGCTTAATTCCTCCTTCTGCCCAAGCAGGTACACCCCAACATCCCTGACTTACAGAAGAGGGCTTTGGCTAACAGCCAGTGTTTCCTCACATCCAAGTTTTGGGAGGATGGGTGTGTACCCATGGATAGGGTTCCTGCCTGCAGGGTGGAAAAGAAGGGCTTGGATCACCTCAGGTGAAAAGCATAATTGCTCCTGACTCTCCTGCTTTGAAGGTGCATCCTTTAAGACTATTAGATAAAAGTCTAGATACTGATGCAAGCAAAACATTTTTCCTGGCTGTGTTTTAGAACCAAAGGGGAACCCTTTGAATGAAAGAAGCCCTCAAGTGGACATCTGATTTTTCACTGACTTGGTGTTTCAGTGACCTTAGGGATTAGTGAGAATTTTAAGAGCACCTGGAGTTATGACAGCTTTTGGAAAATGTTCCATCTGGCATAAGCCTGGCTTTAAGCATGGGGAGAGCCTGTCCTGCTCCAGAGGCTGCACACAGTCATGTTTCAGTTTTCTAAGTGCATGCTCCCAACTACTTTCCATGCCTACTCCTTCTAACATGCTAAACTAAACTCTGTCTTTCATGGTTACTCAAAGAGTCATTATTCCATGGTCTCATCAGCCTTCACAAGCAAATTCAAGACTGGGTGTCCTTATGGCTTCCTTTTGAGGTCCTGGTCCAGTTCATGAGCACTGTCTTCTGTCCCCAGATGGTCTTGCCAGTCCCCTCTAGAGACCTCCTTCTCACTTACCTGTGGTGTGGCTACAGCTGCCTACAGAGAAACAGGGACAGAGCTTCAGCTCACCTGTTCCAGGCACCTTCCATATAATTAAATAAACTGCATGCCAAAAACGCCTGTTGGCTGTGAAAGGTGACAGGCTCAGGTGCAACCAGATTAACTGGGCACACCTGATGTAACTTCCCTGAGACCTTTCCTGTAGCAGTTTGGGAGAAATAGCAGAAAAACTGATGCAAGACTTTGTCACCTTCTTTCTCTTAGTACCCAGGAGGCAGGGAAAAGGAATAACAAAGGGGGTGTGTGATTTACTTGATCCCTTGGCTGCTGTTTAGATAAGTCACGTTTCTTACATCTTTTGCCTGGATGAGCTCATAAGTGCAAATACTTGCAGCTTCAAATGTGTCCATTCATTATTGAACAGGAAAGGGTAGTGGAGCACTTCTGTCAGAGGCTGGAAATCATAAAAGACATAAATGATGGTAGTAAAACCAAGCTGTTATCAGAGGAAGAAGGGGTGGGGGGCAGGAAGGCAGCCCTCCTGCATTTATTCCTCTGAGACACAATTAGAACCCTGAACGAAGATTTTCGGAAAGGACCATGTTATTCCCTCTGCTTTATGTGACACACTCAAAATGAATTATGAATTTGCAGCAGAAGGCAAATCTTTCATCCCAGCTTTAGCTATTTGACTCAAAGTTTAAAACTAATGAACCTGTGGGGCCCCATTCTCCACATGCACCAGTGCAAGCCAGGGACATCTTGACTGGTGCTGGACTGGTGCAAAGCCTGGGTGAAGGGAGGGAGAGCATCACCTCAGCGTGGGGCAGGGATGTGCAAATTCAGGCCTGAGGTGGTTCAGAGTGAGACTGACCATCTGGGACTAGCTGGTGGCGTTCAGAGTTGTTGCTACACACCCAGAGGGAATGCTCTCTCTTTCAAAGGCAGCTAATTCATTTTTCATGATGGTTTGGACTTGGCCTTCTACTTTTTTCCCCCCCAGAAACTCTCGGACATGTGATGGAACAGAGCTATTAGAAGTGGTTCACAATTTATAAATAATTAGCATCTGTCTCAGGTTGGAATATGAAATAAGATATTTGGAAATTAAAAGCTGGCTTTAACATGGCAGATACTTTCCATTCCTCTCCCTCAAAAGTAAAAAAAATAAAAAGGTACTCCCAAGGCTTGTAAAGATTCAGATTCCCCATGAAAAATGGACAGTGCCTTTCTTCAGCTAAAAGAGTTCCCCTCTGTCAACCTAAATGCACTTTTAGTTAATGTATTTAACCAGACCAGCACCCTGGGCAGCCTACAAATGAAACACCAATCACAGAGCTTATGCCTGGAAGCCCTAAGACATCTTTCTTTCTGTTTGATACGACTGACACATCTCATCCTTGGCATAAAATAATCATCATTATGTTTCTAAACAGTCAAGGATTGTAGAATTTAAAATTCCCTAGGTGGAGATGAAGTTTTCTGTTCATTGTAGGAGTTAATGTTTTTTTATTAAGGAAGTTAATGTAATATTGATTTTTGTGCAGGGGAAAAACATGTTGCCATATTGTGATAGATGCAAAAGGTGAAAAGGTTTCATAAAAGGAGATGAATATTTTTTATTCATTTTAAAAACATTCCCAGAAAATGTGCAATTGCCCAACATGTGAAGATTTTTCTATGAGGTTAAACATTTTACCCCGCTCTTGCAGCTACAAGTCTTTCTTCTCCCTTTCCAAACACACACATAAGAGAAGAGTAATGTTATTCCTTGCTATGAAGTGTTAAAGTTAGGTAGCAGCTGTGATGGTATCAGCCAATATGTTGCTTTTAATGATCTCACTCATACATTATGAATGAGGAATTTGCAAGGCAGGAAAACATAGTGAACATAATCTTTAACTGTTCAGCTACTAAAGAGCTTTCTACCTGACAGTTACAGCCCCTCTGACTTGTCTGTTTGCAACAACAACTTGACATCATGCTTGGCTTTACATCAGTGTAAACCAGAAATGTGGTCAAACCACAAGCTGTGTTAATAGGTTTTCATGAGTTGAAAAAAACCCCAAAATCCAGACTTTAGATGCAGTCCACTTTTTTACACCCAAATAAAATTAACACATTAGTTTCAAGGCAGCATGTTTGCCCACCAGATCTCAGCCTGGCAGATGTGCCTTGAGTTTGATACCTGTGTTTAGCAAATGGAGGTTCTTTGGGGTGGGCTGCTTAGTTTGCAACTCCCATTTGAGATGGCACCAGAAAAGAGCATGCTAAAGGCTCTGAGACTCCTCTGTCAGCCACTGGCTCTTCTTTATTCAGGGCTGGACAAGCCATGCCAGGGATGTTGAAAGACCCAGCCTGAGCAGCAGTGCCAGCCAGGCACCAGTGGATGGGGCCCCATCCACACTATGACAGGCTCACAGGGGCTCCTGGGCCCCACATCCCTGCTCAGCTGGGTGCCACTTTCCCTGGCAGACAGGCACTGCCTCTTCTCAGTGCTCAGGGATTTGCCTTCACTCTCCTTTTCCTCTACATCTGGTGTTTCCCTCCTTGCCCTGGAGAAGCAGGAGTTGGCTGTACAGGCATCCCCTAAAGTGCTCCAGACAATTGCATCATTTGTTCTTTCTTCTTGGACCGGTATTTTAGCTCTGATGCCCCAGAGGCGAGAACCAGCTGCAGAATCCTCTGAGGCTGCAGGAAACTGCTGTGCTTTACGCCCTGTCCTTCCTGCCTTATCACTGCTGGACACAGGGAGGAGATTCTGGCCTTCTGCCTCACAGCAGCCTTTTGGTCCCTGAAAACTGTGACACCCCCACCCCCTTCAGCCAGGCTGCTGGCCCTTGGGCTCTTGGAGTGGTTGCTGCTGGCTGGCCCATGCCAGGACTCATTGCCCCATCCCTGGGAGTGTTCAAGGCCAGGTTGGATAAGGCCTTGAGCAAGCTGGCAGGGGGTTTTGGGATTAGATGGTCTTTAAGATCCCTTCCAACCCTTAACATTCCATGATTCTATGTCCCACCACAACCACTCCTGGGCAGGAGCCCACCATGAGCACTGAGGGCTGTCAGTAAACCACAAGCTGACACCTCTGCTTGCCTAGAGGATAGTTTGCTACAACATAAAGGACATTCCCGATTCCCTTGATAGAAAACAGTCTCTTTCCACCCTTCCACTTTAATAGTTTGTTAAATATATTGAGATGAACCCCTTCTCCTTCAAGGAGGATTGCAAAACTCTCCTTGCTCAATAAAGGATTTGGAAGACTTTTGCTTATTTGTATTAATTGCTTAACGAAGGCATTTCCATGTCCTCCAGTTTGGAGGCTGATGGGGTCAGAGAACAGGGAACACAGAGCTTTTTCCCATGCTCCTCTCATGCCATTCAGCCAAGAGCAGTGGAGGGGAACACAACAGAGGAGGAAGAAAGAAAAAATAACTCCACCAAGCAAGGAGATGCTTGGAAGAAGCTTCTGCAACCTTTAAGTCTGACTTTTCTCTGTGTGAATTCATCTAAAATCAAAGGAGGAATCACAGGGAGAAATGATGCAGCTACTACTTTGCAGGAAATTAAATTAGATGATAATTTCTCCTACTAATTTTAGGAACCATGACACTAGATGCACTTCTGGATTATATTTATATGCAAATACTTTAATATGGATGATATACTGGAAGACGGGTATTCATTGTCCCACTAAAAGAAAAAACAGAATATTTACTTCTGTTTCAGGAGACAATTTGTGTACGGAGGGCAGCCAGAAGGAGAATCTCAGAAATGTTGATTTTACCCCTTGTGGACAGGTATGCTGAGCCACTCCTGTCTTCACAGCATGTCACACACTCAAGAAGAAAAAGAAAAACATAATGTAATCACCTCCCAGCAGGGTGCCCTTGTTCTTGGCATAAGGATTACTGAAGACAAGATGGGAAACACAACGTGCAAAGGAAGAAGAAGACAGGCAGAAAAGCAGCCCACTGTTCCTTCTGGTGCCTGCAAAACATCCTCGTGGACATTGTGTGAGCACCAAATAATAATGGCATGGCTGGATGCTTGCAAACATCTGGGGCAACCACCAAATCTACACCTGTGTCCTCTCAGACCTGGTCTCTGCTGAGAGCGCTTTGTATCAGACCACATCCTCCCTCCCCGCTGACCATTCATACCATTCAGGCAGTGACCCTGCAGGGATGTCCTCTCCAGGGCTTTGTCCCTTGGGACACCCCGTCTCTGGAGCCAGGGCCAGGTGAACACGGTGGTCCTGAGCTCCTCTGCTGGCAGCCCTGATGCCAGGGGAGCTGGGAGAGGGGGCTCCTGAGCTGGGTTTGTTTAGAGGAGGAGTTCCAGGCAGTGCTGGGCAGGCTCTGGGAGCGTGGGAAGTCCCTGCCTCAGGTGAGTCCAGTTCCTCCTTGAGGCTGAAGAGCAAATAGAGATTGCTACAGGGGGAGCATCTCCCATCCAAACTTTGTGCTGAGGTTGCCTCTGAAAGTCAAAAGATGCAAGTTCAGGGTTATGCCTTAAAGAAATCCACTCTTGGCCACAACACCAACCCTGTCCTCCTGCCGACTCCTTGCAGACACGTTGCCTTACAGCCAGTGGCAGGCATCCAAGGCTAGATGTGATAAAGTGTGACCTTCCTTTCTATTCCTCGTCACTCTTCCTTTTCTTCATTAAATCCCTCTGCCTCCCACTTGCCACTTGGAGTGAGACAATGATTCATTTGTTTATAAATTAATTTCCTTATACTTTGCTTTCCCATTCTCTGCTTCTGTATATTTTATGTCTCTACAACTTCCACGACTAAAATCATGTTTAATTAAGAGGCTTCTTCTAATCTGAACTTTTGATGCCTTAACCTGCATTTTTTTCATCCTTCACTATTATAGTTAGATGCCTTCAAGAAGAGACACTTGCCTGTGCTTACTCACTATGCTAATATTTACATATCAGAAAAATGGCAGTGTTTAATTCCTCTTGAGAAAATAGGAATGAAAGATCTTTAAAAAAAACCCACAGTATTTGTAAAGGAGACTTTGTGTACCACTGGGCACTTCTGATGGATGCGCACCCCTTAGCCAAATTAAGTAGATTGGTACAGGGTCCAAAGGAGCTAAAGGCCTGAGCCACAGATGGGCCAAGAACTCCTCCAGGAAACACATAGAGGAACAGAGTGACCCAGTGAGCATCGATGCATATGAGCTTGGAACACCAATCATGCAATTAACAGATGAATAGAGGGTGGTTCTTCCAAGACTCATTTATCAGGGAACAAAGAAGTTTGTGGGTACAATGAGTTTCATGCATACTTTTCCCATTGTATGCAATTTGACTACAGGCCAACCACTTTATTCCATAAATGTGACAGCCTAAGTGAGCCTTCCCTGAGCTCAGACAGTGTGGCTGCATGTGGGGATCTGCCTTGAGCTAGGACACCTCTCAAGGTTGCTCCTTGAGGCAGAGTGACCTTCGACTAACAACATCTTGGGGTGAATCCATTGAAGTTCTCTCTAAATTGCAACTGGACTGCAACCAGGTGAGTCTCCTCTGGAGCAGGGTTTGATGTTCCTTGCCTGATACTGAGATCCTTTCTTGCCGAGGGCAGAGTGACCCCTTACTCACAACAGATCTTTGGTAAGTGACTGAAATAGCTGAATTCATACCAGGGAAATCCATGGAGCCAATTCCATTAGGTATAACCCATGCCCAAGTTTGAGACTAAGATGGGCTCCAGCTGCACATAAGCTCCATCAGGAGTTTAAAAAGCATGGGATTTCACTCTGAACCTTGTGACTCAACAGGAGGGTCTCACTGACCCTCTTGCGACTTCAGTCTCTGTTTAATAATAATTTTGGCTTGATTCTCACTTGATTTCCCTGTGTATGTGAACCTTGCCGTTGAACTTTGTTAGTTGCCCTTTCACAAATTCATATTAAACCCACTTTTGCTAATAATACCTTTGGTGGTAATTCTTTAAACTATTTAAATCACTCATACATGGCAATACCATTCCACTGTGCAGACCTCTTGGCCCTGCTGTGTAGACTCCTTGTACTCTAATGACATAGTAACCCAATCAAGAAGAAAAAATATTTTAAAAAATTTAAAATCTGCTGAAGGTTTCTCATTACCAACCTTTGGGCTCTTTTGATGGCTGCAGCACATTGCAGTTCATTTAACTGCATTGTCTCTGCTTCTTACTTATGTTTGCTTCTCCTTCACAGGAAAAATAAAGTATTTTCTCAGACTGACAGACAAGGATTCATGTTCTGCTCCTTCGGTAATTTGGAAAATGAAAATATACTGCTCACAGCTTTTTGTTATTTTTAACAGAACTATATTTTATCCTTTCATGTCAGAAGCGAGACAGATTAATGGCTTCTGGAATTTATTTCCAATGCTGATTTTGTTTCCAAAGTTTTGAGAGCAATGAGACAGATCTGCAGCCCTCTCTCCAGTGGGAAAGGGAAGTGGCATCTGTTCCTGCTTTGTCCTCAGAGCTGCTAGTGAGGGCGTCTGGATCAACCATCCATTCTCTGCCAGTGCATGTAGTCAGCCAGAGGGCCCTTTTCTGCTGATGTAAATGAGAATTGGCCTGGAAGTGCTCTAGTATGTGGTAAGGAGCCAATAACCCCTCAGCTCTCTGAAGGAACAAGAAAGTTTTAAATCATCTTTACTTTGCATGTCCTTTAAAACTTGTCCTAAGCAAAGCTTAGCTGGACATAAAGCCCTTGGCTGACTGCTCTGGCCAAGCTCTGGTTTCTGCTGTGCTGGCCATCCACACATAGAGATACACAGCAGGACTGCTCAGCCTGTGACTTTCTGTCCTGAACAGGATTGCCATGCTGAGCTTGACATGTGGCCATTCTTCCTCACCAGTGAGCTGCTACCTCTGCCTGGTTCTGCTGCCAGCAGGGAAATCCGTGCTGCGATTGCCCAGAACTTCTACCAACATTTTGGTCAGGTTTCTGGATGGCATTTTACATGGCTTTCTGGAGATTGCCAATCCAGATCTGTGATTTTGCAGTTACAGACAGCAAAAAGGCAAAGAAACCTGCAGATATCAAGGGTATGTCCAGGCAGCATTCCCAGTGCCCTCAACCAGGGGAGACCAGAGCATGAGGGATGAGGGCAGGAGCAAAGGCTGATGCTGCCTGCATTGGCGATGTTGTTTCCTCTCACCTCCCTGCTGATTACAATTTGCCACAGAAGCCAAATCAGATCATGTAGTGTTTGCTCCAGTGAGGTTTTCTGAACTGGAGCAGGAAGAAGAGAATGCCTGAGCTCCAGAAGAAATTGTTTTCACTGACTTTCTGACACAACAGATCCCAATGCCTCCGTCACTCCTACAGAAATTTCTTCATTTTCAAAGTCTGTAGCTGAGCTGGAAATTATTTTCTAATCCAGACTTCATTTAGGTTCTTCAGGTGATGGTGAATTCACAACCTCACGAACAAAATTGTTCTAATCAACTCAATAGTTGAAAATCTCTGCCTTATCCTTTACTTGAATTTATCTGTCTTCAGCATCCTGCTACAAAATCTTATGCTATTGTCTGTGAGATCTAGGTTTTCCCTCCACACAGATACACAGGGCAGCATTAATCTGCCCACGTTTAGACATCTGCAGTGCACATCTATATCTGAATTAATCATCAGTGATCCTCGTATGGTCAAAGAAGAGAAATGAAGACTAGCATGATGTGAATCACTTCCCTTAAAATAAATGTCTAGCACAGATCAGGTGAACTTCCCTGCAGAAAGGCCTCTTTCTTTCACACTGGATGGACAGCTCAATCAAAACTTAAAGGAAGTGCACCTTCACAGACTAGGAGTAGTCACCATCTAATCTAGTGAAGCTATTTGGAGCAAGTTATAGTTTAACCTATACAGAAGAAAAAACCCACTATGAAACTGATAGAGATGCTCGGCATGAAGAGTACTTCCTGGGATGATTCAGCCCTGTTCTTCACTCTGTATCTGCAAATGGTGGCTGATGGCTGGAAATTACTTTCATCTCACTGCAGAGAGTCAGCAGTGTCCATCTGTCACTTTGGTCCCACATGAGCTTTCAGGTTTAAGCATGTGCAAATTACACCTGTTTCCAGCTTTCAGTGTTTCAGGATGACCTGGAATTTTTATCTTGCTTCACCTCAAGTAGATGAAATGGAAGAAAGGGTGTTGGTTTTTAAAACTGAGGAAACTAATAGGCTAATATTTCCTTTATTTTATCTGATCAGATTTAGAAATTGCTTCTGCCTCAGCAGAATAGAGGAGAATAAAGTATCAGGGTTATATCCAAAGAGAGTTCAAAGTCTGGTTTATCAGTGTATGGAGAAATGGGTTAAAATCAATAAGATTCAACTTTAATTGATTTCCTATAGGGAAGACTCTGCTCTATAATATCTGAAACCCATTAGTCAATGTGTCTTTGAAGTATTAAATTTATTATGAAAACCCTGAAGATATTCTGTTTTAAATACATGGAAGCTTATGTGCTTACTGGATTATAGGCGTGTATTAAATATAACGCTCACCCTCTAATGGAGCACAGCAGCATTTTCACACTATCATTATTCTGAGTCTCATCCTGCTCCTGCAAATTCACAGAAAACGTACCTATAAAATGCCTATCTGGCATTATGCCCACTTAATTATCATCTCAGGGATTATTATAATGGCCACATGGGGATCTCCTTTGAGAGTACAAGGCGTATAAAATAGCATCTCTTTATTCTTTGATGTTTAGGACCTTCCTTCCGATGCCCCAGGTGCCTGACAAAGGGTCCTGAGCTTGAGGTAATGTTAGTGGGTGTGTTTGTGTCTAGTTTATATTATTGTGCCTCGCACAGCCAGCCTTTGGGTAGCATTTCTTGGAGATTCAGTTAGCTTCTAAGGAGAAAAATGGAGTCACCATGCCCAGGCCCTTACAGGTCTAGAAGTGCTGGACTTTGTCACACTCTGCTCCACACTGAAGCTGCTACAAAAACACAAGCCAGGCCAAAGTGTGACTCCGTGAATGTCCCTCACCTAATATTACCTTACTTCATTATGTCTTCAGTCAGAGTTTCTCCTGAAAGTAGAGAAGAAACTTTTGTAGTAAATAAAAACACTTTACTTCAAAAGCTCCTATGGGGTAAATTTACAAATATTTCTTCCACTGATGATAAAACATGCTATTTCTATTAAGAGAGAAAACAATTTATTCCCAAGAAATAAAACTACTGAATGTTGAAATATTAATTTAGATAACAGGCTTTATGTCACATAGATTGCTTTTCTGTTTATGAACTAGAAACAACGGGCTTTTCTATTTTTCTTTTTAAAACTTCTTTAGCAATGTTATGAATTGTTTGAGATGCAGCTTTGACAGTTCTAATTCATGAGCTGGGGAGCTAGTTATTAATTTATTTTCTTACCTTAAAATCTGTAATAAATCAGAGTTTTTTTCCTATCTTCTTTATTTTTGGGGTGGGGAATGAAGTTATAGGGAACATTCATGCGTATGCAAGAGTCTCAATGCAGAATGAGCAGGGCACAAAACCAGGGAATAAATTTACCCTCTTTCATATTTCCTTGCAATGTTTGCCCTGTGATTATTTGAGCAGGAAGAACTTACATCAAAGTGTTAGAAATAGGAAGCTGATGCTACTCCTGCACCTGGAAAGCCAATGGGGCTGGATTAAGAGCATAAAGCTGCAGCGGGGCATTTCCAGAGGATGAGGTTAAAAACCTGGTTTTCCAGGGCCAGATATGGAAAAATAAATCCCAGTCAGGGGATGCACCATTTCAGTGGTGTCTCAGAGAACCAAGCTGCTTGATATGGAAAAAATGTTCATAGTTATTTCTCCCATCCCCAAGGACTCTTCAGATTGGTTTTGCTCATGTACCTCATATTTATTCTCAATGAACAGAGCGCAGAAATGGTTGTTCTTCGGGAGTAAAACCTGTCCCCAGGAGAGCTCAGAAACCTTGCACACTTCTGTAGAAACAATTCCATCCATTTCTGAGCTCTCAAGTGCCATGTAAAGAGAGTATTGGCCCCCGGGGGAAAGAGCAGGGGAGGGATGAGAAGGAATTTCACCCACACAGGATGGGTTTGCTGTTCATTACTTGCTCTCATGTCAGAGGTTGCAGTTGTCCTATCAGGACTGAAGCAGCAGCACCCCTGAGAAGCATCTGTAGCAATCACTTCCTGGTGAACAGTTCTTATAAATTACAAAAGTAAGAAAACTGTGAACAAGTTCTAAAGACAAAATAGAGATAATTTGACTGATACAAGAGGTATTTTTAATGATACAGTGTTTGCCTGAAAAAAAATTCTCTAGTGCTTAAATAAAAGCATTTTAATAGTGAACAGAAGATAGGGCAATTCCCTACAGCCTAAATAATTTTACATATGGATGTAGGCAGTGGTAGACTAGGACAAACAACTAATTTTAATTTCCTCTTCAATTCCTTAGGAAAGAGCAACATCTTCAGACTTTAGAAACAAGTCATATGACAAACTTCAGAGGTTTCATCCCATTGTGTAGGATGATTTGAAAAGTGATTTGACTAAGCAAATGTTTCCCCTTTGCAAACTGAATCAGAGTATTTTCAGTAACTATTTGGATTATGCAAAGGATTCCTAAACATTATTAAAGGTTTCTGACCTTACTGTTTGTGAAGACTTTGATGGGAATGGAAAATTCTGAGAATGATAAAATCTGGTGCTCATAATGGAAGCACAGGAACAGAGGCAAGAGGGGCGTGATGTAGCAGGGAACTGAAAATCCCTTTCATGAGAAAAATCATCTTTCCCCATGCTTGGATGCTGTGGCAAGAGGGCATATATAAACATAAGGCAAGAAAATAATGTATTGATTTTGCTGTTAAATGTTATAATACATTCTTTGTTGTTCCAGGAAAGGTTAATTGTGTTGCCCAAAAGAGAAACATGACACTGTATTCGGAACTATTCCTGAAGGTAATGAAAGTACATTTAAAAGGCATTACCCTAAGCTACAACAGAGTGTAGGAGAGGCTAACGTTTAACTTAGCATACAACATAATGATAAACAAACTTCAGTGCTTGTTTGGAGAGCCAGACTTTCCCAAACGGGGTTTAAAAGGAAGTTTATTTGTTAATGTGCCAAAGGCATCACCAACCCCCTCACTTGTCACCTACCTCTAGTTTCCAGAATACAAATAAGCTTCCTTCATTTCCCCCCTTCCTTGGAGTGGTAGTGGCTGTTAATGTGGACTGAAGCAGAGGCTTTCAAGTAAACGAGAGGAATTTTGCAGTTCATGTTGCCGTGGTGAATGCCTGCTGTCATGGACCCCTGTGCACTTGATCACTCTGGGATGCACCTCATTTTTGGCTGGTGCCACTAATCTGTGGTCACTCACTGAACAAGGCATGGGCTCAAATGAATCCCCCATTTCTACCTGATGGAGAGAAACAGGCACTTGAAAAAGCCAATTTATCTCAGGTCAGATGCCTGGTTTAGGATGGGATGAATGACCCACTAGCAAAGCCTTTTCTTGTCTACATTCTCAGGAGCAAGTTTAGAACAAGCAGCTCATTTTCAGAGAGCTACATGTAGATGGCTTAGCTTGAGACTAAAATACCTAAATGTAGGTGTTTGCATATGAACTACCTGCCTAAACTGCTATTCCAGTCAGGGTAAGTGGGGTTGATGCCACCAGTAGAGCGAAGGGAGATGAGCATGCACTGTGTCTACTATGGCTGTGTCAAATCCCTTTCCAGCTTCTCTGACCATGAAGACAAAGGTTGCAAGGAAAAACTGATCAGTTCATGCATTGCAAACCAAAATTAAGATTTAGTTAAGCAATTAATGTTTATTAGCTTGTTAAAAGCATCATTAATCAACAACCCATGAACTATACATTCAGTAAGGAGTGTTGATTTAGGGTTAATATTAGCAATACAGCAAATAAAGCACAATAGGAGACACTTACACCAGGTTAATATACCACTACAGACTTCTAAACACCCTGCTACAACCAATCCCACAAATCCCAGTTTTGCAGCTACACCCTCACTGAGTTGTATGCACCCCCCTGGTCAGGTGGGGCACAAACAGAACCCCTGGAAATGTGGATTCCCTGTTTCACACCTCTTCCCATGGAGGTGCAAGGACTCCAGCTTCATGTGTGTGTGCTGCAGGCTGCAATCCCCTATCACACAGACACATCCTGGTGAAAAAGCCACCACAAGATCCTCTGAGGCCTCTGAGGTGTTTAGAACCAGTTCACATGTTCTGAGGTACCTGAGACATACTGGGAAGGCTGGTGGATACGACATGGGACCTATGTGACAGCTGGAGGCCAGATATGATGACCCAAAACATCTCAGGTGACACTGGACACCTCCACCTGGGCAACTGAAGCCAAGCTCCATGTTCTTCTGTTCTCTTCACACATGCATCAGTGGCTGTGTTTAGATGGTCTGTCATCAGTCCTAGAGGCTGAATCCCACGATCCCATGAAAACATGCAGATTTTGTCTTGCTGCTTGTATCTACAGGCCTTCTGCTCTTGAAATGTCTAATAGCTTTCTTCCCTTTAGAGAAGGAGTTCCTCCTTCAGCGGAATAAAAGGGTAGCTCTGTAGGCTCCATGCTCCAGTCTCTCCATCAGCTTTGCCATTAAGCACAATTTTCCTAAGAGCTAGGGAGGGAGTGATGGAGAGACAGGAGATATATCCACGAGTGCAGGAGTGCTGAGGCATGCCCTTTTTTTGAGAAATTGTCAGTATGTGAATTGATTTCTATTTCAAGGAGATCAAAGCTGGCCAGCAATTAACCATTTCCAGGAATTACTGGCTGACCCCTGCAGTGCAGTGCACGGGGAGGACATTTGCAGTGCCAAGCCTGCTGTTTCATTCACCATTTTGGGAATGATTAGCTAGGGTCAGACCACGGGATCAGTGCAATTAGTCTTGCACCACCTGCCTCGAGGTCCTTGTGTGAAGGAAAGCAGCCACACTGTGTGTTCTTCACAATGGGTGAAAATCCCCTCTTGCCTCCAACCCTGTCACTCCTCCCCTGCCTCATAACCACCCACATCTCCTGCATCTTTTAATCTGTACTTCTTCAGGAACATTTACTGAATTACCTGGAGATTAGTGGTTGTCACTCACAGTGGGAACGTGCTCCTTGCAGCTCTACACAGCCATGGCTGGCAGAGGAACACCGCTGGCTTCTCTGGAGTAGAAGGGAGAAAGGAAGACTCACAAATAAATATGACCCCAAACCTGGGAACTTGACACTGAATTCTATGTAATGGCTAAAGCAGCCTCTTTTTCCTTTTCCTTCTCAGATTGGTTTTGTTTCTATAATGATCCTAGTCAAAATTACCATTTAAATCTTTTTCAACTAAAAGAAAAGACTTTTTAATGACATGGAAGTTTTGATGGAACTGTTTCCATTTTCAGTCCTTCTAAAAAAGAGCTTAAGCAAACTTTTTAAATTTGTGAAGAGAAATTTAAATACATGACAAAGAACAACATTTTCAATGACATTTTTCTTTCTTATAATGTAAAAAAGATTTTATATATATATATATGTATATACATATTTATATCTTCCCAAAGCTGCTCTCACAAAGAAATGCAGAAGAAGCTTTCAGAACCCTTACAGCTGAATTTTCTTTTTCAAAGCTGGAATGGGGAGAGATAATGCTGATCCTTCTCTCTCAGGATCCCCACCAGGAGAGGAAGGATGGTAGCAAAATTTAATGCATTAATCTCTGAGCTCCCTGTGGAACATGTCTTGCCACATAGGGCTGGAGCTTTGCAGAAATTCAGGTATTCTGGCATGCACTGGTAGTGAGCAGAAGAAGTAAATCAAGAAGAGCTATTTTAAGACAACCTAAATCCACAAGGCAGATCAGTGGCTGGGAGGGTGCAGTGCCATCAATGGTGCTCACAACATCTGCAACTCATCTGCTGGTGGCATTGCACCAAAAAAAAAAAAAAAAGGATTTACCAAGAATTGGCCTGTCTGTCACTTCTTTTAGCTCCTGAATATCAGTGTCTCCCTCCTTCATCCTTTCCTCCTGTTCCCCCATCTCTTCTCCAGACCACCTGCCACAAACAGCCTTGCCTTTCAAGATACAGAGCTCAGACTCATGGCTGATAATCACAACTCAGGAACTGCAATGTCCTTTTCTGTGCTCTTTACAAATTTCTCTGTGGACTAAGTACTTCTAATGCTGCTGTAAATTGTGATTTCCCTGGCCCTTCATTTTGAGATGGATCTCTCTCCACCTTCACTGGCTTAATCTTCTTCACTGTTTTAAATATTTTCTTTGTTTTCTGGTAAGACTTCATGGTTTTTCTTAGTTTCATCTGACCCTGTTCTAGTTGATCAGCCTCCTTTGCTTCCATGTTATATCTTCACCTGAGTGCTTCTGGAGGTTTTTTGAAACTACATCTTCCCATTAAAAGGAATAGTGTGGTGCTGTCTGCACAGCTACCATCTCCTCCTCCTCCAAATGCCATCCCTTCTGACTGCTTACAGATGTTACAGATTGACAAGCATTAAGCCCATGAGCAACCACCAAATCCTGTTATATCTGGCCTCCCATTAAGACCTCATGGTCACTTCATTCCATTTCACCTGTTTGATTCACTACTTTAGTGGTTCATGTTTTGTCTCCAGTAGCATATCTACATACTGCAATCAAGATCTCCCTTATGTTTCTTTCTGATAATCCAGATGGATCCATCTCTCTAGGACTTGGTGACAGAGGCATTTTCAGGAGCCATCCCATCATTTCATAAGTGTTTTCTACAGTTCACTCAAATTCTGAGAAGCTGTAACACCAAAAAACTGCATGCTCCAGCACTGCACTTTGCACTGGATTTCAGTGTCTTGCATTGAGAACAAATGTTTTTTCTGCTTCTTCTCACCACACTCCTGGTTTTGTAGCTAAAGATTGGGTTAATAAGCTTATAACCACAACATGTTTTGGAGTACAAGATGTTATGCACTTGAGCGGCCTCTTCTTTATGAATCTGATAACCTTGTCAGAATTAGTGCTTTACAGAAAATAGTTTTGGCATGTTCCATATAAGTTTCATCCACTCACTGTGTTCCCAGATTTTGCAGCTTTTTGTGATAAAACTCTGTTTTTTAGAGTAAACACACATTAACAAGCGAACAAGATTTCTTTGATGGCTGACTGATACTTTAATTTACCCCATTAACACTTTTGCATGATAGAAATATTTCTTGGTAGCTTTGTGATATTTTAATTATTCATTTGATAATTTAATTGATTAGTTGTCTGGATAGTGCTTAGTCTAGAACAGAAAAAATTTGTCAAACATGTGAGACATGGGTGCATCTTCCTGCTACTCCTCATAACAGAACATTGCTTATGGTACACTTATGTCTGTTCTGGGCCACCACTACTCATCTTCAAACCTCCTTCTGAAAACTGGCCTACCTCAGTTGTTGCTTTTCTCTTCTTCCTGGCAGCCCTTCTTTAAAAACTCTTCATAATGTTCTTAGGGATGGATTTTTCTCTGGTGCCTTTATATACATTTATAAATTTTCTGCACCCCATTAACTTCTCATTTATATTGATTGCTAGCTACTTTCCTTTCTTTCCCTCCATTTATTATATATTGCTATTTTATTTCCAGTTGCTGCCTTCCTTCCCTGCTGAACTAGGGTGGCCTTTTGCCAACATTCTCAGCTTGACATCAGTCAGTCTGCTGAGATGCTGAGACTATGAGCCGCCACCCTGGCCAACACTGTCTCCTTATTTCTTGCTTTCTCCCTTTCCTCCTAGTCAGTCTGACTGCCTCCAGCTACTGTCTCTTATTTAGACAAAAAGCTTTTTAGTCAGAGATTTCTGTCTTTGCACAGCATCTGCCAGGGCTTGATCCACTGAAAGAACTCCATAACCCGAAGCTTTAGGTGGATGTTCACGGGAGGAAAAGTGGTAACTGCTTCAGAAGGTGCCACCCTTCAGCTGCAAGTGACCATGCCAAGATCACTTCAGCATGGGGAAAGCAGAGCAGCTGAAAGCCCTGCTAAGGTGCTTCTAGTAACTCTGCTTCCCTTTGCACTGAAATAAATCAGGGCTGCTCCCCGGGTCAGTTGGCTTGCATCAGTCAAACAGGGTGGTGAAGAACATTTTCACGGGCAATAATTTCACAAAACTTCTTCAAGTATTGTCCAAGCAAATGATTAGCTGTACGTAATATTACAGAATCCCAGAATAAGATGAGTTGGAAGGCACTTACAACGATGATCGAGTCCAGCTCCTGGCCCTTCACAGAACCATCCCCAAGAGTATTCTCCAAATGCTTCTCTTGCTCCAACAAGGAATAAAGAATCGAACCTGGGGACAGAACACTGCTCTCTTTGGCCCTGGCTTTCTTTGATTGCTTTACCCATGAAGAAAGTAGGAGAAAGGAAGGTAAAAACACCTTCACACTGTGGTTGCCCTAGAAGCCACCCCTGTGACGTGAATACCTGTTTCCCTTTCTCTAAATAACACACTGCCGCATATCACGATCAGTGACTTTGACTAATGTAATTATTAAAGACTCAAAAGTTATACTTGTGTTTGTCAAAACAGATCAAAGTTACGCTTTTATTAGTCTCCATGCAAGCCGTGTGGCTCTGATAATACATTGGTTATTACTTATTATTCAGTTGGTGTGAACGGAATGAAAGAAGAAAAGGAGGGCTCGTGTGTGGGTAATGCTATTTTTCAATTAGTTTGCTTGTGGGTTTGAGCATTAAATTGGATAAGTAAAAGATGGTGGATAGGACCCATCTGCCAGGAAATTGCTTGCATGTGGCCTTCTGTTACTCTCCTGCATTTGATCAGTGGTACAGTGTGTGGGGGTTGATTAATTCATTCAAGTCCCTCTGGGATATACAGCCTGCCCAAGAACATACATCCTAATAAATAAAAATTGAATCACATAATCACAGAATGGTTGGGGTTGGAAGGGAGATCTGGAGATCATCAGTCCAATCTCTCTGCTCAAGTAGGTTCCCCTAGAGTAGGTTGCACAGGACCATGTCCAGGTAGGTTGGAATATCTCCAGAGGAGACTCCACAACCTATTTGGGCAGCTGTTCCAGTGCACTGTCACACTCAAAGTAAAGAAATTTTTCCTCAACCATGAAAAGCACTTTGTGCAAATATTGAGTAAAGCCACACTTGTGTGGACTGAACAGGAGAGGAAAGCTTCACCTCTCTCTGCTCCCCACACCAGCACTGAGAGGATCCCATCCAAAAGAAAACCCACTTGTGCTCAGGGGGAGCCCTTCCCACACATATTGCAGCCCTCCGTGTGACTCAATGTCTGGATGCCACACAGAAAACAGACCAAATTCTGGGCAGTATCAAGCTCAGTAATGACAGGGCACTGTCACCATGACCCAATCCACCAGCTCATCCAATGTCACCCATCTCCTTCCTTTCCTCAGGGGCCTGCAGGCCCAACACTGCTTGTAGGGCACCTGCTGAATTAAAGCAAACCCCTGCACTCTCTCAGGCCATATCAGAGGCACAACTGAGGCTGGCCAAGAAAAGCCAGGAGACCTTAGAAGGGTCTGCAATATGAATGGGGAGCTGAGCCTGAATGTGTGTATGCTACCACCAGCTTAGGAAAAGGATCTGTGTGTGTTAAATGTCCTATCTCTGGGCTTTCCACAGAAAAAGCCTTTTTATTTTTTTCTTTTAAAATAAATTTTGCCTCCTTTTGAAATGGACATGGATAAAGTGTTCCATGTGACCAAAGTCCATTCCTCTCTCTAGCTTAGATGGGTAAATTAGACCTTATTGTTTTTATGTTGGTTACAATTTTCAGTAACTTCTACGCTTCCCCTTCCAGCCCTTATCCACAACATCTCCTGTATGTCTCCTCTGTTCAAACCCAATCTCAACTCTTAGAGTCCTCTCCAGTTCAATACAAACCTTTCCATGTCCAGCAGAAGTGGATAATCAGGGCATCCTATTGCCAGTCCACAGGCCTTGTAGGGAGTCAGATATTTTGGGATTGCAACAAAGTGGATGGAGGTGAGCTTCAAGATGCCACCAAGTTGTCAGATGCAGGTAGAATGCTAACAGTGGAGATTAATGCACTGGAAGTTGTGCAACTATTGTGAACTCATGCTTCAGGCATCAGACAAAAATATTAGCAGGTATTCAAATGCTCTACAGTGTTCCTCTATTCTCCAATATGTTATCATGGCACAACATCCACCTACAAGGGGACCAAGGTCAGACTTCTAAATCCTTTGAGTGAGCAGCTAGAAGATTGAATATATCACAGTGTTTACTCTCTAGAGTGCAGAGATAAATATTTCCACTTGCCAAAGGACTGTTCTAAATAATCTTTTTCATTTTGTAGCTGTTTGGGTAGCACATCACAGCTTGCTTCTCTAGACTCATCACTGCTTTCACAGCCCTGATGAGGCTTATAATTGCTTTAATACACCAGATCCTTGGGTAAGACCAGTGGTACTATCTGAGGCTTTCATTAGGGATGATACAGCTAAAAATAGCAGTCATGCTCAGATACCCGTGGTGATCAACTGTATCCCTTCTATGCTGAATAATACTCTTCTTTTTCTCAAAACATGCTTTAAATGTGGAGGTTTCTTACAGCATTTTACTCTAATGGAAAATTCATAGCCTTTATCTTTTCTTTTGTCATGCTTAAACTTAGGATAGCAAAAGAAGGATTGAGCAGCAGCAAGAGCTGAGCTAAGAACATCATCCTCTACAAAGAAAAATCATGGATTAAGTTGCTTCTAGGGAGAACTATTTACAATTCAGTCTTCAAATAAAACAGACAAGGAATAGTATCCCTTAGCAACCCTGACAAAATCCTTGCTTTATAGCAAGAAATAAACTGTTTTATTATATACAGTCATGCTCAGTCCTCAAATCAGAGATAATTCAAAGCTTGTATGGTCCAGAATGGTGTATTTGAGCCCTCCTTATAGCACTGTGGTTCAATTTAGCCATCTTTGCAAAATTAGCTTTCTCAGAACTTGTAAAATGTCAATCTGTATAAATGAAGAAAGAGCAAAAATTCACCCCAGGTGACAGCAATCCTCTGCAGCATCCCAGATCCTCAGCCTTTCCGTCCCTCCTCCCCTCCCCACGGGCTTGCAGAAGTTACTTGTCTTCCCAAAGCAGCTCACCTTTCAGCATGAAGGAACTGAAAATGTAAGCATGGAAAATCACCAGGTCCTTGATTCTTTCTCCTGCAAACTCATTTCTGCTCCTGCGATATTCTAACCTGACATAAGTAACAGTGGAAAGAAAAGGCATGAATAGAAAATTACTATCCTTATACATTTGCTTTGGCTTTTTCTAACATCCAGGTGGGTGTTTCAAAGGTAGGTAGTTGGCACTGCAGAAAGTAGCATGGGACTCAGTGGAACAGCCCTGTAAATGTATTTTGGTTGCTTGCGATCGTTGTGAAATTGGTTTCTCTCAACACCTACAAGACAACATGGATGGACAGAATGGAACAGATCAATTTCAGTTAATTTTAATATTTAATAGGAAATCCTCATGAGGGGAATCTCAGAGAAAAATGTCAAAGTTTAATTGCTTTCTGCATTTTTGCACACATACACCTACACAGGAACAGCTAGCACAGATTTCCTTCACAACTTCAGGGCTGCAGTGCTCTTCCTGTTTCTGGAAACCTCAGCTGATGGCCTGTGGTCACCCAAACCCCCCAGCACAGCAAGCTCTCACACCAGCATTGCAGGCAGCTGCAGAAATGCCCTGGTACCTTCTTGACACCTAGGAGCAGAGCTTTGTGTGGCTAAGTCAGAAGTTTATTTTATGGGCACAACTAAAACCAGAGGTTTAATGGTTCCTTCACACATGTGGCAGTTACCATGACATTTGTCTTTAAAGAAATATAGATTTAGGTAAAAGCAAGTGCAGTTAAACAGATAAAATCCAAAGTAGACAGCATTTTTGCACATTTTCTAAAACCAGAAATGAGGAGAGTTTGAACAGCTCCAGTTATTGCTCTTGTCCTGCTCACATTCATCACACAAGCTGCCAGACCACGGAGCTCTACACCACCCTGATGTGTCTGGAGACACTGATTGTCATATTAAACCCATCCTCAATTAACATCATCAGGGGTAACAGAAGACTTTCTGTACCAATGACCCAGTGGTTCTATGAGTGTTCAGCAGGCACCAGCCTCATGTCTATAATGCAGGACTATTTGATTCCAGCCCTGGCTTATACTGTTCCCCAAATGCCTGTTTATTACAGGATGTGAGAATGATGGGACATGCAGACATCTGTGTTAACCTCACTGTGTTCCCTGTCTGAGTCCTGCCCTAATTAAATTTGGGAGCCTGCTAATTTCTCCACGGACCAGTTTGCAGCACAGACAGCGAGTTCTCTGCTGAGATAATGAAACTGTTATAATCTGTAGGATATGTTTTCCTGGGCAGCAGAGTTTATACTCGGGGTTAAAAAAAGAGCTGATAAAAGCTCAAGTTTTCACCATTTTTCAGTCTAAGATGGTAACCAGTATTTTTGCAGCTCCCTGGAAATTCCCACCACGCCGCTGACAACGTGGTGAATCACAATGCTCTGCCACATCTCTGAAGCTTAAACATGTTGAAGTTTGCTGTAATTTGCAACACACTGCACTGCAGAGCCCTTTAGAAGTCAACTTGATATATCTGTTATCAGTAGTCAGTGCTTTTGTTTTTCTCAGTGAGCAGGAGGAGAAGCCAGAAATCCCACTGTGCTGAGACAGGGCTGGAGAAAAACAGCTCAGCCTCTGTCCTCCCAGCCCAGCCTGCAGAGAGGGCTAATGCTGTTCTCAGCATTTGTCTGACATTCACTGGGAGGTGCTGAGGGATTATTATCTTTATTTATTGAGGCCCCATCATGACTTGGATCACTCCTTAACAAGGTCACCATAATCATATTGCAATCAGGCTGCCCTTTCCCTTCCCAGTCCTGTAATTAGTGTTTGCCCTTGTAACTGGAAGATTAACCACATGACCTATTATTAACCTCTCTCCACCTATTATGATCTCTTTGGTGTTCCTTTTTAATGCAGATACTGTTGAAACAGGGGCTGTTTTAATTATATTGTATTAGCATGGGAGAGATTCTCAAATATGTGGGGAATATGCCGATTATAGATTTAATGATAACTCCAAGTACCAGAAAGTGTAACTGCTGTATAATTAGAGGGAAACTCCAGTGCAACAACACACAGCTCTCACTTGGTACTCACTGCAAATCCACATGGCTGCACAGGACACACTGGTGTACACAGGTAGATACATTCTCTGTCCCACAGAGTCCCACTCCAGGCAGTCCAGTCCTGACAGTCAAGTGCCAGAATTGAGACTGCCATATCCTCATCCTGGGTGGTTTTTAGCTCTCAGTGTGTGGGTGTTCTATTGAAAAGCCTTCTCACACTGTCCCAGTGCTTGTTCTGTATCTCCACCAAGGCCTGGGGTTACCCAGGAAACACTTGGTCTGGCCAAGGGCAAGATGAAAAAGTAACACAATGTAAGTGGAAGGATACTGATGTCTGCAATTGCATTACAGTTATTACAACTATTACAGTTGTTACAATTTTTAATGGGTCTGAACCAAGCTACCAACTGACAGCCTCTTGAGATTTATGCCATGAACCTAATTGAACAAATCCTGAATAACTATTGCAAACAGAGCACTAGTGATCAACAGACTGCATCATTATTTTGGGACTAAGGGTTCTGAGCCAGCAGGTCTTTCATACAGCTGTGAGTAGCACCTCGGTTTTGAAGTTAAAAGGGCTTAAAAGAGAAGCAACTTGTATAGATGGTTTTGAGAATAGTGCACCTCAAAAAAAAAAAATCTGGCATTTACTCACAGTTAAAACAAGCAAAGTGAGTTGTATAAATGTTATTCTGAATTATCCATCCAGTTTGGAGTGTTCATTGTGAGTGTACTCTCTCTCACACCACTCTGCAAGCTGCTGAAATGCCATTTACCCTCTCCAGTGCCAAGGTCATGCCCTGCAATGCTTCAGGAACGTGTGGATGTACATGTGCATCTCTCCTGGTCCCTGCACCATACTCATCAGATCTCCTCATGTCAGATCATCAGGTAAGAACAGTGCTTCTCCTCAGAAGCAACATGTACTCCTAGTTTTACTGAAATGGTTAGAGAAGGAGCGTGTGGATATGGAGGATGGACACAGATGGACACAGAGTTCCCACTAGCTGCTGGGAGTGGAGAAGCAAACTGGTAGCAGCACTTAGTAGTTTATTACCAGCTTCTGTTGGCTGAATTGTACAAAATATTTCCTCCTCCTGGAAATATTTCCTCATCAACAATCCGATGCTGTTATTTCCCCTCTTCGTCCATGGTGCCACAATTAAAAATGCACATGGGACACTAGCTGTCCAGTCCTTGATGATGTCCAAACTGACTGACTGATAACTTTTCCGACTTTTCCTGGCTGGTGAGGATGCCCTGAGTGCATCTGCGCTTGCTCCCACCTAGGCCTCATCTGCAGACCTACCTGCAAACTGTGAGAAACCTGGGAGCCAATACACCTGGCTGACACTCTGTGCTGGGCCTGCAAGTGAAGAAGGGTGTGTGATTTCAGCCTGTAAAATTAATCAGGCACAGTGGAACTACTGGAGTTGCTCATGGTGTCTCTAACTCAGCAGCGGATGCAGTGACTCATGCACGTGTCAGGTCCCATTCACTGAGTTTGTGTTTGCACTTTGTCTATTTGCTGATCCATCCTAAGCCGGTCCAGAACTCGATTCAAATCCTACCCATCTCAGTCTTTCCTTTTGGACTGGGGCCCGTGAGCACAGATGTTCAGGCTCATTCTCTGTGAACTCCCCATGAGCCACAGAGGATCCAACAGCAAAGTCTCCATGAACACCCAAGGGCTCCCAGTGCTGCTGGTGGTCTTGGACTTCAATATGTAGGATATACTATAGGGGTAGCTGCAACAGACATAAGAATGGAGGTTGAATTTGGGGATATCCTGCCCCAAAAAGGCAAAATAAAGTAAGACAGTGACCAGCTCAGTGAGATGCCATCTTTTCACTTCTGTTAGCACAAAGAAGTAAAAAGTTTAAGCAGTATTTTAATCTAACAGCTTTCATAACAAGTAAAAACCCCTACATGACTTTGCATTTGTTGACAAAATTCTCTGTAAACTGATCTCATAAATCCAACACTCTAAAAAATACTTATAACACTTTATGTTTTAGCTCTATTACAATTTGTTGTAATCACAACAGAAAAAAATTAAAGCTGTCTAAAATTCACAAACAGGTGGAAAGGAGGATTTTTATGATTTATGGTGTAATCTCCTTTCCTCAGCTTTTTGGGATATCAAAAGTGATAGTTTAATCACACATCTATCTATGCCAGGAAATAAAGGAAAGACATATGTGAGATGAAGGGGGAATCAAATCCAAGCAGTAATTCTGTGTGGTCTGGCAATTGGAAGAAAATCATCCATGTTTGCAGCTAATTCAAATTCACTTACCATAGGATGCTTCTTAAAATATTTAATTTTCTACTTAATTTGGCTGCAGTGAGTCTGAACAATATTAACTGATTCTCATTTTTCATCTGCACACAAATATTTGAATGCTGTCATTTTTCAATCTACAAGGAAAGACCTTCCAAACGGACCTGAGAGCATTGCTGAGATCTGGTGTTGCCTTTTGTTCGCTGAGTTCTGGTGGTGCCTTCCCAAAAGTCCTGGAGAAAAAGCTGGAAGAACCATATTGCATTTTCATGTGAAGAAAAATGGTGAAGTCAGGTATTTCCCATGTCCAAAATCATGTGCGTAATGAGTTTGCCCTGTGTTGTTGGAGATTTACAAATCAACATTGGCATGGTTTACACCTGGGAATGTTGGTGTATCCCTCCAATTTTTCAAGGCTGGCTGAGAAACCATAGGAGACCTAGCTAGATGTTCAATGAGCACAGAGCTGAGGCTAGAAATACCTAACTGGGGGCTGAAATAAGTAGACTCATTAGCATTCAGAATCATTTGATAGGGAGAAGCCACAATAAACTCCAACAATAAGAAACCACTGGGGCTGTATGCCTTGTGAAGGGTAACAAACACTCCACAAGATGTTTCTTAGGGTTTCTATTAATCTTCTCTAAGAGGCAAGACCTTCTAATTTGGGCTTGAACCATGACTCCTTCCCTACCATCTGTGGCAGAGTAATTTGCCATGCTGCACACATCTAGCAGGACTGTAGATGACACCTGAAATAAATGGGCAAAGTCTTCTATTTGCAGTTTGATGGCAGCAAGTACTGGAGCTCCAGTGGTAGTAGAACTTGGTGATTTTTTGCCGGCTTATGGCTGAGACTGCAGGCAACTAGAAAACTTCTTAAAGCCCTAAGGGAATGTATTTTATTACTGTGTAAGGATGTGCTGGGCTGTAACTTTCCTCATCCTTGCCACAATGCAACGGGAAAGGAAGTGGGAGTATGTACACAAGGTTCCTCATCAAATATTGAAGGAAACATGTTTTTAAACCATTGGTCTATGCTGATGGACATATAGTCATGGCCCTTGATCTCCTTTAAATTAGTCATCCCTGGTTTACAATGATAAAATTTGCTTCAAGCCCATCTCTGCATAGTTCCTACACTGCCTCTTAACTTTGATGGTTCCCCTGTTGCCCCGTGGCAGCCGCTTGCCCTGAGCACTGAGGCAAATGCTTGTTCTTGCCCCTTGCTCTCCACTGGGATTCCCTGCAGCTTCACAGCATCAAACATCCTCCCACCACCACTGGCAACAGCCATGAGCTGTGCTCCCTTTTCAACACCAAGAAGGTGCTACTTGCACTGGTCTCAGAGGATCAGAGATCCTGAGTGTGTTACTGCTGCCTGCCATGCTCTGAGGTGATTTTTCTAAACTTCTTCTGATTATTCACAAGCCACGTGCTCACATCTTTTGCATGCAGTGTTTTATTTCTTCTGCTTAATGGAAGCTGATGCATTACATGCAGAAAGGCCCTTTTCTTTTGTGAATCATGCAGAGTGTTCAAGACACAATTTGCCTGTGAGAAATCCTGGAGTTAATGTGACCTGACAACAGAAAGTTTGGTTCTTCATGCCTAGTTCCCAAAAATTTGCAAACATGAAAGCTACAATTTATGACCAGTGTTGGTACAATCCAGCTTTTGAGGAAAAAACATCAATTTGTTGATTTACACAGAAAACTCTAATTTATGCATTATCAAAGTAAGATCTTCCTGAGCTGGAAGAAGTTTGGTACTGCACAGGGAGAGCACTTTCCAGACCTATGGCACTATTTCAGTGACAAAGAAGGGAGTGACATGAGCAGGCTGTAATTTCCCCGCAGAACTTGTGTGGGAGTTCAGCTGCGTGCCTGCGTCTGTGTGTGTGTGAGAAAGAGAAAGGGACAGGCAGAGAGAGGAAGAAACTTGCTGCATTATGCATTAATCTCAATGTATGTAGGCAGAGTACAAGCCAGAATTTTCTCTCTTGGGGGCTCTGAATTAGATCCTAATTCCATGTCAAGGTGCTTATGTAGAAGTGTTCCAAATTAATTTCTAGTGTGCACAGCTGCCCACTGCTTTAACTATGGTCATACTAAAAACACAGCATTCACTTGCAGGGTTTAGTCCACTTAGGGCTCTAAATATCTTAGGATAGTAGAAGCTTGTATTGTAATTGTTCATCACAAGTTTGACACAAGTCCTATTTTTCCGACTCCTTCTTTACACTGCTACTTGCAGCCCATGTAATCCAACAGATAAGCAAAACCCCAAACAATCTTCCACCCCTCAACAGTTTAGAAGATTTATTTGGTTTACTTCTTACCAGGCAAGAAGAGGAATCTTATGAGGGCATCAGCTCCCTTAACATCTCAAGCCTGGCTCCTTCCCTGTAGGTGACAGGGTGGTTTAGACTCAGTCACCACCTTCTCTTGATAACAGAGCTATTCCTGAGCAGTGCTGAGCACCATCCGGCAGTGTGCCAGAGAGGAAGACTGCTGAGACCCTCTCTACTCACCCCTTCTGGTTGTCAAAACCGGGGCAGTGAGAAGAAACCCACAGGGGAATGAGACCCAATTTTTGGCAGGTGGCAGTGGCTCACACTGACTTCTGACAGGTCTGTGTTCAGCACTCAGCCTGATGGGCTCCTAAAATCCCAGTTGTAGGGGAGTTTGCAAAGGGCTCTTCTATGCCTTAAGGAGCTGGCAAGGTTTCCAGAGTTGCCAATAGTTAGTGGGATCTGACTCTGAAGGTGGGGCCTCAAAAATACCGTGGATTAGAAATGTTTCATGAGAAAGCCCACATGCTGCTTCAAAGACTGAGGCCGTGGCTGTGGCTCTGCTGTCTCTAACTGAGCTCCCCTGCTCTGGGCACAGCCCTCTCACTGGGCAGCTCTGGCTTTCATGTGTCCTACAAGGAGCAGCTCCTGCTCCAACTCTTCTCTATCTCTCAGACACATCGAGTGTTCCCAAACCTTCCTGCCTAGACACATTAAATTGTACAAGGGGCTTGACTTTTATGCAAATTGTCATAATTATATCCACAGCCTCTGAACTAAAAAGAAACAATCCCCATCCGAAGCTTTCAACCTGACAGCTTCTCTTGAAATGACAGATCCTCCATGTGCCATGTATCTAACACCCCAGCTGTATCTCTGTACAGCTCTGTCACCTCCTCTCAGGCTCACAAGACCCAGAGCCTGGTACTTTCACGGTTATCATTTTGCCAACCCCCACCTTCAATGCTATCTCTACCATGGGGCCGTGCTGATTATTTTTTTGATTCTGCTGCACGCTCAAAATCATTTGCTCTTTTCTCTCTTGCTGTTTCTGATCTGACAGCACCAGCTTCGAGAAGTGTGCTTAGATGTACACTTAATATGTAGTATCTGTAAAGAAGATGATTTTCTGGGTTAAGGTCCCCTTCATCAAGACTGTCCTTAAACAGTCCAGTGTTTTTGAAGGAATGGGGCACTTAAATGTTCCAGTTCCTAAATGCTTCTGCAGGGCAAATTAAGACAGCTTTGTGTCTTGCACCTTAAAGTTGACAACAGTCTGCTACAGTTTAGTAGTTCTGATCCTGCCATTTTTGGAGAGGGGGAAACAAAATGGATCCAGAAAAGAGGAGTTTCCTTATTCTCCAGAAGCAAAACCACTTGCTGTCATAGACTGCATCACATACATCAAGCAGCCCTGACCTGTTCTGGTTTATCCACTGAGACAGCCCAAAATACTGTTCCTACATATATCTGCACCTATTTGTGTGTGATTATACACACAGGAAAGAGTTAAGCCCTGCAGCGTCTCAACGCTGGTCTCCTTTACAAAGGAAAAAGTAGGGCAGAGTTATGTGGTTTGTCATGAACATGAAGGGAATCCTCAGACCAGAGACTGAAGGATTATCTCCAACCTGCTCCTTCAGAGCTACCCCACTAGTCTGTTTCTAACAGCTTTTCCTAGGGATGTTGAGTGTTCCATGATATCAACAAACAAAAATATTCCATGGCACATTTCCTGCCTTTATGGTGATTGTATGTTTACCACCTCTTGCCAATATTCTCTTTCTTCTCTATTCTCTTCCCCAACATTACTTTTTCAAAGGTGCCACATGTTTCTCCACCCTTAAAGTCACCTCAAATGCAATCAAGCCATAGACCCAGATGACTTAGAATTCTCAATTATTGTCCTGAAGTCCCTGTACAAGACAGAGCTGGGAGGGAAGATGGGAGTGCTTCAGTTCCTTCAAGAGCCAGTGTCAAAACAATCCTATCAGCTCATGGCGCTAAATACGTTAATTACTGTTTCTTAATTTCAAGAGACAAAACTTCAATTGTAATAACAGAAACATCCATCAGAAAAGGCATCATTGCCACATGATTAACAGCTGTCCTGACACAGCTCTGAGTTCAACATATTTGCAGAACTGTATTTTAAAAACATCGTCAGAGGGAAATGAGTGAAGACGCAGGCAGGAATATTTAGAGCCTTTCCGATTGCTGCAGGGCTGGTATGGAAATTAGGGACTCTTCCTGGCATGATAGCCCACTCTTTTTATGGGATTAGAGCAATGAATGTCTGGATTAGCCAGCATGATTCTTAGAATATTCTCAAAAATTCTGTCCCTAAAGCCACCATTTCAGCCTCTTTAATTACAGAAGCAGGCTGTGCAGACACAGGTCAGCTATTCAACTACTGTCAGAGCTGAGTGTTATAAGTGATGACACAAAAGCAGAGCAAATTTTGTACTAGAAAAGTTATGAAGATCTGTACACATAGAAACAGACTTTTTTTTTTCACTAGCGTAATAAGACTGTTTTTATTTCTCCCTGGAGAAGCTCTGTGCACAGTCCCATATCCCTCTGCTACAAAATTAGCTCTGGGCAAAACTATTCCAGGGATTGAAGACAGACCCAGCCTCTACTATGCTCTGATTTTTTTTCTTTTTTTTTTCTGCTATATATAGATACTTTGGCAAAATTCAGGCTTTGTTTTGCTAGGAGCCATTGGCCAAACTTTGGTTCAGCTCTTGGTAATGCTGCTCCTTGCACAAAGTCTCGTAGCTGCACTTTCCCCAGCCAGTCACCAACCTGAAATTTCCTGAGGCATCACTGTCAGAGAGGTCTAAGCACTCGCTAAGTGAGGCCCTGGAGGCATTTCAAGAGGGACCTTCTGAAACTCAGACACCTGACATAACTGACGACTTTGCAAGTTTAGACCATTTGGTGATCCCCACCCATCTGCCCTGCTGTAACACAACGGGGTCTGCGTTTCTGGGGTCAAACGATTTCATTTCCAGCATGAGAACTGCCATGTTTGGAGGGGAGTTTTCCCACTGCATCTCCATTGAAACATCATTTTTTGAAACACGTGCCCAGCAGGTGGTGAAAAAGATGACACTGATGTGTAACAGGGTGAGTAACCCAGAAATTAACACTGCAGTCCCTCAGCTCCATGACTGTGGTGAAGTCTGTGCAGAAAGCACAGGGAAGAGAGCAAACTGGATTGCTGGCCTGGGACTGAAAAGGATTCCATTTTCTTCATTAAAATGAAGTTATCATACTGTTGTACCTCACTGACATTTACAGTAAACCTTACTGTTCGTAAGGCATCCCTATACAACACTGATGGGAATGTTTCAGATCACTATAAAAACTTTGGCAATGAATGTAATTCATTCCAATGCCAACCTGAGTGAGGAGATGAACAATTATTCAATCCTCTTGATAAATTTCCAAGTAAAAAAATTACTAATCATCAGTTATGGGCACGTATATAAGACCTATGTGTTTAAATCGTTGCAGCAATTTGTAGTTAATATTCCCAGGCTGATTAAATGCGGCAAAGGTGGTCCTGGCTGAACTCTTTGCAGCCATGGAAGGATGTGAAGGATGGGAGTTAGTAATAATATGAGCACAGTTCTAATCAAAGTCCTGTCTGAACAGAAACCTCCAATAACTTGCACAGTGCTCTAGCACAACACTGTTTAACACAGGAGAAGGTTTCTGGGCCAGTGCTGTGAACCATTAGCCATGTAGCTAAATCTGAGAGATGACAATGAAAAGGGCTTTTACTTGCTCTTGCCCATTTTCTCCCCTTGGCCTGTGGGCCCTGTTTCACTCCCATGACCTATGCAAGTAATTTTGGACCTCATAACTGGGCAATGATTTGTTGTTATTAAAGCAAAGCATAGGATCCATTGCATAGCATCTAGGGTAGCAGGCCAGCAAGTCTGAGGCACATTTACCATGTGGCTCCTGGAAAGGAGCCTGTTTGAAGGCTCTGAGCCATGAGATCCATCCCTTTCTCCTCAGCAAGGTACTGCCTCCATCCACAGGGGACCACAGCTCCCCAGTGCTGTGGCTTGAGATCTGCAGAGCTGCAGTCCTGGTGAGACCCCCACTTAATGCAAGGGAGAGTGAGGTACCAATGTTATATCACATTGCACCATCCTCAGCACTCCTGAATCCCACAGTTCAGATCTGGGTGGAGGGAGAGCATCAATGAACCACCCTCAGCCTGTGCCAGTGCTAGAGACCAAGCACAGCTCTACATTCCAATCGTTTCAGGAAAGCTCTCTCTGGGAAACAAGCTGTCAAACGTAACCAAACAGCCCTGCTGGAAGGGACTTTTCTCCCTGTCATGTGGGAAGTTAGACAGGGTGATTAGGAAGATCACTTCAACCATTAAAAATCTGCAAGGTTCCAGCATTCCAGGCACACATCAGAACCCCAGGATCTCACTTTCTCTCACTGACAGAGATAAGTGTGTGTTGATCATTTGTGGGTCTAAAAATCCTTTCTTTGCTGAAAGCCAGAAGCCTTTCCTCTCCTGCAGTTTCATTAGATTTTAGAAATCAAACAACCAGCTCTGAAAGCATCTGCTGGGACACACAGATTTGTGAGCTTCCCATTAACAGGCGGCCGCCCTCTTTGCGTCTGTGTTACGTGGGGTTTCAATGCATCATTTTTCTGAGAGTGACAAGATCTTTAGTCTCTGCAGGTTCTGGTTTCACGCAGGTCCTCAAACACCCATTGCCTCTCCTGTCACACTGACAGATCAGGATCAGCTTCCCAGGAGGACAATGGGCAACAACCTTGAAAGATCCTAGCCTTGGGTGTGCTATCAAAGAGAAGGAAAAGTGAAATAAATGGAAGAGACTCACAGCAGAGCACAAGCTTCCCTGCTCCAGGCTCAGTCTCACACCCAATGAAGTACACGGCAGCTCCTGACCGAATCCGTTGGGAAGAGGTGTTTTTCCCAGTATCTGCAATGATCAATGAGGAACCAGAGCAGAGTGCCTGCAGCTCCTGCAGCAGGAAGCACAGCAGGCACTGCTGAACTGGACTGCCAAGAACTGGTGGCTTTTCTGTGGGCTCACAAAAGGTCGTTCATCACCGCAGCAGATGCCGACTGCTTTCAGCAGCATGGAAAAGAAATTAAAAGTAGGTGGAAAAGACCTTTTTGTTTAGCTGGAGGATAAGTAATAGATCAAAATGTTTAACATATTAGCATATCACTGCAGCTCAGACACACGTGGGTTCCTGCTGCTTAACACATGGCAGAGCTGTCACCTGAGCTGTGGTGACTGTGCTGGTGGACGATTGCCAAGAGGAAAGCGTGGTCTCAGAGTTATTTATTGTGAGTGATCTGTGGTAGCTCTCTGCCATTGCCCCAGCGTCAAGCTCTTATCTGAGCACTAGAGCTGGCTGGGGAGAGCAGCTCTCCTGGACAGGTGGAGCTGCTTTCCCAGACAGTCTTCTAGTGGATTTGAGGGGGGGTTAAGCTCGCTACAATAAATACTGCAATTCCTGGAATATTAAAGTTTTTTATTTTCAGCGTTGAGGCTATGCAGAGGATGCTTACATATTGACTAGAGCCACAACAGGCTCACCACTGCACAGGAAGGAGAGGGAGCAAGAAGCCCACTGTGAGAGGCTCCTATCATCTGAAGTCTACTTAACTTATTCCACTCTTAAGGAAACTGAGCATTGCATCAGGTCAACAACCGCAGAGATGAAGGTGAGTCAAGAGCAACCTAATCACCAAGTGCTTTCTCCAGCCAAGGTGCACTTGCATGCTCAGCAGCAAGTCCATGGTGTCACCTCTGGAGGTGTCACAACTGTTTGGAAAACAAACATTGCCCACACCACCAATTACAGCAAGAAAGGCCCTTGCTGGACTTGCACTGACCTTCTCCAACTCCTCCTCTTACAAGGGGTGAGCAGAAGAAGCCAGCTTCTCATTCACGTTCATGTGCTGTTCTCTTGGGTTTTTGAATTAAAGGTAATAAAAGATGACCAGATCCATGCAGCTGGCTGCAGCCACTAGGAAAGAAAATGTCCTCTGGAGACCTGCTTCTCTGTGGGGTGGTCTGAGCCCACATGACATCCTCAGATGTGCACCAAAGGGAGGCCATCACAGTAGTCATTTTCCACATTGTAACAGAGATACAAATAAAAATGTCCTTGTTCACATGTAACTAATCCCAAGGCTGAACTCCTTCCATTTAAAAGCCATTTAGCAAAAAGCTTTGCTATCAAAATTGTTATCAAAGCTACCTCACCTGGCACATCACATTTCTGTGCATTTTTTCTGTGAGTATAAAAAAAAACCCTCAAGACAGCAAACAACCAGGATTTTCAAATATGTCTCCATCCTGTAAATTGTTTGTTGCAGATCAAGAAAAGGAGGGGATCTCTGACTCCTCATGACACAACTGACTTAATTCCAACCCTCTTCTGCAACCATCCACAGCTGAGCATGGGCTCATGACTGATTTATTTTCCTACCTTTGTGGGCACCACCTGACTGTGCTCTCTCCTGCATGGACCCATTGCCAGCTGGGTTTGGGTGTGTACTCACCTGAGCTGAGTTTGTTTGTGTTCACCTGAATGGCAGTCACAGCAGTAAGCACCTTGCAGAATGTCTCTTTTCTTAGCAGAGTGTCAGCCTGCTAAATTCATCAAAATAAATAGTACTTGTACATAGAATGCACATCTATGCATAAAACAGGTTGTCTGGGGAATACAAGCTTTGGAGTTTATTGGCAAGTTGAGCCATGACTCAGAGACCACGTACAGACCTTACAAAATTATGTATCCTGTAAGTGCATCAAAGTGGCCAGAAAAGGGAAAAACAGCTGTGCATGTTTTTCTCTCTCCTCCTTTCACTTTGGGACTCAGCCTATAAAATAATAATATGCCTTCCCAGTATTATCATTTGTCTTGATTTTCCGTAGAGAATTGCATAACAGCAATAGCCCTATTAGCATTCAGCACTCAGTTCTTTGCTTTGTGCTTTCACCCTTATTCCTTTTTCTTAATAAAATAATGAGTTTTGCATTTGATAGATTCCTGACACCTCAGGAGACTGGGCTGTCCTCTGTTTAGCCATTGAATAGGAAAACTTGGAACTCACCTGTGTGACAGTCCCTTTGCAATATGCCAGCTCTGTCCACACATTAGGGAGAATTCAGGCAAATTCAGATCACACTAAGCCAGTGATGCTGACGGGAGCCTAATGGAGCAAGAGGGACTGAAAGCTGTCACTGCCAGGGGGCAATTCGTTACCAGATAGTCCCATTTGCAATTCCTAGGATGTGAATAGGTTTAAAAGTACTATGTGCAAGGGCTGCCTTTTCAGGCATGTCCAGGCTCAGAGCATTGTATAAGGCAACTATACCTGGAGCTGCACTGTATCTCTGCTATTAAGGTAAACAATATTTCCTCACCTGCATTTCTGATAATCTTTTTTTTTCCCTACAGGTAAAAATAAAACCCTCAGGGGTCTGGAAGTTATCTGTCCAGAAGGAAAACATGGGGCCCCCTCCCCAGAATAGGGAAGGAGGAGCTGCTGCAATGCCTCACTGTGTTCTGGTGCCATCAGCTAAGTGGGTAAAGCTGGGCAGCGGGAGCCACAGGAGAAAAACGCACCTTAGTCCTTGCTTTTCCTCCCTGCCCCAAAGTCGCTGTGGTGAGGTGTGCAGCTCCAGTGGCCTGGCTGCACCCAGGCTACAGCTCAGTGCTGCAGGTGGATGCTCACCAGCAATACTTGGGCAGCACCAAGGCGCTGGAGAGCCCAGGCCAGCGTGGCTGTCGCACACAGCGATGGTGCTTGCAGTGCACAGCTGCTGCCCAAGGACCAAACTCTGCCTTGGTCAGAACAGAGAGGCAACATTTCACCTGCAATGAATCAGCAGGAGATTTGGGTCCTAGGGATGTAGGTCCAGCTGTCCAGAGCAGCAGCTGCAGCAGAAACCAGCGACAGCTTTGTTTGATCTGGTTACACTGTCATAAGTGTCACAGATGGGTCAGAAAGGCGGCTCCAAGGGCATGAAATCTAGCAAGGATTTCTGCCCCTCCCTCCTCCTTTGGGGAATGTTATGGTATAAAATACTTTTTCTTTGTAGAGCTGAGCGAGCAAAAAGGCAAATTCTCACATCTTTTCAAGGGAATGGTGGTGTTTATTGAACTTTCTGACACAGCCACTAGATGCCTCTGTTCTCTGATGCCTGCTCCAGAGTGGGGCATGTGCCGGGATGCAGCAGCCAGGGCCAGAACATGGGGCACCGACTGTGGAGAAATCCTGACTGCTTCAGCCGCCTTCTCCCTAATGACCTAATAGTTATCTGGGACTGTTGTTGCAGATGTGGAAATTAGGAGACAGTGCTGGTCATTAACAGGAATGGTGTCATCTGCCTGCCTTTTCTGCTCTGGTTTTGTGGTGGCTCTGGAGGAGGTGACATGAAGCTCAGCCATTAGTGTCTGTGCACGTGGACATGGCCACCTGTCCCTGCACACCCTGGCCCTGTGACCATAGAGCCCATTGCAGTGTCCAAGCCCTGGAGCTGCACTCTCGGCCCCCACTGCCCCTCATGGGGGAATCAGTCCAAAGCAGAAGAGACAGTCTCCCAGCAAAGTCATTAACCCACGCAGAAACATTCCCCAAATTAACCCTGAAGTGTTTCCTTGTGTACAGGTCCAGCAAGGAGACTGATTCCAACAGGAATCTGGCACTTGATCAGTGTGAGGGAGCTTTTGTGGCTGCTGAAATAGCTCTGCATCCAGAAGATTAATGCTTGCTCCATGTCCTTCCAGCCCCACAGAAGGTAGGCACCGGTGGTCAATGTAGAAAATCTTAACATTTGCTTCTTCTGAAGTGATCTCTCCCCCAAAATGAACTTAAGCAAGGATTTATCTAGAGTCTCTTAATTTAAGGTGAGCAGATGTTCCTGCTCCAGTGATTCCTTGGCCAGGTCTTAGGGGATTTGCACCTGCAAAGTCCACTTAACAAAGTCCATACTATGCCCTAAGGTAACAGTGTGTGATAACTATTGCAGGCAGATACCCACTCAGAACTCCTGTAAAACACAGAGCAGTGATTTATGGATTTGGTGCAAAAAGTCCTTGTTTGTGTCTGGGCATTCAGTCTCACACAGGAAATGTTAAGAGATCTCCACACTTGAGCTTTCTTCTTAATAAGGTGAGCAAAGGGATGGGAAACCTTCAGAAGAGAAAAAAGTGAACTCTCAGGATGAGAATGCCTATAAAGGGCTTCTGCTGCCTAATTCTTCCGGTTTCCAGGAATAAGGTGCCTAATTAGCACTCCTGAATGTGATGTGGGCTCAGAGTTCTGAGTCATCAGGGAAGAAGTACATTTTCAATTGTCATTGCTGGAGAAGCTAAGAGCAGCTCAGAGGAAGAAGCACTAGAAATTCCTAGTGACCTAGTAGCACAAAAATTACTGGTATCCAAAATACCTTTGCAGATGTTTAGAAACTAGTAAGTACTCCATCTGTCACCCACTGAAACTAACAAGTTCCCTCTACTTCCCTTCAGAAGCTCTGGATGAGGATGTAAAACTCATGACACCACTACTTTCAGCATCCTGCTGCTAGTACCTATTTAGTGAGGTTTAATCCATGGTTTTTGGTTATGAGACATGAAAGCCTGGTAACCAGCCTTACAATCAGGCAGGTTTATGGAGATTTATCCCACAGCATGTAGCACAGGCAGCCTTAGGGCTGGTCTTCCTTAGGCTGACACCGTGCAGGCCAAGCCACTTCTCTGGAAACCACACATCATCTGCCATTTTTTCATAAATTAAAAAAAACCCCTAAAAATGGTGTCAAATATACAATAGCAAATGAAGCCTGGATTAACTGATATATCTGTTCTCTCAGTGATTTCCTTGTGTTTTCCCTTGGGTCTGTGTTGCTCTGTAGGATTATGGCATTCCAGAGTCACTGGTATAATGATAACATGACTAAGAAATATGGAGACTCCCCTCTCCACGTTAATCTGTGCCAAGAGAATACTGAAGGAAGTAGATAAAGGAGTCACTAACACTGAGCTACATTTTGCTTCTAAGAATTGCCTCCCAGAGGCTGTAGCCATTTTGCAACCTTTTTAATTTTCAGAGAAAATGCCTTCTGTGCCATAATTAAGAGTTTAATATGCCACAGGGTCCTGTTTATCATGATAATGTATTTTGCAAAAGAACAGATAGACTTTTTGTAGGTCCTTTGCATATCTTTCAGCCAGTCCATTAGATGGGGCTGTGATACTGGGGATTTTAATCACTGATACTCATTATTCAGTGATTTTAATAAATCATTTTAATAAAAAAGCTGCATATTTTCTTTGTTTCACAGGCAGCAAGATCTGGTGAGGAATTTCAAAGCATGGAATTGTTTGGTTATCTTCAATGTTGGTTAATTACATCCACAAATTTGCAAGGTGAACATCAGGCCCACCCTTCTCTTCTCCTCTTACAGAAGACATGGGCATCCAAGGCTAAGACACCTGTAAACAAGGCATGCAGCAGAAGACATATGGGAAGCAATGTTTTATCTCATGTGATGATTAACTGCGTGTTTCCAGCTGGAATATAGTTTGAGACCTCTATGCAATTCTTCAGTAGGAAAAACAAGACCTGTGTATTTGTTTTAACAATGGTGTGCACAGGGCCCTGGAAATGGAAGATGGCACCAGTGTACCATTATATTAAGAGAGGACATGAGATTGTAGGTCAAAAGGGCAGACTGCTTTAGTGCCTACTTGATACAAGATGATGCAAAGGGCAAAAGTAACTTTCCTGCAAACTACTTTGCCTCAAGCAAGAGCAAATGCTGTAAGCATGCTGACTAGTCAGAGACTGAGTTATCACACACACACTGTTATGCATGTAAATGTATTTTAATATTTAGTGATGGGTTTCTGTGACAAAAACAGTACCTAAATCATGGAGTTGTTAAGCTTGGAAAAGACCTTTAAGAGCACCAAGACCTTTAAGATCATCAAGTCCAACCATTAACCCAGCACCACCACCCTGGTCACCACTAACCCATGTCCTCAAGTGCTACATCCAGGCATTTTTTAAACACTTCCAGGGATGGTGACTCCACCACTTCCCTGAGCAGCCTGTTCCTGTGCTTAAGAACCCCTCCTGTGAAGAAAATATCTCATCTAAACCACCTCTCTATGCAACTTGAGGCTATTTCCTCCCATCCTGTCACTTCTTAGCTGGGAGAAGGGGCCAACCCTCACCTCCCTACCGCCTTTCAGGGAGTTGTCGAGAGCAATAAGGTTGCCCCCTGAGCCTCCTTTTTTGCAGGCTACACACCCCCAGCTCCCTCACACTTGCGCTCCAGAGCATTCCCCAGCTCCACAGCTCTTCCCTGCACATGCTGCCGCACCTGGGGCCCGCAGGGCTGCGGGCAGCAGGGTCCAGAGCGCCGCCCTGTCGGCTCGAAGCCCGAAGTGGCATGGTCAGGCCCTCGCCCACTTCTCGCGAGGGCGCGCCGTGTTCAGGTTGCTCTGCCCTTGGCTGCTCCCGGCCCCAGCTCCAGCCCCACTGGCTGCTGCCCACGCCCAGGGCCCTGCTCGTGTCACAGGGCTGCAGACCCTGCTCTGGGCCAAGGGGCAGCAGCTCTGGCCGGACCCTCCAGCTCCGCCACACCCCAAGGGATGGCTTTGCACCATTCCTGGGCCCGAGGGAGCTGGGCAGGCACTGAGGGTTGTGCCACCTCTGGTCTACAGTCCTTTGGCCCCTCTCCCTTCCCAAGTGGCTGTGCATGTGTTTGGAAGGCGCCCAGCAGCCCCCGAAGAAGAAGCCTGTGGTGGCGGGATCAGCCAGTGCAGCCGTGGCTTCCCGGGCTGCCCCACATGGGCTGCGCACAGGCAACCTTTGGCAGCCCTGCACCAGCTGCCTCGGGATGCTGATCCCCAAGCAACCGGCTGCCCTCCTGCTCAGGGATCCATGCCTGTGGCCCAAGACACCACCCAAGATCACAGGATCCTGGAATGGGTGGCATTGGAAGGGACTTTAAAGTTCATCTAAAGCTCTAACCAGCCCTGCCCTGGGCAGGGACACCTTCCACCAGCCCAGCTTGCTCAGAGCCACATCCAGCCTGGCCTTGAACACTCCCAGAAATGGGGCAGCCACAGCTACTCTGGGCAACTTGTGCCAGGGCCTCAGCACCCTCACAGTAAAAAGCTTTTTGCTAACATGCAATCTAAATCTCTCCTCTTTTAGTACAAAACCATTCACCCTTGTCCCATTGCTATCTGCCTGTGTGAAAAGTCATGCTGCCTTTTTTTTTTTAAAGCTCCCTTTCAAGTACTGGAAGGCCGCAATGAGATTTTCCTGAAGGTGACAGGTGCTGCAGCCCTCTGATCATCTCCATGGTCTCCTCTGGGCCCGCTCCAACAGCTCCACATCTTTCTTGTGCAGAGGAGCCCAGGCCTGGACGCAGTGCTCCAGGTGGGGCCTCCTGAGGGCAGAATCATCTCCCTCAACCTGCTGCCTGTGTTTCCTTGGAAGCAGCCCAGGATTTGACTGATTTTCTGGGCTGTGAGTGCACACCATTGGCTCATGTCCAACTTTTCATCCATGAGAATCTCCAAGTCCTCCTCTGCACTATGCACACAGGGGTGTCACAAAGGCCCCAGGAGCACCCCCACAAGTACAGAGATCAGCACCAAGGGAATCCATCCCATCTAACTACAGGGGATCTCAAGGAGCAAAGCAAGCAGGGGTCACATCATCCAATTTTAGGTTTGTCAAGGATTTGGGAGAGCTTTGTCCTGCTTTGCAAAGGGAGGCCCTGGGGGCCATTCCAGAGTGGTGGGTCTGCATTTTGTGGGTGTCAGGGCTTTGGTTGTTGGGACCATCTGGAGGAGCTGAGCTGGACTGGGGATGAAGGGTAGGTCTGGCCTGGCTGTGATGTCTCTGGTGCCAGTGACATCACAAAGGATGTCACAATGAGGGACAAGTATAATAAATAGCAGCAGCAGGCAGCACTGCCCCTGTCCAGCCTGGGTAAGTGGCGAGTGTGAACACAAGCCAGAGACTGTGCTGGACAAGAGTGGGAGCACAAACATGGACACCCAAGAGAGTCCTTCCCACCCTGCATCCAGGGCCTAGCCCATTGCAGGTGCACCTTGGGAAGGGCATGGTGCCACCACTGGGACTGGGTGCTGGCCTTGCTGCCTGCCAGCTACCTAACCCCCTCTACTGCCCACCCTCTGTTTCCCATCCCTGCTGCCCTCACTGCCAGCTCCCTTCCTCTTTCTTCCTTCGCTCCCTTCTCAGCCCTACTCTACTCCTCTCCCTTCTTCTGCAGGTCATGCTGGTCTTACTATTCCTCAACCTGCTTACAAAATGCATCCATGATTGCATCAGTGTGTGGCTGGATGAGGACCTCAACCAACTCAGGACTCAGATGCTGCAGGAGCTGGAACACGGGACCATGGAGCAGACTGTCAGGTCCTGGGGAGCCGTGCTCTGGACTGCCTTGCAGCAATGGCTGTTCTGGGCCATTGCTGGAATTCTGGTCCTGCTCTTAGCACTCTGCTGGTTGCTCTGGAAAAGGACCCATGAGGCAGACAGCCTCAGGCACTCAGAGAGTGAAGAAAGAGAAGAAGAAAATCGTCATCGGAGGTATATGATCAGGCTGCTTTCAAGACACTTCCAGTTGTCAGTACCAAAGCTGGACTCCAAGAGGCGGGTGGTGGAGCAGCTGCTGCACAGCCTTCTCCGAGTCTACTGCAAGTGCTTTTCAAACAGCTTCTTCCCAGTGCTGCAATCAGCCATTGGGGTGGGCAGTGCCTGTGAAGGTTGGAGTCACCTCAAGGAGGAGGATGTTGTCTACTGCATGTTCATGCCCCTGAAGCCACCCTGTGGGCATGCCTTCCATCTGGAGCTGGACACCACAGTGGAGACACCTCAGAAGTGCATGCGCATCCTTGTGGAGCTGCTGTGCACTTGCACTGGGAAACAGAGGGGCCAGAACGTGCTGTGCTTCCTCCACCACTCCGAGAAGGACCTGAGCAGAAATCAGGCAGCCAGCCTGCTGCACACCCTCTGCACTGGTCCTTACCTAGACGTGCAGAAAATTGCCCTCTGGTTCCAGACATTTGTGACCTCAGCCTGGACACTGCTGCCTCAGTCAGGTCACTACAACATGCAGGTGCTGCCCTCCAGGTGCTCCTGCAAGATGAAGCTGATGACAGCCTCTGGAAGCACCCTCTTAGTTGAGATGATATTTGGTGTGCAGCAAGGTCACTCAGACATCTTCCTGAGTAGCCAGCCTACAGAGGCCCAACTTCTCCCAAGTACGACATGGCTGGATAGTTATGCTGTGGCAGAGGCAAAGTTCTTCAGGCACATTGCCATGCAGGCCCCACATCCCAGCTGCCACCTCCAATGCCTGCGGCTCTGTGCTCGCATTCTGGAGGGCTCAAGCTTTTCTCCCAATGCCTTAAAGTGTGCAGTCATGCACCTCCTGACCATGATCCCTCTGCCAGACTGGCATCACAGGTATTTCCTGATGCGGCTCTCTGATATCACTTGCTACCTGGCCTGTTGCCTGGAGGAGAAACGCCTTTACCACTTCTTCTTTGGCAACGAGGACGTGCCCAGGGAGATCTGCTTGCCCCCAGCCTTCCTAGCGGCCCAGCCCCTAAACCTCTTTGAGCACCTGGCACAGGATCCAGAAGCTCATACTGAGGCAATGCAGGGATTCAGTGAGCTGCCACGTCAGATCTTGTTTGGCCAATGGCTCAGAGGACTGGTGGATCATAGCACTGGAGAAGCATAGAACTATAGAAGCGAAGAATTGTTAGGAAGTCTAGCATAGAAGTGGAGAATCTAGGAAAATACTTCCAATACTTGGACCTTCTGGGAGCCTTAGTTCATGTCAAGTTTACAATAAATGGTGTGTTTGAACAAACACTGCATTTCTGAGAGTCCGTGCATCACCTTGGCAAGGAATGCAGCTGCTCAGCTACCACAGAGTTGGGAGGTCACCAAGAGCACCCCCACAAACACAGAGATCAGCACCAAGGGAACCCATCCCATCTCGCTGCAGAGGCTGTCAAGGAGCAAAGCATGCAGGGGTCACATCATCCAATTTCAGGTTTGTCAAGGATTTGGGAGAGCTTTGTCCTGCTTTGCAAAGGGAGGCCCTGGGGGCCATTCCAGAGTGGTGGGTCTGCATTTTGTGGGTGTCAAGGCTTTGGCTGCTGGGACCATTTGGAGGAGCTGAGCCGAGCTGGGGATGAAGGGCAGGGCTGGCCTGGCTGTGATGTCTCTGGTGCCAATGACATCACAAGGGATGTGACAATGAAGGACAGGTATAAATAGCAGCAGCACGCAGCACTGCCCCTGTCTAGCCTGGCAAGGGCAAGTGTGCACACAGGCTGGAGCCTGCGCTGGACGAGAGCTGGAGCACAAAGGCAGAGCCATGATGCCCTTCTCTGTCTTTCAGAAGGCTATGGCTGTCACAAGGTTCCTGGTCATGCTGGTGAAAACCATCCTCCAGAACACAAAGGTGGTTAATGATGAGCTGGATGAGGACACATGCCAGCGCATGGAGCAGCGTTCTGAGTTCCTCAATCATCAGATGACTCAGATGCTGGAGGAGCTGGAACCCAAGGCTGTGGAACAGAGAGGCGGATCCTGGGGAGCCATGCTCTGGGCTGCCTTGCTACAATGGCAGTTCTGGGCCGTTGCTGGAATGCTGGTGTGCACCTGGTGGTGGCTCAGAAAAAGGAGACATGATGTGCTGCCCTGGGTGAAGTCCATCTTGTAACTGAACACCTCAAAGCCGATCGCTAGAGTGTAAACCTGTAGGTTTACATAAAAACAGTTTAACAATTGAAAGAAAGTAAATTAGAAGAATTTACAAAAATGAAGTGTAAAAACAATAAAAAAAGAAGTGATGCACAATACAGTTGCTCACCACATGCTGACCGATGCCGACCCCTTTCCCGAACGCCAGTTGGTGCTCCTTCCAAGTAACTCTCCCAGTTTATATACTGGCCATCAGGGTCTATGGGATATCCCTTTGGCCAGCTTGGGTCACCTGTCCCAACTATCCTGCTCCCTCCCAGCTTTTTGGGTTTGGTTTTTTTTGTACCTCTTCACTGGCAGAGCACAAGGCACAAAAAAGTTATTGATTTTGGATAAACACAACACTTAGCACCAACCAGAACATCAGTGTGTTACCAATGTCATTCTCATACTGAATCCAAAACACAGCACTGGACCAGCTACTGACAAGAAATTAACTGTATCCCAGCCTAAACCAGAACAATATCCACTCCTTAACCCACAGCATTTACGTCACCCTGCTAACCTCATGACATCTCTGAGTCCTCCTGAATTGCCTGCCATAAACATTTTTGTTTCCCGAGTTCCAACCAGCTCATCTTTAGGCACATGTAGATAGCCTGCTTCTGCACATTTAAGATTTCCTTCTTGAGGAATATCCAGCCTTCCTGAACTCCTTTTCCCGTTTGGACTGTCTCTCAAGGGACTGTGTGAATCAATGTCCTAAACAGGACAAAATTTGACCCCTGGAAGTCCAAGATAGCAGTTCTTCTGGCCACCCTCCTTACCTTCTGCGAGAACCAAAAACTCTTAGCATTTTATGACTTTTATGCCCAAGATTTTAATGCCAAGAAGGGATGCTGCCTTGTGACAGATGAGGGAAATCAGGCTTCCTTACTTCTACAAACTTAAAAAAGATGTTAGGCCTCTGTGAAACAAATATATATACCCCAGCTAAGCAAGGCAAAGATACCCTAAAGCGACAGCACAAAAGTTCAGTGAGATAATCACATTAACATTACTGAGTTAGCCATGCATGTGAAGCACAATACAGCCCCTATTTCCTATTTGTCTGCATTATGAATCTAAAATATTCATATTTTATTGTCTCGTGTTGACAGAAAACTGTTAGAACAGAAGAATGGCTGGTTTTGTGTCTGCAGCTTCATGTCTTATTTAGTGCAAGATTGAAGGGCAAGCAGAATTAATCAGGTTCTCAAGTGCACTTTATCCAAGGTTATTCACACTAGTAGTCCTTAGACAAGCTAGGAATAGGAATCTGGTTTCCTTTCCATAGGCTGGGATATATATATTCCACCTGCTCAAAAGTTCTAAGAGAGTTGAGCACTCAACTCTTCTGCAATTTCAGTAAGATTTTAAGATTTAACCTACTTAATGCCTCTCTGAAAAGGCTGCATCCAAGCCAGGATGTGCATGTGGCTGAAGCCTGCTCTGTTTTGACTGCACCCTTCAGCTCTGTCGGTGCTTCTGGCACCTGTCGAAACAGAGATGCAGACTGCACCCAGTGAGTGCTATGGGAAGCAGGCAGTGGGGACTATCAGCTTGGGACAAAACATCATACAGATCTCAAACGCTATTCATGCTTTAACCACCTTTGGTATTTCCCTGCATTTTTGTAAAGGACAGCCAGCTAAAGACTAGAAATGCAACATGCATTTTGTGCAACATCCTGGTCTGAGGGCCTTATGGAAAACCCAGGGGAACTTCTATGCTGTCGTCTTGGGTTTTGACTGGGGAAGCAGGAGTTTCCCTTGCCATTGCTCCCCCAAGTAGCAGTTTCTCTGGCTCCTTGTCAGCACCAAGGGGGAAAAGCTCTGTGTGCTCTCCACAGAAAGGATTTCCCTGACATGCTGCATGCTGGTCCCTGAGCACAGGTGGCCACAAGGAGCCTGGCATCTGCCTCCTTTAGGGAATCACAGAAAGCAGCTTTGCCTCAAGAGCTCAGCAAGGTGAAGGGCCCAAAGCAACCTATGGTGCTGCCTGTCATACCTGTCAAAAGGAAGCTGTAATGAAAACAAGCAACTTTCAATAATGCCTGTGCGTTCACTTGGAAATAATGAGAACAAGCACAAAGCGGCTGAGGAGCCCTTCTCAGGCTGTGTGTCACTGTTCCCTGTAGTCACACTGTCACCAGTCTGTCCTGGAACAGGGTCCACTCGGCCTCAGCAATGTCATTGGCCCCACAAAGAACTGAGTGCTAAAGAAGCCCACTAAAATAAATTACTCCTGAAAAAAAAGGTATGGCATGATTTTGCAATTGTTTTTCAATTTCTATAATTGCTGTTGAAAGCTGCTTTCCCCACAGGACTTTGCAGAGTCCCTATTTATCTGAGTGAGGAGGAAACTCCCTTTTTCGGTGGTCTTCATAGTACACCAGCCAGTCTCCATCCCCTCTGAGTCCTCCACAAAAGCAGGAGTGGCACGGGCTCTTCATCCCATGTTTTCTATGGGAGTTTCTGCCCCCTGACTCCCACAGGAACAGGATGCAGACTTACACAACTTCATTGTGTAGATATGCAGTCATGACTATCAGCAAACATCTTCATCCCAGTCTCCACTGTTCTTTACCTCTTCTTAGTTTGAAAGAAGTCATGCTAGGAGGGAAGGGGAGCAAAAAATATTTCTGTGAAGCTGTCTGAGTTACCTAATGGTTTTATGGGTCATGTTGCTAGGGAGAAAATACCTGTAAAGAGAAGTTTTCTATGGCCCTGAGGTTTTCACCTCTTTTCAAATAAACCCCATTGCATGGGGACTGTGACAGCCCTGGGAGCATGGAGTACTCCAATAGCACGTTTTAATGACAACATAAAATCATTAATTTATTTTTTAGGGTGCATTTCACAAGCTCAGCTCTCATACTACAACCCAGCAAATCAAAAGTCTCTCTGCCTTGTGTTGGTTGCTCATTTTCCACATACTTCTCAGAAAATCTTGTTGAATCCCCACATGACACATTATGTGTTTAAATTAGTACTTAAAGAGACTACTGAAAGTATTGCTCTTATCTTTGACATTCACTGGGTGTGCCTGTCCCTTCCTCCTTTTTGTCTGCTGAATGAAACTGTCAGAAACACAGCTTTACCACTGCAGGGCATTTGCAACTGCAGCAAAAGAATAAAAGAAACATTTTTTCCTAGTCTCTCAGTGCACTTCATCATCTTCCATGACTGTAAACCTACCAAATTTTAAGTTAGAAGTGCATTTTAGAACAATTTCTTCCTGCAGCACAAACCCAAACTATTTAGGCAAACTAGCGATTATTCTTCCACACTAACATCAACATAAAGCAGATTAGGAGAATTAAACGCACAAGAGTGCACTTCTTTTATGATTATGCACCCTTAATCTTCAGAAGATGGTTAATTACATTTTAAGCAGCATAAGAGCCCTAACATATTTGTATGTTAATAAAAATTCTCACCAGGGGTTTAAATCTAACATGTATTCCCAGGTATAACTAATGGCATTTTTCAGTAATGTGAAAAAATATGCCTGTAAGTTAGTACCTTCACACAGGAAACTGCTGGGAGTTTTTAATTTACTCTCTAACTGTTCTCCTAATCATTCTCTTATCATGCTGGGATGGCTAAATGCATACAGATTATAATGATGGTGTGCACCCACCACAGCAGTGTCAGTGATGACATTTGTCAGTGCTTGAAGTAAGGCTGCTGCAATCAGAGCTCTGCAGTAGAGGGAAGGAGGGAAGGAACGGGGATGACACTGCAGCCCTGCAGTTTCACAAGAACTCATGTTTGCTGGTTTAAGGCTTATTCCAGTTCAGAAAGGGATTAGTCTCTACCTAGGACAGGCCCAAACATCTCTGTGATTCAGAGGCTTTAGGACTAAATGTTAATTATGTCATTATTAGGGAACTATTAGGAAAATTTTTTTCACAGACAGGATGATTAAGCATTGGAGCAGGCTCCCCAGGGAAGTGGTGAAGTCACCATCCCTGGAAGTATTCGAAAAGCCAAGTAGACATGGCCCTTTGTGATAGTTAGGGGGCATGGTGGTGTTCGGTCAAAGGTTGGTCTCAATGATCTAGAGGTCTTTTCCAAGTTAATTGATTCTGTGATTCATACTCAGAAATGTGGAAGTTTCAAAAGTATTTCTTTTCTACAAATCCTCCTAAGTGAAGACAACACCTGTCATTTATCTTTGCTTCCAACTTCCAAGAAGCCAGAGCACTGGCATTCAAAGTGGAATCTGTGTTCTTTCTCCAAGTCTGCTCCTTGGAAATTTCAGTTTCAGACAGTCCAGGATTTAGGCTAGGGTAAGACCCAGACTGATTTAGGGTAAAACCCTCTTTGTTTTCAACCCAAGGCAGCTTCAGAACAACAGAAGGTGGGAACTTCGAGTGGGGAAGAGAGAGTATACCAAAATGGGAAGCACATTCTTTCCTCTTGGATTCACCCACTAGAGGGACTCGTTCTATTCCCTGAACGAGAGCAAAACGGAGCAAGCTCAGGGGAGTAAGTATCATGGGGAAAGGGAAAAAGCAGGTGCTAGTGATGTTTCTTTCAAGTGCTGAGTTCAGTGGCCACAGGCTTTGTCCTTCCCTGGGATGTGTTTGTTCTGTTGTCTAACCAGCATCATGCCAGTTTCCTCTAGAGGAGCCACCTGAATTTCAGGAAAAAGAAATTACAGCTCAATTTTATTTTTCTTTACTGTTTGGTCATTTCTTCCCACAGTAGATTTTCTTCATGTCTACCTCTCCAAGCAGACACTGTCATTCCAAAATATCCCCAGGGCATAAAAGATAATTTGGAAAAGGAGGAAAGAGCGGAACTTTTGAAACATGCTGCCTATTGATTAGTTTTCCTTATTCTGAGCCTTATTTGTGGCAAGGATGACTCATTGCCCTTGAACACCCACTGCCTATCTATTTCCTCAAATGTTGCTTTCCTTTTTGATTTTCCAGATACAAATAGCTCCCTGCTTATCTATCCCTATCGTTAAAATGATGCATAACTACTGCATTATGCGGGTGGAAGCATTATGGACACTGAAATGTCATCACAGCCCCATTTGCTCATCTGCTGTTATTTACTTTCCAGCAGACAATATTTAGTACAAGGCACACACAATGTAGAAGTCAGCACAACATTCATCACATTGATACCAGAACGTACAACGCACACTGCCACGGATCAACAGAAACAGTCTGAGCTGGAGGATTTGCAGAGCTCCCCATCTCCCTTCAGGCTCTGTACAAATTTTCCCTGGCTGAGACACTGTAGTTCTGGAAAGGAGCCGAGGCATGGCTATGTGCCAGTGGGAGGGGTTCCTGAAATGGGAGAATGTAGGGATCTACTGTCAGAGTGACCTTCCTTCTTCTGGTGGGTACAACTGTGCAGTGGTTTCCTACAAAGCCTGCCAGAGCCACCCCTGCACACTGTGCTCCCTGGAACAGTCAGGTCATGTGAAGCAACGCCCAGCTATCCAAAAGCATGTTCCATGGAAATTAGTCATCTAACAGGGATGGTTTACACACTTCAGTCCTTCAAACCAGAAGCCCCAACATCTGTGCGTTATCATGTGCTGTGACCTTTTTAAACACCCCACAAACATTGCCACAGACCAGGAGAGTTCCCACTTCAGTGAGGGAGGTCAGCAGATGAATACTGCCCCTGGAGAGCTTGCAGCAACAGTGGTTATGAGGACAATGGAACAGGCTGCCCAGGGAAGTGGTGGAGTCACCATCCCTGGCTCTATTTAAAAGTCATGTAGATGTGGCACTTGGGGACATGGTTTAGTGGTGAACATGGCAGCTGGACTTGACGATACAAGAGGTCTTTTCCAACCTAAATTATTCTATGATTCTATTATAATACTCAGACAAGGAATGAGTCTTCCTTGCCAAGGAACTAGCAATAATGAAGATGAGGATCCTGGCCTTGGGTTCTGTGGGCACTGTTTCTCTGCTTCTGGGAGAGGGTCCAAAAGAACGGATTGGTCATCTCTTGAAGGCAGGAGGTGGGGCACAGCAGGAGGGGGACTCTACCTCATAGGGCTTTAGATCTCTGGAGGTTAGGAGAATGTCTGTGCATACCTGACTCCATTTTATTGTTTATCTGGCATCCATGCTCAGCCACTTTTTGAGAAAAAAAATCCTGCATTTAGCTGGGCCTTTTGTGACCATTCTGATGTACTTAGTGCCACAGATTTCCAGAAGATAAAGGAAAATCTCAGCTGTTACAGGATGATGAAAAGCAAATTTTGTAGTGTGATGGAGCTCTTCTGTCTTACATGTCTTTCTTCTTACTGATTCAGCTTTCTTTCAGTCAGCATGTGTTGAAACTTCTGCCTTCACATTTGCATCAAGATGCTCCTCAGTGCCAATCAGAAAACTATCATGCAATGCTGAAAAAGAGCAAAACAACCACAACAATACTCACAAAAAGGTGTGGGGAGGATAGCAAACAAATAGAGCTGCATGGGGAGCACTGGGAATGTGTGCAAGGTGAGGTGACCTGGGATGAAATCCTCAGCTAGTGCCAGAATGGGGTTCATTCCCACCGCTCCCCTGAACCCAGATCTACTCCAAATGGTTGTTTGCTTTTCCTTTCACATGGTTCTGATTTTTTAAAATCTTTTCATGCCCTTTTCAAACAAGGAGTTTTGCCATATGGAAATCTGCAGTTAGACCAGCTCTTAGTTGCCTCGTATCTGCCACATAAAACAAAGTAAGTAACTTCTGACATCTGGAGGCAGCTGATGAGAGGTTGGATCCAGCTTCAAACAGCATTCACATTTGTTGGGCTTGTCCTCCCATCCCAGTTTGAAGATCTGCTTTGACACAAAAAGAAAGGCAAATTTGTAAGTTTTACAAGAGCAGCCTCAGTGCAGGACTGAGGAATGGCTTTGCCAGGTCAGATCAGAGACCCATCAATCCCTGTGCACTCCCTCCAACCTGGCCCGAGGCAGCCGGACACGGAAGGAAGAGGATAAAGATGTTGCAAGCAGGTGGCCATATTTCCTCACACCTGGTATTTGAGATCAAGTGATTCTGACAGATATACATTAATTTCTTGCAGTGGGATGGTAATCAGAGGAGTTGGTCATCCAGAGATAATAAAAGTTTCTGATACTGTATGCATTCATGAGCACCATTTAAAAAACTTCTGTCTCTTTGTTGCCCAGAGAAATCATGGATGCCCCATCCTTGGCAGTGTTCAAGGCTGGATGGGGAATGAAGCCCTTGTAGTGGAAGGTGTTTGTGTGCATCACAGAGGATTGGAACTAGGTGGTCTTTAAGTTCTCTTCCAGTCCAAACCATTCAATGATTCCACTGATTCTAAGTCAACAGCTGCTGTCCCCATGCCAGGTCAGAGTCACAGGGTGCACTTTACCAGCTAAGAGGAGAAAGAGGTGGTCTTCATACTTTGAGTCAAGAGGATAGAAACACTCTCAGATGTGAGGGGCTGTGGGTACCAACAGGAATCCTGATTCAGCATGGATGCTGTGGATTACTCCTGGGCTAATCGGCAGGAGCAAGACTGGAAAAAGTGATGGTGACAGATTCAAATGCTCAAGCTGGCTTTTCTGCCTGCTCTTCACCTCCTGCTTCAGAGACTGAACCTGTATCTCTTGATGGCACATAACTTGGCTTTGGAGCACCCCCTGTGGAGACTTTGTGGATGTGGATGCATGCAGAGGATGGGAAATAATATTTGCAAAGTTTGCAAAATATTTCAAATTGAATACCAGTTTTATTCATCTTAATGTTGGATTGCTGGTGTTCAAGGTGGCATGTCACAATGACCTAAACCAGCTTCTCTGCTTTTGCAGACACAATGAAGGTATTTTCAGTTGTATAAAAACTTCATCTGAGCGCAAGCTGTGATCTGGAAACCTCCACTCCACACAAGGAAGGGATTTGATTGTGACACCTAGAGAGCAAGAGGTTGCAGATTTCCTATTTACATTCCCCCAGCCTGCTCCAGCTGGGTGTAAATAACTATTTCCTTCTCCTCAGCCTCCTTTCACTCTCACCTTCCTTTCATGGCCCTTTACCTGAGACAAAGGCAAAAGTTGTTACCTGAAAGTTTATGAAAACAAAGAGTCAGGAACATGGAGTCAGCTTTAGTCTGTCCAGAGATTTGCCAGGACTGTGAGCAGGTCACTTAACCTTATCTCAGCACCACGAGTGATGAAGGCCTCATTGGTATCGTATTAATCTGTAATCAAAGCTTCCCATAAGGATTACAGGATTAAGCTACTGCAGAAATGTAATATTCTTCATCTGGATGATCCCTTTGTTCCAAGAGCTCATGTGTATTATTGTCATTTTCACATCTGTTCATCACTTGGAGAAAATGTCTTTTGTCCCTTAGTATGCTCAAGCATACATTTCCCCTGTCACTCTCCCCCACACTGTTATTTTAAAATCTAAATACATTTTCTAAAGATTAGGACACATATAATTAAAATCAAGTTGGCTGCAAAGAACTATTTAATTCACTACATATAATCTTCCAGTTGGAAAGTGGGTGGGGAATTTGAACTGATCTCACATTTACTGACAACAGCAAGGCCAAGGTCATGGACATGACTGGTGACACTGAATGTTCATTGTGACTTTTGTTATCTGAGTTTAATTGTTCAGAAGTTTCATTCACTACTTTCTGAAAGTGAGGATTTGTAAGGTAATTCCAATGAGCATCCCAGAAACACAAATCACTTTGGTAAGTCATGACTTTTGCACTCACACCGGGAATTGCACATTGTAAGAAATGTAGATACCGCTCAGTGCTTCCACTACTCATAATTTTTCTTTTCAGTCTTTTTACTTCCTTCTGTTATATATGAAGTAGCTCCATTCTCCTTGCAGACTCCTACCCAATATCTTGTAAAAGTAAATGAACTTTAAAATTTGAGGTAGTTCTCCAGAGAAGTAATCTAGCAATAATTTAGCCTACAGAAGTTTCCAAGTCTGTAATTTATTGATTTAGTTAACAGTTTGTACTGACTAGATAACAGTTTCCTATCTTATTACCCTGTGTTTTCATTATATCCAACCTGTCTGGTAGAAGGAATATCAATCTTTGGCAACTTAAAATTGCTAGGAGTAGCTGTTAAATCTCTCAAAACTTGCCTTTACTTCCTTTTGGAGTTTCTTATTTGGAGGATTGGTAAATCGTTAAAAAGATTTACTTTTCTTCACAAGGAAAACAAGCAAAGAAAAAAAGAAAGTGATTGTTCAGTTGTGTCTCCAAAAAAAAGGCAGACAGTTCTGCACTTCTGGTACTAGCATGAAATCCTCAGCTGCCTTTCCCATCCAACCTGCAGAAAGCGTTGGCCACATTACCCCACCCTCTCTGCAGCAATAAATGCAGATGAGGTGTGGTTGCCTGGAGGATGGAATAGCAGAAAGTATCAATGCACTTTATGATGCTTGGCAGGAAAGACAGACTACATTGTACAGCTTTTTTTTGAGACAGACTAGAAGTTGATTGCTGACACTTGCAGCTGAGAAAAGGTTCCACAAGGTCAGAGCTGCTAAAATTGGACTTGTACAGAGGAAAATGTGAGGACAGCGGGGATAACACAAAGCAAATGTTGGGTACATTCGGGTTTGTGAAACTACTCTGTTTCAGCAACACTCACAAACATTTCACTCTTGGTTTTGGAGGATATTTGAATGATTAGGTAGTTAAAAGGCTTGCAAACAGTGGCTGTCGAAATTGCAAAGAAAAAATGCAGAGATTGAAGCCAGAGTTCACATACATGTTGCAGTACTGACATGCTCATCAGGAGTGCTCTTGTGCTCCCACAGAAATGCTTGTCCCATGCTACACACAGGAACTGGAAAACACTCCTTACTCAGCTGAGCAGTCACACCTCAACAAATGCTGAGGGAGCTTTCGAAGACGTTTTTAGGCAAGAACAATAAATAAAGCCGCCTTCAATTTGCCAGTTACTGCAAATTAGATGCTTAGCTCAGTTTATGAGCTCAGAGCTGGCTCATCTGATGAAGAACTGAAAGAAGTCAATGGCACAATTTGCAGCTGGTTTTTAGGGACCAGTTGTCCCCTATGGCTAATGCCTGCACTAACAAGGCCTTCTTCAGAGCAAGGAGAACACAAGACCTATAAGTCCCATGAAAAAGAAAGTTTGCAAGCTTTCCACTAAACTGATGGAAAGCCAGTTCTTTATCTGTCTCTGTATGAAACCAAGAGCTGTTTCTTGTTCACTATAGGCAATAGCAGTAATTTGTAAAAAATACACCAAACCAGACCAGTGCAATCTCCTGATAGACCTACCTGCCCAGTTTGGCATGATTTTTCCCAAGAAAACCTATGTTTTCTGTTGCCCTGACTTTTTCAGTTCTGGATGTTGTCATTCTTTTGTAGCTAGTTTCTCATATTCTTCTATGTAAACATAGCTTTGTTATTGTAACTGTATCTTATCATTTACATTCCTTTCTCCTGGACACAGAACTTTGATGGACATTTCCTTTGACCACTGTGATTGAGGGAGTAAGAACTCATTTCCTCCAATGAATAGTGATTTCTAAATGTATATAAAATAAAGAAGGTGGGTCTTGGTCGCCCCTTCCTGCTCTCTCCTCCTTGCTGATAACAGGTGTCTCTGTCTCTTCTTTTGTGCCGTTACTGCGGCAGTATTCCACTACCTTTAAACAGATTACACTGCTATAGCTGAGGCTTGGCCCTCCTGCAGGCTTTGGCTCTACCATTGCTCACATCTCAGCCTCAGAGCAGACCCCTTGGATTCCCTAGTTTTGGGATACTTCTCATAGGTTAGGAGGCTATATAAGAGCTTGCACGGGTGCTCTACACTCTTGTGTAGTGACCATTCCCTTGCCAGAGCCCAGGTATCATCCAGTATCACCTTCTCTGGTCTGTCTTCTGTTGAACCCCTGGACTAAAAAGAACACAATGCTCTTTAACTTTGCAGTGTGCCAAAAGAATTTCCTAAGCTGTGTGATGATCAAGTGATTGTTCTACTCCTTCTGCCATTATTTTGAGGCTGAGGATCACAGGAGTCCAGGCACATTAGCAAGCTGATAGACTATCAATTAGTGCACTAGTTCAAGCCACCTATTATAGGCAGCAGATACCTTCTTTTCAACTGTAGCACTGACAACCTTTAGAATGTGTCTGAAATTCCTCACTTAGAAAAGCAGTTAGTGTATGCTGTCCCTGGTCCTCTTTGCAGGACTTCTTTAATTTCTTTTCAAGATGACCTCTTTTTTTATGAGTCTGTAGGGTCTTAGTGGGGCTCTTGGTGCACCTCACTGTTTTCTTCTTCCTCTGAGAAAGCTGATGTCCCCAAGCAGAGTAAAGCTGATTCCCTTTGCATGGCAGAGCATGTGCTCGGCCAGTAAGTAACATACTTCTTCTCTGAGCACCAGCCAACTCATAAACCAGTCCCTGGGAGCTTTGTCTGCTTCTTTTCCTTCTGAAGCAATCAGAGGGGATGAGTGTTCACAACCTCACCGCCTGCACACCCAGCAGCACAGGAGCACAGCTCTGGCTGAGGCAGCCTGTGTGACTCAGCTCTCCTGGCAGGTGTGACAACCTTTGTAAGGTTTAGGGGTTTGGTACAAAAATAAACTCAGCCCTGAGTGCAGCTGAACTGCCTGACATTATCAGACAGGCTGTGTAGTGTGGTTCCAGCTCTCCTCTCCCAGGCTTTTTCTTAACAGTTGTCTAAACAGTCTTTTTCTTAAGTTGTCTAGCTTAATACCCCTGAAACCCTCTGGCCAGCATATTCCCAGGTATGAACAGAGAAGCCTGAGCTGCGCTTTATCTTTTTCTCCTGAAAAATGCCCTAGTTTGAACTTTCCAGCCAGTTATTCCAAGCTGTGGTAGCATTAATCAAACTAATGATATCTGATTATCTGCAGGAAAATCAATATTATATGGCACAAAAAAGAATCCCACAATTAATAGTGTACCATACAGTGTCTGTGTTCCTGTGCCAGTCTGAACATAATATAAATTACTTCTCTTTTTTTTTTTTTTTTTTTTTGGTCTACTCCCTGGAGGAGAATGTGGTATAATGAGGGTTATTGGAACCCTGCAGCTGTCCAAGGATAAGATAGCTTAGCTGTTGGCTTGACTGCGTTACTCATGCAAGGTTATTATGGTCATGGATGCCAGTGACAGCCTCGGGTCTCCGTTCTGCCCAGACACTTCGTGCAAACTGTATTGAAATAACAGCTCCCAGGATAAAGCCCCAGAGAAAAGAGATTGCAAATCTAAATGAAACCACAGTGACCTGTGGTTTGGGGGACACCAAATCAGCTGCATCAGGAAAAGGAACATCAATCACCTCAGTCTGCTCTATTCCTTTAGAAAAGAAAAAGAAAGCATGGGGCTCTTCTCCAAACAATGCTGTGGTCAGGAACTGATTTATCTTAAATCTGTCTGCAGTGCTCGCTGCTGGGTTTTATGATTGTGGCTCTTCAGCCATCCAGCAGCAATAAGAATAATTTAGTGACCAAAAATTCTCTTCTTGTCCCAGTTAGGGCTGTTACCGGTGAGTTTTGAGTCAATTGCTGAAGCCGGGATTTAACACATTTACTGTACTGCCAAGAGAAAAAGCTGTTTGATACAAGATGTCCCAACCCTTCATTGTTGACCAACAAAGATGGCAAAAATGATGCTAAAACCTGGCTAAACCCAGGGGCAGGATACTGGATAAGAAGACACTGAATGTGTCAACTGTTCTTAATCAGGCACTTTGGTTCAGGATGCTGTGTAAAGGAAGCGCCTTGCTGATAACGGGGACTCTGCAGTGCCTTCAGTGACACAGCCAGACTTTCGTCTTCGCCTCCTTGTTTTACTGGTGTCTTGGAAACAAGGAGACGGTATGATAGAATCATGATGTCCTTTTCCATTGCAGTGATTTTTTTTGTAAGTTTGTTTGCTCTGTGCTTCCTGTCCAGGGTCCCTCAGAGGGCTGTCTTCAACCTGTTTACTCAGGTCAGTCCCCTTGGTGCTGGGACCCAGAGGTCTTTGAGCAGAGGTGGGCACACATACCTGCTCAGAACAAGCAGAGAAAGCCCCCTGCTGCTTCAGAGCCACAACAACCCTTCACATTTCCACTTTGTGCTGGGAAAAGCCTTTGGTGACGAAGGGATGTGTAATGGTTTTAAGCCCAGCTGGAAATTAGGCACCACACACACACACTCTCTCAACCCCCACTGTCTTCCCTCCACTCACCCTGGCGGAATGGGGAGGACAGTCAAAGTGAAACTTGTGTGTTGAGATAAGACCAGTTTAAGAATTGAAAATAAAGTAAAATACAGCAATAATGGTAAATGATATTGATAATAATAAGGGAAAATTGAGTGATGCACAATGCAATTGCTCAGCACCTGCTGACCAATGCCAGAACAGATTGCCGAACCCAGATGGATGCTCTTCCACGTAATTTCCCCCAGTTTGTGTACTGGTCATGACATTCTATGGTGTGGAATATCCTTTTTGGTCAGTTTGGGTCACCTATCCCAGCCATGCTCCCTACCAGTGTCTTTTGTGAACTTCCTCACTGGCAGAGCCAAGTCCATGAGACAAGGGAAAAAAACAAAGTTCTTGACTTAGGAAAAACACGACTTAGTGAAAAACCAAAAAAAAAAACCATCAGTCTGTTATCAACACCATTCTCAGCCATTCTGAGCCCAAAATACAGCACTGTAACAGCTACTGAGAAGAAACTAACTCTACCCTAGCGGAAACCAGGACAGGGTGACAGCTGGAGGAAGTGCCCTTTGCAAATACATGGATCAAGAGAATGCTACAGGTGGCATCCAGACTCCAGCTACACCTGGACCTTGTTCACAGGGTGTCTAAGGGGAGAGACAGGAGAACAGAAGCAAGTCTTGCAGGCTGTTTTAGGAGGCAGCTCTGTTTCCCTATTTACATCCTCTCTTCCACTGTTTTGTAGTGTGCATTGTCTCTTTTTTTTCATGTGGAAATATTGCTTTTAAAGCCGTCAGCAGGCACGAGCCTAGCACCCATGACATCATTGCCAGCGTGCTTCTCCCACCTGCAGCTTGACAGCTTTTGACAAAGTGGGAAATCCCAGGGGGACTCTTGCATCTTTGGCAGGTTTGTTCTTCTCTTGCTTGCAGGTAGTCTCAGTAAACAGCAGGTGAAGGTGTCAGGAAAGAGGAAGCAGTAGAAAGAATTGAAAAAAGAGGTAAGTTAATTAAAAAGAGGCAGCATCAATTATGGTGACATTTAATATAATTTTTTCCTGTTAATAGAGAGCACAGTGATTCCTTTGGGGAAATCTGCTATCAGCTTTGAGCTAAATGCCCAACAAACAGAAACTAGCACAAGTCCTCTGCAAGTCCATTATGCCATGTGAAATTACCCCTGCTGCAGACCTGGCCTTGCTGCACAGCCCTGTAGCTGTCCTGGCACAGCCTCTGGAAGCACAACCCAGACACCTTCTGACTTCATTAGACAGATTTATTGCTTACTACAAATTCTTCGGTTTTATTCAAATCTTCATTAGGACTTGTCATAGAAAGACTTTGAGTTAATAAAAAACCAAACAAAACAGAAACAAGGACAAAGCTTTCCTGTTACTGAGTCTACTAATGAGATCTGAGCAGACAAATAAGAGACAAAGGAAGGCAAAGGACTCAGGATGTATCTGCACTGCACTGCAGCCAGGAACAGTGTTTGGAGCAGGGATAGAAGTACTCCCACTGACCTCCCTCTGGCTGTGCAGGTTCCATCATGGGTAGCTCCAGGACCACAGGGACTTCAGCAGCTACTTCACATTGCAATTCAGCCTGTTTGTTCCCTGTTGCCAAGGTCCTGACCAAAAACTTGGATGGAGAAGTTTATACACACTGTCACCACTACTCTGAGTGCAGGGTGTTCAGACAATTATGACCAACTTCAGGTGTCCAGGTCCCAAAAGTGTGGTCCCACACTCTCACATTCAGCACTCGGGCTGTCTTTTGTCCATTTTGAGAGTGCTGCATTCAGATGGATTCGTTTTGAGAGGTATGTTTTAGTCTGATTGGTTGCAAACTAAGAAGGAACTTGCTGTTCAGGTCATAATTTGGTTCTTCTTGAAGCTTCTTCTGCCTGCACAGGGCATTATCTCTGGCTCAAACTCTCATTGGCCAGTCAGCAACAAAATAGTTTGTATGGATGGAAGAATTTCAGACAATCTCCTGGGCATTTATTAATTCTGCATTTCCACTTCTAAATAGACCAAGAAGCATTTCCTCCTCTTCATTTTCCACCTAAATGCTTCAGCTGCTGGAATGAGAGGTCAAACTAGAAGCATTTGTAACCCAGCTGTGGGCAGCTCTCTCTTGCCCACATGCTGTTCCTCCCTGTCATCCCAGGAGAGGAACATTGTGTGGCATCCTTGGCCATTAGCAAAACCTTGCCAAGGAGATTTCCCATGGAGAATCAACAAATTCAGCTGTCACTTTCTCACAGCATCTGTAGCAAGAGCTCTGGTTAAGAAGAGATATTTTTAGCCTGGAGGTACTTGGCCAACTGGCATGGGGCTGTCCCTGTTGCCTGAGGTTATAAAAAGGAAAGTAGAGGTCCCAGAGTTCCCAGTACCATCTGTATTTTGGAAACTTTGCAGCTGATCTCCTCTGCAAGGAAAGGGTTGTGCCTTTCCTTGTGAGCCAATGTCATGTCAGTCAAAATTTCCCCTTTTAAAAATTCATGCACTGTGCTCAGTAAATGTGTTCTGAGCCTTTCTGAGGGGTAAAATATGTATCAAATAATATCCCACGGTACCCCAAGGAGATGGAAGAGAATGGATCTGCCCTGGTATGCCTTCTATTAGGTGTGCCTGGCATGCACAGTCATAGTTATAGAGCCAGTCCTGGGATTCTTCCTTGCTTTTTGCTACTTACTATTAACTTGAAGGAGAATGCTCTAAGTGGCTCAGGGAGATAGAGGCAGCTACTGCAGCCATCATCAGCTCCAAATCAATAATGGATACCATCCAGAGATTCTTCAGGATGAGAGGCATTTCACTTTCAGAAAACCGATTCTTGAAGTGAAGCAGCTGCATTGTTAAAAAGACAATGAAACAGCAGAGTGGGGTAAAAAGTATTAAGAAATGAGTGATTATTAGTCACTTCATTAAGAGTAGAAAATAAAAGGCCAGCATCTTAACTGACACTGATGAGTCAAACTTGCATACTGACATAGGGCCTATGCATAAAATTTGCAGCTTAAAGCCTACCCTGCCCCAAGGCCAGGGCCCAGTTTAACAAGTGAATCTTGGGAGATGCCACAGTAAATGGTCCCAGTGCTCACTCTCACACACTCAGGTGCACCCACACAGAGCTGACCATGTCCAAGGGAGAGGACTTTTCTGCCTTTTGCTGAGTTAATTTGAAGCCACAGCATCCCCTGGCCGTGGATGCAGACATGGTGGCGCAGGGAAGGAGGGTGAAGAGCCAGGACAGATGTGCCAATTTAAGCTCCCAGACAGGAGCTTGGTTCTTGCACCTCTCCAGTCCTGAGCTGTGTCACCAGTACCTCCTTCTAAAAACTCAGTAATCTATGGATAAGCTACAGTACAGCTGTAAGGAACACATGCAGATGTGAGTGAAAATGTGGGTTTCATTCAGCTATATGCCAGTTAATTGCAAGGCAAGGACTATGTTTATGTACACACACAAAAGGACAACGAGCTGCAACTCACTGAGCACTCTTTGCATTTATGTGTCCTGATGTTGTGGAAGATTTTTACCCCATCTTTAGGAATTAAGGCTTTATCTCCGTGAAAGCAGCAGCTCATGCAGTGGGTATAGCACAAGGGCTGATCCAGTGGCTTTGTTCTGGGTGACACAGAGAGAAGGTCCAAGGAAGTGTGGGACAGCCCCTTGTTGGGACACTGCCCTGGTCTGCCCTGCACATCTCTAACCAGATCTCCTCAGGCTGTCATGGCATGGAAAGACCTTCTGTCAAGAGGGATAATATTGTCTCCTTTCAATAGGAAAAAGCTTTACCACAGTTAGCAATGCTGGGTCACCTGCTCTTGCTCTTGGGAGCCTAAGGAAAAATTACTGTATACAAACAGCTCCAATAACTACTTTTGTAGATTCAGTAAACAGAGTGGTTAAAAATTATACCCTCGGTGAGTATCCAACAGTGTACCCTTTTAAGGTTGGAAATGAGTTCTGGATTGTCTGAGTAAAAACAGCTTTTAACTAACAGGATGGAGTCTAATGAGAGATCAATGTCTATTGTGGGAGCATTATCCTACTCCCCAGGAAGCTGAAGGAGACATTTGCTGCTGTGGGGAGTGCTGAGATTTGGGAAATAGGCTGGGGAAAAGAAATAGGCTTGAATTTTGGTCACCAGAACCACACTGCAGCCCAACAGGAAACTTGACTCCAAACCTATTTCAGATCCTGATTTTAGCATTCAGCTGTCCTGAAGGATCTTTCATTAAATGTACAATGCATATTAACATAAAAGCTAATAAAACACAATGAAACCCAAATAACAATCTCTCCTGAAGGAGTCTGAAGGAGTCTCTCTTGGCAGACCTGAGGCAGAGCAGTCATGTCTGAGCAGTGGGAGACGTGTCCTGAACGTGCAGAGCCCTGCATGTGGTAGAGCAGCTGTGAAAGGCTGGGAGAAGAGGATAAGATGTCCATAGTTGAGGACTTTGTGACCCCACTGCAGTACTACAAGCTCCAGGTGTATAAATCAAGATGTTAGTTTGCAAAAGAGATCCCCTCTCCTAACCAGGTTCATTAAAGCAAGACAGGTGGAATTTGGAAGGCTCCAATCTGATCATTGGGTTTTTCTAAATGAAAGAACCAAAGCTTTACAAATAGAAAGGGTGTAAGTGCACCACATCTTGCATCAACATTGGGGAAGGATGCTGTTGAGAATCATCATAGTTGCAGCTGTGCAGGCAGCTGTAAATGACAGCCAAAGGCCAGATTTGCTATTGACTTACCGGCCATTGGGTGAGATCACCAATTCTATCGATGACTTATTGTGGTCAGTTCTTCAGGTTATGAAGTTGTTTCATCATCTTAGGCATCTACAAAGAAATAAGCAATATAACCTTTTGTCACAATGACTAGCCAGTCAGTGAATAGGAAATACATGGGGAATAAATCTCCTGCAACAACTGCTTATGGGAGGAGAAAGGCACTGAATGTGCTCGTGTGTAGAGGGTGATTGATAGGAAAACATGCACCCTTCTTCAAACCTTTCCTTGGATAACATATTTCAGGCAAGCAGTCACTAAAACGTTTCCACTTAGCTGGGAAAATTCCTGAACATGGTGACCGTTCAGCACACATTGCAGGAATATAAAAGCGAAAGATTAAAATTCTTGTAGAGCTTTAGGCTTGCCTTCCTCAAGGCTTGGCCTCTCTGCGCCAGCCTCCTTTACAGGCACACCAGGGACAGCTAGGTTAATTGTTTTACAAATCAATTTTGGTGGGCTCAAGAAGCTTGATTTCCCTTTAAACAGAAAATCATGTTTTGCCAATGAAATGGGAACAGAGAGACAGATTCAGTGGCTTAAACTCTTTTCCAGCTCTGTCGTCAAAGATTAGTGGCCTTTGCTTGACCTGTCATACAGTCCTTGCCTCAAACTTTTAACACTATTCACGGGTCCAGAGGATCAGAGCACAGGGTACTTGCTGCCTTTGGAAGATGTGCTGCAGGGGAAGCAGGGCCTGATCCAAGGTGTAATCAGAGCAGTGCTGTTTAACCAGCTAAAAAGGAACTTTAGTCCAGATCTCCTCTCCTCACTGGGGCTGCAGGACATCAAGTTCTGGGTGAAAGATTTTGCCTACAGTGTTCCTTCTGAGGAAGCAGCAGTGATGGTGCTACAAAGAGTGGCGGCAGCTTGTGCTCTTCTTGCAGGGTCATTTTGTGTTCTGATTACCCGTCTAAGTGCTTCCATGCCTTTCAGCAGAATAGCAGCCCGGCCATTTCTACCCAGATGAGTGACATGGGAATGCATCACCATTACCTGCCTTATCTACCCATGTTTCTTGAGTAGTTCTGCTCTATGAAGTGTTGGTAATGCTGTACTCACCTCCTTAACACATTTGTTTCCAACCCCCTGCATTAAGTGTATATTCAATTATGCTGGAAGAAAATCTCATTCTGAAACTGGAAACCTCCCTGTGCACAGCTTCTCTGCTGCTGACCTTCTTCAAAGTCATGAAGACAGTCTGTGTCCTTTAGGGATTTCTCCTCATCTGGAATTAATAACTTTCTTCCCAGAATAATCACATCTCTTGCCACTCATCATGTATTTCCTAAAAAAGCCAGTCCACCCAGGTTTGGAGCCTTGTCCTGGGTTTGGAGCACCCACCATGAAAGTCTTTTTGTCTCACAGCTGGCACCCCTTTCAGCAGGAAGTCACACTAGAATTTCCTGAGATCACTTTCAACCTGAAGTTTTATCAAATTCCATGATTCTGGAATTCTGGGAAAACTCAAATGGTTCATGGTCACATGAGGGAGGGAGTCTAGCAGCTGACTGCAATACTCCATGTAGTGGTACCCTGCAGATCCCTCTAGCTTCTCACCACCTCTCAGCTGTGAGTTAGCTCAGATGTGCCAGGATGGCAACCAGCTCCAGTCTGGAAATCAACCTGACCGAGTGAAAAAGCCTGATTGGGAAACAGACTTAATAAATCCAGCTGCATTCCCACACTGTATCACTTCCCTGACCTGAGCTATGGTATTGTCTAGTGCAAGTTGCGTACCTCCTGCCTCCCAACAAATCCAAGGAATCTCTCTTAGATGGAGCAATGTTGTGCATTCCATCATGCAGGTGATGACTGGAGGTGAATCATGTAAGGTTACCTTGGCCAGGTCAGGGTGGCTGTCCCAAGACTGCAGCAGAGAATCAGGAACTGGCAGCTGACACAGGAGGATACAGCCCTGTGTCAGGGTCCCCCTGTCCCCAGGGCGCTTCCAGAAGCCAGGCAGCAGCCCCCATGTTCAAGGGCAAGCAGTGGCTAGGATTGCTCATAGTTTCAGTGACAAGTAGAACCTTCTTGCACCTCTTCTCCTAACTCTGTGCATTCACACACATTATTTATAGCCCTGTTTCTTTCCTAGGGCCATGCACAAAACATAAATGTCAGATTTTCATGCTGTCAGGAGGGAACTCAGCATCCTATTTTGGACTAAAGCATATATTAGCATCCAAGCCTTGAAATCTTTGGCACTTGATTTGTCATGGCTGAGTTTCCTACACCATGAAGATTTCTAATTCAGGTCTCTAAGAGAAATCTATCCTCTGAGTTTCTGAGTCACTTTATACCACTGTTACGTCTCTGGAAGAGGTGCAGACAATTGTTTTCCATTGATTTCCTGGGGTTCCTTCCATACAAATAATAATGGAGGCATTATTTTGCACAAGAAACTCATGCATTCTTCACCTGGAATTTTTGAGTTGTTTTGGGGTTTGTTGTTTAGGCAGGGTGGGTATGGGTTCTTTGTAAGATTTAGGCCAGAAACTGCAAAGCAACACAAAAGATCAAAATTTGTAGTTTCTCACAGAATGGGGAAAGAATAATGCAATAAAATCACAATTTAATCTCTTGTAAACAACTTTGTAGATAAATGCAATGAGATGTGTCCCGCATATGAATACTGCCAGGCAGCCCTTTATAGATCTTAAGCCTGTATTGATCTGTGCATCCATAAAAGCTCTTATTCGTCAGGCATAAGAGAACAGACTCAGTATGCATGACCACACATGCCAATGTCAATGGAGCTATAAAACTGCACCCTCAGAAAAATAAATTATAAGTCAGATTTTAGTTCAAAAGAATGGAAATCTGTGACATTAAGAATTAAAAATCAAAGTCTTCTGACCCAGATTAACTTTCTTTGCTCAATCACCCGCACATAACATGCTCTAAATCAGCTCCTGGAGATGTCTTTTTGCATGTTTCTCATGATTAATTGAATTAACAATTGATTTGTATAATATGACTCACTTAGAAATAAAGACACACCAAACTGACAGCATGCACACCATTCAGGTAGCAACAAATCACAGGTCCTACAGTTAATCTCACCCCAGGCCTCCGGGGCAATGCAGATTTGCTGTCTCCTCTCCAGAGCACAGACTCTGAGAGTGCCTGTGCGTGCTCTGTGTGTGTGCAAACCAAACAAACGTGCACACACATGCCCTGCAAATGCACAAAGAGCTTCAGTCATCTCAGTGGCGATTCGTTCTGTAGCTGATTTATAGCTGCTCTGCTGAGCCCTGGCTTGGGGCTTGTAGGGCTTGGAAGACAGGTGCAGGGCTTAGACAAAACAACAAAAGATAGGTCCTTTGAAGTCAGGGAGGGATAGGGGAAAGCATCTAAATTATTTTCTGTTGGGGGTGAGTGTTTAATGATCCCTGGCCTAGCGTTAGAATAGGACTTCACATGTCCTGGGTTTGAGTCAAATGTAAGTCCTTACTAGCAAGATTTGGGATTCAGGCCCATAGGTTTATCTCAGGACAGAGGTGAAAAGGGGGATTTGATGGGATAGAGATCCTGCAGGGGTATGTGGGGTTCTGCAGAGTCAGACTGGGTGAGCGCTGAGACACACAGAGGGGGATAAAGCAGAATGAGGGTGACAGGAGCCCCCACAGACCCCATGTTTGGAGTTAGTGTTAAGGAGTGCAGAGCCAGCCAGGATGGCACTGGGGCAGCTGTATGCACCTTGCTACTCAGGCCATGAGCATGGGTTTGGCTTGTAGGGTCTCCAGAGAAGGACAAAACTGAAGATTAGATGTTTGCCTGAGCTAAAATCAAAGTGTGGCTTACTGAGATCCTTGGATTAGTTTTCCACACCAGTGACTGAGCCTTGCTGCCTGCACCATAGCCCAGCTCATGACAGGTAGCTCACAGCTGGGTGCATGAAGGGTGTAGCAGCCCATAGCATCCACCCTCCCAGAGTGGCAGAACAGAAAGCTGAATTTTATGGGAATTCAGGAGCAGATTCAGCTGAGATCCCCCTGCTCTGACAGTTGCTACTCACCTGAGGACCAAATAACACCATGATTTTAACCCTCTGGGGTGCAGCATACCAAGAAATGGCTGTGTGAAGCCCATTTTCCAAAAGTTTCCAGCAGACACCAGCAGTCTCCTGGCCCTCTTCCTAGGATGATTCTGATCTTACCAGCAATGTGAATCCTTCCAAGGTGCTGAAAGCTATCACAAGAGCCCTGGGCTGCCAGGGAATGAGGGTGCCTAACAGCAGTGGGATGACCTTTCCTCGGCCCAATTATTTAGGTATTTAAAATGTGGATCCAGAAATAAGAGTTCATCATTTTCTTTGCTGGAGATCATTATGCAGTGAGAAATGGGCAATACTGTGAATTATTATAAACTGGCACCAGACTGAGACCGCTCTTTTCTTTTCCCCTTTCTTTTTCTTTCCTGAGAAGCATCCCCATTCATGTATTGAAGCAGCAGCTTTTCATGAGAAAATAACATTTTTATGCCTGTCAAAATTTCCTTTCATTTATGCCAAGAAGTCACGACTGATGCCATGTCTCCTTTTCTCCTGGGTGTGAATCTCTTTCCCAGCACCAGTTAAGTGGAGGGAAGAGTGAACTTTATCTTTCCTGTCAGCTTGGCTAGACATTACTGGGAATGGGAACAGGCAAGATCCCATTTTCTTCCCTGTCATTTTAACCCTGCAGATCCTGATGCACCATAATGCTTGAATAGGTATTGTTTAATCCCATGCTAAGAAACAGCCATTTCCAGAGGACTTGGGGTAGTTTCCCTTCCACATATAGCAAAAGCTGTTCTGACTTTTTAAAAATAGCATCCCCATGTGTAAGAATGGAGGTTCTTCCTATATGATACTGAAATATTTTTAAATCCACTTTAAAACTGCCTCTCCCCCAATTTCTTGGGCAGATTCTTTGCGATTTTTAGGAGGCAGGCAGAGCTTTACTGACGTAAAAACCCTGGGATTTGGCTCGCTGGTCATGAATTTGCATAAACACGCAGCAGCTATGTGGTCATTACCATAGAAATTCCTCCCTTTATCATTTCTCTACTATACATACCCAGGCTGGGGGAAAGAGAATCATTTTGTTCTCTGCAGCTACATCGTGACATTAAAGCAGTGTCCCTGCTGGCCTCGGGTACTGCTTGAACAGAGCTGCTCAAGACAGTTGTGTAGTGCTTTGTTTTGCTCAAAAATGCTGATATGCAGAAGTGAAAACTGGCTTTGTGGGAAATGGTCAGTTTTGATGCATTTTTCAGCTTTTTTTGTTCTCCCTTCCCTTTTTTTCCCCCTTTACAGAAGGGGGTTTTGAAACAGTGAGTTAGCAGCAGCATGTTAAAACAAAAAAATGCTGGTTGCTCTTTCTGTCTAGAAAATTAATTACTCTAGTGAGAGTAAAGTTATTTTAAAACTAGGGATGCTTTGAGTCAAAAGGAAATATTTCTGAGATGTGTACTGACTTTTTCAGACTTTTATTTCTCAAATGTGTTTTGCTTTTGATGTTTTTACCCTCTTTAGGCCTAGATTATTCTTTTAATCTTAAAAAAAAAAAAAAAAAAATTTGCATGGTGGGGAATTTGTCTCCTGCTCAGCAAGACCTCACAGTGGATGTTTCAGTGCACATGACAAATGTTACAAAGTGAGTCACTGTTCTCATCTGTTCCTGGGGGACCTGGTACTAGTTTCTTATTGTTTTCATCTCTTTGGAAGACAAGTAATCTAGACTGAAAAACACATTTTGTTCTTTATGTTCAGGGAAAGGGAAGAAAAAAAACCAAAACAAACTCAGGTTTGATTCATCTCTCAGCATTATTTTCATTTTTGGTCTATTGAACAAGGAGTGAAGTTTAAATCAAGTGCTGTGATCTGATGCCAGCTACTGTTATGGGGCTGTAGAGGCTGTGTTAGAGAGTTCAGCAGTCACTGGGAAGACACTAACTCTGCTGTTATTATTTTTGCAGGTATGGTCTGGGCAGAAAGAAAAACATAGATTTAGAATCGATCTCCTAGAGTGAAGTAGTAAAATGACATCTGTGCACCTTCAAGCTGAAGACTAACAGAATATCAATAACTGACATTGCACCAACTCTGAGCCAAATTCATCTCCCATGTACCAGGTGTGACTGAGTCCATACTAGCACCATTTTTGATCTGAATAGACCTCAGTCAGCGGACAATAAATTTGAAGTTCCTCAAGTAGAATGGAGACAAAAGTGATACAAAAACACCCAGCAGCAAACACCAGGATTTTGGTTGACATTCAAGGCCATTTGGAACATCTCTGCACTCTCAACCTGAGAAATCCTGCAATATTTCTAGCAAGGTTTTTTCTTGTGGTCTCCACGTGCACTTGCACACACTCTCTTGGCCAGAGAGCCCTCCCTGTGGGAGAGTCCAGGCTGGCAAAACTTCCCCACAAAAATGGTCCAGCTCACATCTTTGCTGCAGGCTACACAAACAGCAGGTGAAAATATCTCTGTGCTGCAAAGATCTTCCTAGCAGCCGGCAGACAATTTGCAGAGGAATTAACTCTTCAGGGCTCACCAAGAATTTTTTTTTTCCTCAGGTGTTTTATGTTTTCAGGGGCAGTCTGAGGTAAAGGCCAAGAAAAAGAGCATTGGTTGGGGGTTTTTAGCAGGCACAATGTATTTAAAAGGTTGAAGAGTGTTTCTAGAGTCAGGTTACAGAAAACACTGTAAAATCCTCATTTGGATATAGGCAGCCAGCATAATTATTTTGGTAACTTATTCCAGTATGGCTTTACTGGAGCAACTGGTTCCAGTCTTACAGCCTTATGGCAGGGACTGATTTTTGGCCCTGATCAGGAGCAGGCCACTAGGAAGGCTTTGCACAAGCACTTTGCTTTATTACAGAAATGTCCTGTCCCTATCCTGACCTGGCCCAAATTTTCAGTTTAGGAGAGGGACCAGGATCACAGCAAAAGGCAGCTGGCAATATCAAAGGTGGGGAAATAGGGTCTGCTCTTCTCACCTGATGGAGCAAAGAGGGAAAGAGGAGTGTGATCAAGGAAGGTGCTGAGAAACTTGCATCTTGCCAAAAAAATATGCCTCCTCTTTTGATCCTCTGGATAATCCACAGTTTCTGGAATTTTCTTTGTTTTTCAACTAACCTTTGGTGATAACAGTGAGAACACAGTAATTATGTGGGATCAGTCATTCTTTCCTTTGTTGGCAACCTGCCTTGCCTTAAAGTGCCCACTCTGTCTCACAAGCCAACTTCACCTAAATCCCTGGAAGAAGTCAGTGCCAAATAATACCTGTCAGATGCTGCTCCCTCATGAAGTTTAGGCTCAGGTTTGGAAACTGGTTTTCACCCATTTGAAAGTAGGTTTTCATCTGTGGAAACCTTAGAGTCAGCACCAACAGCAAAGATCTCAAAAATTATAATGGGACTCGGAGAATAGCTTGGCCTTTAGAGTCAAGAGCTAAGGTTATATTTAATTCGGCTGCTTAGCATAAAGCCAAGCATTGTGCAAATTCTATAAAGGTATCTTTTCTCTTTTTTTTTTTTTTTTCCCTAGGAAAGGTTGTCTCCAAGCCATCAGGAGCGAGGAGATTAATGCACATTCAGCGCAAGCATCATGGGGTGCATGTCAGAACAGGGCAGTCCTGTGGTGATGGGACTCAGGGCTAATTAAAGCCCAACAATGTGTCCCCAATTCATACCAACACTAGAAACAGTGGCTGATAGGGAAATTCAGGCACAGCAGCTGCTCTTTTCACAGCAGTACAATAACTATCTCTTTAATGAGAAGGGGTGCGGGGGAGGGATGCAGCCCAAATAACAGCACCTGCCTGCTTACGCCACACCGAAAATCACAACAGCTAATCCTCCTTGCCTGTCATGTTAATTGTTGTGAAGCTCCTTTTGATATCAAACTATTTGTCCTTTGACTGAAATAAATCAGGCCTTAAGCACCACATTTATCTCACTATGATACAGGAGCAGAGGTGAGCACTGTGGGGAGATTTATACAATGGGAGCAGCGTACAGCACGCCGGGGTGATATTTATGGGCTCGGGATCTTTTCATCAGGAAAAACAGTCTGTTGACATTGTTCAGTACAAAAGAGAAGTTCAAATGCCATATATTACACTACAGCCCTAATACACCGTTTGACATAAGCAGGAGGTAAATACCAAGGGAGGGGGGCAAAACGCCTGGCTGGCTTTCGCACGCAGTGGTGTTTTCAGCTGGTTCAGCAGGATATTTAAGATTTGTACACAACTATGGGGCCCAGTAGCTTCACTCAGACTGTTTGTACATTTGGTGCCAGGGTTGTATTTAGGCGTGTTTGCTGATGCTAGTTCACATTATGGAAAATGCCCTGCTACAGAGCCCATGGAGTGCACAGGCACAGCCCTTCTGATACAGAAAGAAATGGGGCTGAAGCTACCCTGTCTCCTTGCCCTTCCTACCTGTGGCAAACCCTCAGTGCAAGATATTGTGAGAAGATGCTCAGGAAAAAGTGCATGGAAAAGTCTTCCTGACTTTTAGTGCAGATGGGAGCTGGGAAAATGTATCTCGGGCTTGTTTGCTCTTACAGGCAGGTTTTGTCACACAGAGCATCACTTTTTTCTAAGGATGATGGAAAACTCTTTTGGGGTTCTCAGCTGAAGGGCTGAACTCACACGAGTTTGTGTATTTTCCTGTTTATTTATTCCACCAGTGCTCGGATGCTCCTGTTGGGGTCCTTCAACCCCCATACAATTCCTTCCACAGAGGTCCTGCACTAATTTCTCCTGAGAGTTTGCAAGGGTGTCTGAAAGGAGAACCTGGAGCCACATGGGCAAAGGAGGGGGTTATTTGATGCAATTCCTCTTTGCCTGCAGGGACTGCAGGCACAGCAGGCACAAACCTGCCTGAGTTTCACTAAGCACCAGTAAATGCTATTGAAAATTTTCCTATATTCTTCATGGAGGAAAAAAAAAGCAGCCTACAGTGACAGCGTCATCCACAATCCCAGAAAATCCTGTTAATCTTTCACACCTCCTAAGAAACACCTGTCCTCTATTTTTACTGCTTGTGTTACTAATGGAAACCAAGCAGTTTAACTTTGTTTGTGAAAACGTGCTGCTCTGGAGAGGTGTTGCCAGAAAAAAAATCTGTGAGAGGGAAGCAGAAAAAATAGCAACTTCCTTTCAGTTATGTTGGTGTTACTGGGAGAAAGAACTTGGGGTCTTCTGATGGGGAAGTCCAAGAGCAGTGTAGAAGGGTTTTACACAGTCTTATCTGTTGGGGCTGAAAGAGAATTTTTACTGATCGAATGAGGCTCCCTGGTCTCTTCAGTGTGGAGGTCTTCCTTTCTCCAGAGAATGACTTATGGGTTTCAGTGGGCTCCTCCATGACCTCCCCAGGTATGGACAGTGGTGGGGTGGCCCTACTGCCTTCCAGAAAGGGGGGTCTGAACTCCTTTCTCCTGTGCTAGTTTATAGAGTAATGCAAGAGTGGCTATGAGGAGGAAGAATTGTGACTTTCTACAGACCTTAAGCAGGTTCCCAGGCAAAAAATCCCTTTACCCTCTATGGCAATGTAAAGACTGCCCCCAAAAAATCAAGCCAAGTGCTCTGGGCAGCATCAGATCTCCCTGCTCCATGTACCAGGTCTCTTTGTCCTGAGATCTTTCACATCCCCTTTGCCAGGAAGGAACCCACTCAGTGGTGAAGCTGGAAAATGTTACTGATTTGCCTGAATTTACAAGGTGTACATGAAACTGTTTGTCAGGGAATCCAACCTGCAGATATTCACTGAAATAGAGTTTACTATGTGGGAGACAGTTCCAGGGCAAGGCAGTAAACAAGGCATACATGTTTGGGGATGATCTCACCCCATTTCAAGACAAGGATTTCTTTCTGTTCTTTGAGATTGGTTGTTTAAGATGCTTGTGCTCTTGACTCTGGCTCTTCTTCTGAGCCTGGGCTGCATCAAGGTTCCCTCAGACTGATTTCTAACAAGAGCAACATGACTGTAAGCAAAGCCAATGCCTTACTTATTTACTGCCAGCCAGTTCCCTCTTCCTAATAAATCCTGAAACCCAGGATTTTAATCAGATCTCCCAGCGCAGCAGAGGTCCCAGTGATTTTACACTCCATTTCTCATGAAAATAAGCAGCCACCACAGGAGTGGAGAACCTGTTAGCACCATCACCAAAGGGGAGGATGAGCCATGAGCTTAATTAGACATGGGGGAATCTGTGGCAGCGAACTTGTCCCAACAGCTGGAAAACCCTCACTCCGGGCTTGCAGCCTTATTAGACAGCAGAGAGTCCACGCAGGAGGCAGACACGCATAAGTGAGCAGGATGCTGTTGTGTTCTGCTCATTCAACTGCTTGTTCAACAGCCCAGCCCAGCTGCCTTCAGCATGGCATGAAATTAAGCTCTTGGATTAAAAACACATATATTTTTGAAATCATGTCAATTGTTGTAATATGCCATAAAAGCATGTGCCCATCTTTTACTGAGGGCATTTGTTATGCTCTGTGTGTGGCACAGGGTGATGTGTACCGTTCCTTATGGCAGCACTAAATGGAGTTAACACTCAGGTCCCATGCCTGACCCCAGGTGTCCTCGGAAAACCCTTTGCTGGAGGCAGGGAAAATAACTCTCCAGAGATACCACTCCCTGATGGCTGTAGGCATCTGGGTTTCACCTCCAGCCGATGCAGCTCCTCATAGGGGGCTGAGAAGTTTGTTACAAACAGAGCTGCCCCATCAATATGGAGCATACTCTGTTCCTGGGGTGGCTTGTCACTTCAATGCACTGCATTGCAAGCCTGGAGAAAGTTGTGGTTTATTTTGCATCAAATTTGCTTGCTTTGGGAGGTTTTCTTTTGAATACAACCTACACAAGGTTTGGGGACTGTTGGTTTTGCTTTTCTATCTTTAACAGGGTGTTGCTGTGAAGGACACGGTTTCTGTGAGGATTGCTAAGGCTGTGTTCACAGACAGCAGGGAGTTTGAATTTTTATTTCTTAATGACATTCTCTCTGGCTGCCGGACTTCCTGGCTCTATTAGTTGCTTTCTGTTGTTGTTCCTGTTAAAATTTGCAATTAAGAGCCTTGCTACGTGAGAAGAAAGCCATGATACCAGCACTGTAACCTGGGCTGGGTCACTGGAACACATCCATCTGTCTGTCCGTGCCCATCAGCATTTTTCTGGGACAGAGTCGCCCATTTGCGTTATTTCCACTCCTTCCCCTTTGAAGGCGCCTCTCTGCTCCCTCATTAATTTTCTTTCAGTGTCACCAGCAGGTCTAATCTCTCATCAATATGCAGAAATTCAGCCCCTTCCCCACCCGCCTCCCTGCAGGGCTGTAGGAGCGGTACCTGCAGCCCACCCGTGCGCCAGGGGAGCGGGGCTGCTCTGCCTCCCACGTGTCTGTAAAGGTTCCATCGCTGTTTACAAACATCTTGGATTTGCCCGACAGTCCCTGCTCCGCTTTTCATGTTCTGTGCATGGCAAATAGCACTGATCTGTGCCTTGATCTGTAGTCAGCAAAATCACTTGCTTGCATTTGCTACATCAAAGCAGGGAGGGGAGGGGGGAGAAGCCATCTGGTGAATTAGCTCTAATAAAAATAAAAGGGGTCTCTTTGCATAATAGAGTATTAGGGGATGATACTGTGGGGTTGTTGGGACAAATGGCTCTAAAGGGTTTTGACAGCTCACAGGCATCTTGGCTTATGTTGCAATATAAACATCATGAAAGCAGAGCTCCATTAGTCGGTGGCAACGTGTCTATTGATTGCAATGAGGCCATGATTTCTTCCCCATATAAATGTCTCGGTCAGCTGAATCTCATTACAAAAATGTGCAAAGCATTTATTCAATATGATTGTGCTTCATGGCTTGTTCATTTCTTCTGCTGTTCCTATAAACTTGCTTTAACGTTTCCACTGTTCATTACTCAAACAACTTGTTCTGCTGCTTTGGGGTCTTTTGGTGGCATAGATGGTCTTTTTTAAGATGCATAAAAGCCAGTCCTTATTCAATACTTGTTTAATTTGTCTTTGCAGGAGACCAGTTTTCCTGGGGAAAAGGGGGATTATCCTTGAAAGAAGCAGGACACAAAGTGCCACAGCCCTACCCCAGTCAGTGGTTAAAATTAGTTCTGTTCAATTCAAAATGGTGATTTTTAACACCCACACCTTATAGGACAGTTAAGAGATGCTTGCTTGTTTCTGTTTCCAGCTCTGGGTGAAAGAAGACTGCACTTGAGAAGACATAGATGAGGATGACTTGCAGGCAGTGAGATTTTATTTTTAAAGTAGGTACAGTTTGCAGGCAGCTGGCATCATCTCAGATTTCATTTGGAAACTATCTGCTCCAATTTGCTCTACACAGAAAAGAGATTAGGATTCTATTTTTGTTTGATTCTGGTCAGACCTTCCCCTTCCACCACGCACACATCCAGACAAAGATGCACACACGTACACACCTGCCCACATGAGTTAGCCTCTAATTTCAAACGTGTTTGAGGTTCAGGCGCTGCTAAAGAGTCAACACGGATCCGTGATATGGTGGATAAATAGAAGATTGATTGGCTGGAAAAGACTTTCACTCCTGGGGAAATGGCTGCAGGTGCCCTGCTGCAGGGAAAGCACACCTGAAGACACAGCTGATGAGTGGTTACAGCAGATCTTGCCGGAGGTGAAGTCCTAATTCTGTTTTCTGCTGAGTTACTCATGCAGTGGAAAGTAACTGCAGCTATGCTCCTGTGCAGGATTTATCTGTTTTTCAACTGTACACAGTACCCCACTGTGCTATGGATTGTGGTTAATACAGATCTGAAGACGATGCATGTCCCAGAGATCTCCTCATCCACATGGACAGGACTGTAGCTAGGCAAGGAAAAATGGATAAAAATATTTACTCCCAGCTGTTGGTGGCAATCCAGGGAAAGCACAACCAGTGTGGTGTGGCTGTGCTGGTACTTAGTGGGTATCCACAGTGGTCTTGGCCAGAAGGGACCTCTCAAGGTCTCTAGTCCAACCTCACACCTGGAACAGGTTTGTGACCAGCACTGGATCAAGCTAGCCATGGCTTCTTCTAGCAGAGCTGTGAAAAACTCCAAGGGCAGAGGCTGCAGCACCCTCCTTGTGAAGCATTTTCTCCATCTGTCCATCCTGAACATAGCAAGCCACAGTCAAAGCCATTGCCCTGCACTAAAGAACAGCTTGGTTCCTTTGTTGCTGTAACCATCTTTGCTGCAGGGTGATATCAGCTTAGTCTTTAGCTTCCTCTTGGTCAGGAAAATTAAGTCCAGCTGTCTTGTATCTCCTCATGGGGAGTAAGGTGCATCTCCACAGGACCCTCTCAATCTTCTCTACACCTTCTTGAACCAGCAGATCCAAACTGGGCATAATATTTCATACGTGGCCTCACTCATTCCAAGTAGAGGAGGGAGGAAGCTTCTCACCTGGTGCCCACATTCCAGCTAACATTGCCTGGTATATGGTTTGCCATATCTGACATGACAGCATGTGGCTGGCTGAAGTTTGATGTGGCAGCCTCTGTCATTTTTGGCAGAGCTGCTGGCCAGATGGACGTGTCACAGTCTGTACCCCACAGGCTGGGCTTATTGCAGCCCTTGTGCAGAGCTTGCACATCTCATGGACTCCTGGCCTCTCTTTCATTAATAGCTCCAGATATACATATAGATATGTACAGGAGAACAGCTATATGAGGAATACAAACCCAGCTGGGATCTAGGAAGTAAAATCCAAGGGGATACATGAAATCAAAAGGTGCTGTGGCAACAGCTATTGTGTAACTGAAATTGTCCTTATGAGTGAGAGGACAAACTAATGAAACAATCCAGAATTACTACAAAAGAGCTGAACTGTAAAAGTGCTACTGTTTCCTATACAAAGGGACTTAACACTTCCCAATGCCTGTAATTAGGTTTGTGTCAACATCCTTTCCCTTAACTTCACCTTGGACAAGAGCAGACCTGGCTTCCCTTGCTTAGTCAAGCTGTAACCACCAGAAGTGCACAAGCCCTCAGCCTCTCCAGGGCAGTTCAGCTGCTTTCTTACCCAGCATCACAGCTGGTCTACTTCCACCAGTTGCAGCAAAGAAGAGAACTGAAAGTCTGCCAGTGGTGTCAGGTCACTGCAGGTCAAACAGGAGATGAAGTAAAGCTCCTCCTGCCCCTCTCAACTCCTCCAGGACTGGGTGTGATGGTTTCTGGACAGAGCCAGGTAAGCAGGTGATTTACGGCAGTAAAATACCCATGAAATTTGGAGTATTTAAGTAATTTTGAACTCCCCTCCTAACAGCATGCTGCCAAAATTGGGTACATCCCACCTGTGTTCACCTAATGTGTAGCCAGGGTAGGCATATAGGATGGTGCAGGCTGAAGGACAGAGCCCTTGATCCTTTGTCTCACGGTAAAGGTTCAGTTACTCAAGGCTATTGTTTTCTGTGTTAATCATCTGCGACCAAGATTGTGCTCTCTTCAAGCTGTGCCTCCCTTTTTAGCAATGGGCAGGTCAAACATCTGCTCCAAGCAGCTGAATTGCATCATAATGACTTTTTTAGCTATATTGCAAACTTTTAAGTCTCCAGCCTCCTCTTTGTCTCAGTGCTGCTGCTCACCAGTGCTTCCACCAACGGGCAGATATTGTTTCATGTTGTCTCTTTGGCTCAGGATTACATTAATAATTGCTAAACAGAGTCAGTCCCTATGTGAGGAAACAGCATTTGGCTCTAATAGGAACCAAGTGTCTGTGTGAGAGCACTGAAGAAGGGGGAAAGGGGCAGGAAGCACAAAGCAAGCACAGATCTCTCCTTTCCTTTACAATATTGTTAAGGTTTCAAGATTTTTCCAGTTCATGTTCTCCTAAAGTACAGCACCCAACAGCTTTTCAAAAGCAAAAAGACACAATCTGCTCCAACAACACCATTTCTAGAAGCACTGAGCACGGGGGGAGGTAATTTCCTTGTGACAGAGCCGTCAACAAAGCAGCTGTTTGTAACATCACAGCTTGGCAAACCTCCTCCTATTTAAGTGCTTTCCCTTTTGGCTTTGCTCTGTACTTCCCAGCTTCAGAGTGCTAGAGTGAAAACTTCCCTGGTGCTGGAGTGTTGTATTGAATGGGGATGAAAGGGGGGATGCTGCAGTGGAACAATTATCAGCCAGAAGGTGATCACAGGTGGCCATGTGTGCAAGAGCCACGGTGGCACTAGTCACAAAAGCTGGGAGAGGCAATTGGGTGATAGTCTGAGGTGGTGAAGCCTGACAGAGACCCACAGGACTGTCTGACAGTCATGAGATGGGGTGCCCAGTAAGTTATAAAACATGTAAGAACTTCATATATTCTGCTAATGCAAAGTGCTTGTGAGTAGTGGTGTGCCTGGCTGGAAAGGGGGATGAGAGGAGCTGCACACGGAGTGACTCCTGCAAAAACTGGCTGCATAAAGCTACTGCATTATGCAGACATGGTCTTGCATGATGCTGATCAGGTAGAAGTTCAGACAATAAATTAAGCCATCCTCAACAAGTATTTCTTGACTATGAGTGATTCCTGTACACCACATTGCTGAGAGAGCAATCTCAGCATGTTTATCCTATGTTTTGCTGTACCAGAATTGAATTCAGAATTGAAAAGGGCTGGTCCTTCAGAAGAGCCTGAGATGGACCCTGGGTGCAGCTTTAGCAAAGCTTTTCCCCCCCATCCTCTGCCTCTCCACACGTATCCATCCTGCTCAGCCTCTTCCCTTTCAGATGCAGTTTCCAGAAGCAGCACCTTTGTGCTAACCCAGCACGCAGCTGCGAGAGCCAGCAGGGCTCAGGTGCAGTAGGGTGACCAAAAGCAGGACACAGGTGCTGCACACATAGTTTGGGATTCACCTCCCCTAACCTGGAGCAAGTCACCCTTGCCTCCCCCCGTAGTTAGTCAGGAGAGACGGCAGAGGCTGATTCATCTCGCTCCAGAGCAGATGTCAGAAGCAGATCAGGTGTATCACACCTCGCACATGACTGGTTTCTGTTGTGTGAAGGGAACGTGACAGCTCATCCCAGTGAGAGGCTTGCAGCCAGCCTGACCCAGGGGCCCAGAAGAACCAATATCATCCCATCGGTTCACAATAGCAGGTGCCTGCTCCTGTTCCCAGCAGCACTCTGCCCTCGGGTCTCAGAGTCTTACCAGAGAGTCCAACACCTCCAACAGGGCAGGGGGTGACCAGGAGAATGCCAGGACCCAGGCTGAGCAATGCACAACAATGTTCCAGCCTGGCCAAGTGCCTCCACAGAGACTGCAGTGCCTGTACAGTGACACCCTCCACTCCTGCTGAAGGAGCCCTGGGTGCCTGGTGGCGGTGGCTGACTGTGTGATGCCAGTGAAATCATCCTGCCACAGGGCTGTCTGGGATTTTTGTCACTGCTGAAACGCTGCCTGCCCAGCAGCTTGCTAATGAGCACCATCAGAGGGACATCACCTTCCCAAGGAAAGGCTAAACAGCACGGCAAAAAAACAACAGAAAGCATGGCAGGAACAGACCTCACTCTGCTTCCAGCTGAATCACGAGCCTCAGGCTGCTGTGTAGAGCTGAAGGGTCGGACGGGCAGCAGTGCTGACACTTCCCTGGGAAGCCACCGCCGGCCTGTCACTCCACATATTCAGCATTTTCTCACAAGCCAGGGTTTCACCAGGACACACAAGCTGATTTCGTCATTGTTTGAGAATGAGGCCGTCAGGGTCAGGGAAGGCTGTGCTTCATGTGGACTGGTTTGAACCCCTGCTAGACACCCCACCTTTCAAACTGAGGCATCTTTTCCCAATTATTGCTGCACCGTTTGTGAGTCCTGAGATGTACACTAAAGCTAATGAACTCGGGCTTGTCTGAAGCCAGTCACTGCTCCTGCCCTGCAGAAAACTGTCTCCTGAGTGCAGAGAGAGCACTGTCAGCTGGCAAGGTGTGCTTGGCTCCAAGACCAGCGGTGTCCTCACCTTCTCAGCATCCAGACCTTGGTCACCAGTCGCTGGATCAGAGTCAATGGCCTGGAAGTACGTTTTCTCTGTAACTCCTGAAAACAGGTGTGGATAGCATGGTTTTCCTCACTGGGCATTACAAATAACTTGTATGATGAGGTCTAAATGAGCTCTCTGCTCAGAGGCTCTGCTCCAAAATTCCCTGCCAGGCTGGGGGTGGTGGCAGAGTCCCTTTTCCAAGGACATGTCATACAGACAGTTGCTGATCCCAGAGATACTGCTGTGGCTGGAGGATCTTACCCAGATGGTAACACTGTGATGAACACTGTGATGGTTTGAGGAGGCGAACACTGTGATGGGTTGAGCCTGGCTGGAGGCCAGATGCTCATCAAAGCTGTTCTGTCACTCCCCTACTCAGCTGGGGAGCGGAAATGTAACAAAAGACTTACGGGTAGAAATAAGGGCAGGGAAATCACTCACCAGTCACAGGCATAACAGACTCAACTTGGGGAAAAATCAGTTTAATTTATTGCCAGTCAAATCAGTATAGGATAATGAGAAATAAAAACTAAATCTTAAAACACCTTTTCCCCCTCTCGTTCTTCCAAGGCTTAACTTCACTTCCAAATTCTCCATGTCCTCCCCCACAGCAGCACAGGGGGACAGGGAATGGCAGCTGCACTCAGCTCAGCACACACTTTCTCTGGTGCTCCCTCCTCAGAGGTAGGACTCCTCACACTCTTCCTAGCACCAGCTTGGGGTCTCTCCCACAGGAGAACTTCTCCATGAACTTCTCCAACAAGTCCTTCCCACAGGCTGCAGTTACTCATGAACTGCTCCAATGTGGGTCCTTTCCACAGGGTCACAGGTCCTGGCAGCAAACCTCCTTCAGCATGGGTTTGCCATGGAATTACTGCCTTCTTTGGGCATCCCCCTGCTCCAGTGTGGGATTCTCCAGGGGCTGCAGGTGGATCTCTGCACCCCCATGGACCCTCATGTGCTGCAGGGCACAGCTGCCTCAGCATGGGCTGCACCAATGGCTGCTCTCAGCTCTGGCACCCCCTCCCCTCCTTCTGCACTGTCTTTGGGATCTGCAGAGTCATTTCTCTCACTTGCTGTCCAGCTGCAGTTGCCATTTGTTGTTTGGGGTTAAATATATTATCCCAGAGGTGCTACCACAGTCACTGCTGGGCTCTACCTTGTCCTGCAGTGGGACCATCTTGGAGCCACCTGGCATTGGCTCTGTTGGACATGGAGGGAGTTTCCAGCAGCTTCTCACAGAAGCCACCCCTGTAGCCCCCTGTACTAAAACCTTGCAAGCCCAATAGAAGCATTCAACCCTGCAAAACTTGCTGACATTACTGGTGGTTTTAATAATTTCCATTAAAAATACTCATGAAAATGGAAGGAAACAAGTAAACAATCTGTTGAAGAACACAAACTTTTAAAAAGTCATTGATGCCATTAGCTCTTCATTTTTTCACTTCCTGTATTTAAGTGCCAATTGAACACATGTAGCAAAAATCAGCCTGCCATGCTAGGTTTCTGGCACTGTTTGTAACTGCCAGCTAATTGTATTGAGTGATACATCTACTTGATATATTTCATATTCAAATAAAAAACAGAACATAAGATGATCATCACGAAAATGTCTTGAATGCGTCAGAGAAGTGTGAGAGGGATTAATTTATTAATATTTAATGAGTGATTTGAAAAGGTGAAGTGTCTAAAAATGAAAAGCACTGTGAGAACTCTGTTAATGATGAAAAATGCCGGAGATATTTTATTTATGCAGTTTGACTGTATGACAGCCAGAAAAATGCAAGTCCAAACAAGGATGAAGAGACAAATACTGCAATGGAGAATTTGTCTCATGAGACATGTATTGGGGCCACTAAATGAACAGCTTTCCCCTCTGGGAGCAGTGTTCGGTGCCTCAGAGGGGGTTAAACACAGCAGGGTCAATGCTGACCATGGGGTCAGGTCCCAGGGGCAGTGGTAGCACAGCAACAGCTCCGAGCTCTGCATTGGGACGTGGCCTTTCCTTCCCCTGAATGTGATGTGAGATGCTTACACTTCACCTGAGCCCCAGGCTTGGACCTTACCCAGTTCCTGCTCCCTCCCCTGGCTCACTGGTTCAATGGCTGGAGACACTGATATGAGCACCTACATCCAGGCATTCCTTGCTTGGATTGGGGCTTGTATGGGATGGGGTGTGGGCTTATACAATGGCTTGGGTCAGGACCTCCACAAAGCTTTTTTTGCTGCCAGGCACAGCTTTGAGCTGTTTTGTGTAGTGTAGGCTGAAAAATCTGTGCTTTGCATGCCTTGATAATAAATACATATTTAAAAATAGATTTGCGTGCACCTCTTGTACCGCAAACATTTGAACATAAATCAGATTGCCCGCGGGCGATGCGCTCAGCAAATGCACGCCCATCCGAGGTGTGAGCATGAAATAACCTTCAAAGCTATCAAAGGCTGCTGTTTGCTTGGGTTGGGAGGCCAAATGAAGGCAAAACCTTCCCCCTGACTACCTTGTACTGTCTTTACTTTGATATCTTCCCAGCTGCTCTCATATAATCTTTTGCACATGCAAATACCTTCTCCACCTAGGTCTCTTTCAATTTCCAGCTGCTTTCACTATGGGAAAATATTGGCAAAGGCTTGTTGCATTTTCTTCCTTTCCTAAACTGTGCTGACAAGTTTTTACGAAGAAAACTACAGACTACACAAAAAAAATCAATCTTGAAAAAAAGAAAATTCAGATTTAATTGAATGGTTGACTTTAGCACAAGCATAGGGGTATCAATACATTCATTACTTGCCTCTTGGATGTAGTGATGATAAGGGTGGATCATACACATGAGGTGAAGGTGAAGCCCCTTAACCGTCCCAGCTGACCCAGGCACCTCTTTCCCCCTGTCCTGAATGTAGCCGCTTCTTTCCCCAAAGATAGACACAGACTGTGCTTCCCATGGTGAAATAGCACCATGACCAGGTGCCAGAAGTCTCCAAGTCATCCCACACAGAAGGAGATGAGAGGTTTATATGGCTGTGAGCTCTGTGTCAAACCAGCACCACTCTGGTTTTCATCCTGTTGCACTCCCTTCCCTCATACAGCTCCCTGTGACAGCTCCCAAGCTAGGGGTCAGCTGTGGAAGAGAAAAACAGTTTATTACTGCTGAGAAGTAGCTACTGTTAACACTGTAGAATCACTCTTTCAGAGGATGGAGGAGACCGAGGGGAGACCCCACTGCAGTTACAGCTCGCTTGTGAGGGGAAGAGGAGGGGCAGGCACTGAGCTCTTCTCTGTGGTGTCCAGTGACAGAACCCGAGCGAATGGCCTGAAGTTGTGTTAGGGGAGGTTTAGGTTGGATGTTAAAAAAGTTTTTCATCCAGAGTGTGATTGGGCACTGGAACAGAATCCCTAGGGAAGTGGTCAAAGCACTAAGCCTGACAGAATTCAAGAAGCCTTTGGACAATGCTCTCAGGCACATGGTGTGAGTTTTGGAGTGTCATGTGCAGGGCCAGGAGATGGACTTGATAATCCTTTCCAATTCAGCAGATTCTGTGATTCTGTGATTCTGTGATTGTGTTGTGTTCAAGTTTGATTTTGCTGTAGACTCTGCATGAACTGGGACAAGATGCTTCTTCTACACACTGACGTCTTATCAGGAAGAAGAGGGTCTCTTTTTGTGCCATTTTAGTTTATTTAGAGCATAAGTGTTAGGAGGTTATGAAATATGAGGGCAAAGTGCCTGACATGGGGACTTTTGGTGTTAATACTGTTACTGTAAAAGAACTTGCTTGCATAAACATGTACAGTCTCACACACACAGACAAGTATTTTAGTGTGATTTCCCAAAGGAAAAGCAGTCCCTACTAAGCATCCTCAGTGGAGAACAGGCTGTGACCTGAGCCCAGCATAGGGAAAGAAGAGCTTCTGGGGAGTGTCAATGGACCCTGCTGCTCCCAGGAGTACTCTCTGCCCTGGGGACTCACCTGCATTCTTACTTGGATGTCATTCCTATAACAGGAATTCAGAGAGCTGGTGTCCACCCTCACATTCTCAAAATTGCAAGGTGGACTGGAATAATTTGGTCCTTCTCCATCAGCCTTGAAACACAACTGAAAGTGAATTTTCTCATACCAGCTCTGTTCCTGGGTCATAATTTTGTTGGGTTTGGGCTATAGAACCTTCTTCTTCATATATTCATTCATGCCACATGTCATTTGAAGTCTCTTTCAATAGCTACAGGTTCATTGCCTTTCCTCCAAACTTAGATGTGAACTCTCTATTACTCATATACTCACTAAATGATATCACTTAATAGGTTCTCTTTGCCTCTACCACATTTCCATAACTTGTTCTTTAATCTTCCTTTGATCCTGAATACCAGAGAGATTTATGTGCAATTTATTCTTACGTTGCTGTACTTGTTTAATCTTTCATTTTCAGTTGGATTCATTTTCAAACAAGAGCTTGTTATAGGTTCAGATTGTTGTTGACAGTGAGGACCCACCTGCTTTTTCTGAGACAGGTTTCCATTATTGTGTTTTATCTTTATCAGTTTCCTCTCAACATACATTTAACTCAAGGGCTCCAAGCCATTCAGTGGAAATCCATTCTGTCTTCAGATGCAGACTGGGGGTTTCCCTTTCTTTGGCACATGTTTGATTAGACCTTCTTGCTCTAAAGACAAAAAATATGACATCCCTTTTCCCATCGCAGGCAGTTGGCTTATGATCCATAACATCAGCTCCATCCCTTTTCCCATTGCTTTGGTCAATGAATGCAGCTCCCTTTTATCCATTTTTGTTGTTGTTGTTGTTGTTTTCTTGCAGAGCAAGTTATCAACAAATTTGTTGCCTTAGGAGCACCATGTCCTGGCAGGTTTAACAGATGATCAGGGGTGTCTGAACCCATCTCTTGCAGAGGTACCCAAATTAAAGCCTCCAGCTGCCCTCACAGTGGAACAGTCTAGTGAAGGAACCAATCTCCTCCCTGGGAAGACCATTCCCATCTGTCCATCTGCTTCTTCAAAACAGAAGAAGGAAGAGCAAGCAGCTGTCATCCCCCCATGTGATGCTGGCCGGATAACTCACCCAGATCGCCGCAGAAGGTGATCCACGAGTGAACAGTTTCCCAGAGTTTATTTTGGATCAAAGGGAGGAGGTTGCCTTTGGGAAGAAGCTGTAGTAAATGAAGCAGAGACAGAAAAGCCTTCCCCAGCTGAGATGGAGACAGCCCACACCTTTTTAAACTATACCAGTCCCTAAAGAGCCTTAGCTTCACTTTGAAATCTGAGATCAGCCCAGACTTTGCCATCAAAATAAGGCTTGTTAAAAAGAAGAAAAAATAACCCAACCTTCTAGTTCACTTGAGAGCAAACAATTTGTGAATATTATGCATTCTAAGAACTGCTGAACAGACACCCTGTGGATACATGGCCTTGCAATGGGGAGTGACCATGGAAACCATAGTGCTGCATCCCCCAGGTCACACACACAGAGTCCTGGGAAACTGAGGCAAGGCTTGAGGGGCAGCCTGGGAACCGAGCTGCAGGAGTCACAGGCAGTGCCATTCCCCGACACTCTGCAGGGACACAGCCCTCCAAACCACCAGCTGGACCCCACAGGCAGAGCCAGCACTGCCAGGTCTCTCAGCCACCCCGTGTTGCCTTTCTGACTCAGAGCTGCTATAATTACAGCCAGGCAAGATGGAGCTCCCTCGCAGCTTCAGAAGCTTGGTGAATCAACACTTCAGCAACCTTGCTGATGCAGGAAACATGAAATACTTTTTTGGGGATAAAACCTGAGAAGCAGAAATTACCAGGAAAAAGTAACTGTCAGCTTGAAGCTAAGATGGAGGGAGTGTATCAGTAATTGAAGTACAAAAAGTTTTGCAATACTCTCAGTTTAGTTTCCCTGCACAGAATCTTGATTTCTTGCAAAGAAAAAATCAGAAGTTGAGGCAACTAAAAAAAAAATAATTTCCTCTGCATCATAATGGCGCCATGAGGAAAAAACATGGGAGAAAAAAGCCCATCTAATGTCTCGTTAAAATAGATTTAATCTCATCTCAGACCACAGATGCTAAAATTATTTCATCATAATTGTATTGTTATGGGATGATTGTTCCATGTAATCTTCACTCTGAGTTTCTCAGTGTTGTAATGTTTGATTATGAGGGGAAGGAGGTACAGCATTAGTTTTTCTACCAACTTTGAAGAGGTGTAAGTAGGTAACGGAGAAAGGGATGTCTAATGGCAATACGTGAAACTTTTGTAAAGTTAGAGACATTTAAAAAGCAATTTGGTAGCAGACTGGATGTTTTACAGCCTTTTAGTATTCTATTTTGTTTTCCAAAGTTGAGAGAAAGAAAAAAATAAATCTTCCTTTTCAGACCTGCACTCCATCCCCAGCTCATCTGAGCTCCTGCAGAGCCTGCTGGGGTGTCCCTGAGGGACTAGAGTGTGCTCACGGGAAAAGCCCCGATGTGGCTCTCATCTGAACTCAAATTAGGGCTTCACAGCCTATTCACAGTCCAGCTGCAGACCCTGAAAAGATTTATCAGCTCTCACAAATGCAGATTTTTTATTTAAAATTGGAAGGCAGCACTCTAGGCCACAGGAGCTCCAACGGGGAGCGGGGGGATCACATTCCTCTGTCAGTGGGGAGCATAAGGGGCTCACAGCACTCCAGCACAGTCGAATATCCTGAGAGTTGTGTGCATCTCCAGCTTGCTTAAGGCTGCTCTGGGTTAGGATCATCCCTGAACAGGAATTGCAACTCCTCCCCCAAATCCCATATCAGCACATCAGAGTGAAATCTATCTGAAGATAACCAGGGAGCTAAAGGGCATTCAGCTGTGCTCCTCCTTATCTGGACTTGCACAGGGAGGCCAAACCAAATGAGACCCTCAGTGCATAATGAAGTTGTTCAGTCAGCAGCAGAAACAATTAAACCTGGATTCTTACAGATTTGCCTCTGGACCCTCCCACAGAAAACCAGCAGATCTCCTCCTACAGCATCTTCTACACAGAACCTCCTTCCCAAGGGTCTCTCCTGACCACCTCCAAGTCCTCTGCACTTTTTACCCTTGGGCACTCCATGGTGATGCTCCCATCATGTGCCATGTGCTCTGCCTCTGCCTTTTGGAAAAAACTCAGGACATGCAGCAGCCAGGGGCTTTGCAGGGACATGTGTGCGCATTGATTCAGCTCTCCATCCTCGTGCAGTCTCCTGTTTTTATGAAACTTGCAGGAATTTCACATCTTGAAGACCCTTAGCTCCCTGACAAAGTTTTTTGACATTGGCGAGCAGACTGAGGAAGGCAGGGGGCACTGGCAGATGGGCAGTGCAGTGGCAGAAGCTTTGTTGTCTCCAGGCCTCGGGCGTGTAACCAAATTATCAAAGAGAAAAATCAACAGTTTCCCCAGGATGTGTGCCTTGGACAGGAGTCAGGTGGGCCCAGTCACGCTGTGAATGAAGGGGAGGGAAGGCATCCAGCTCCAGCACGGCGCAGCCGGGTGGGCTCGTGCATTCCTACAGAGGCTTTGTACTGCCCTGCATCCCTTCTCACTGGTAAGGCCCTGTAACCGGCAGCAGTGTGGAATGTTAAACAGTAAACACTCAAAATGGTGACAGAAGGAGAACAGCTTGATCAGAGCCTGCTGCTGCCACAAATCTGCCTGCTGCAACTTCTGTTGTTGCTATTTTGGCTGCTGCTTCTTCCATATTGTTTCTTGCAGCGTGTCCAAGAAAGCCGGGCTATTGATCTGAAACTGAGATGTACCAACCTCAACACCCAGCAGGGAAACACCAGCACAGAATTCAAGTGTGAATGAAGTCCAGTCCCAGGTACCTACTTTGGTTGCTGTCATTCGGGATAGTCCAGATCCACAGTGCCATGATTTAACATAGTTCATGCAGAACTAAACCAAAGCAGTTCAGGGCACTATCTTGTTCTCCAGAGTCTGAGGAGCCTTGAGAGGGGAACAAAGCCCTTGCTGCTTTCTCCTGGAGGCAATTGAGATTGTTCCTTACATTGATCTTTGCAAATCCAGGAGAAATTTTGTACCTTAAAGTCAGGCTCTGCTCTGCCTTTGAAATACAGAAAGGGTTATGTTCTAGGGAAGACACATTTCAGACAGCCCTGAATCAGCCAGGTCCTCAAAGCTTGCCTCATGAAGATACCAGAGCTGTGTTTCTCTCTGCATTGTGTTTTTTTATTACACTCATCATATTTTGTCACCAAAGATCTGCCTTTCCCCCTCCCTTTCCAATCTCCATCACAACACCCCTGACACGGACAACATGCACATCTGCTCTGAAGCCACAGTCGTCTGTTGTTCCCTGTGAGGCCACTGTAAGCATAGGGCCATTGTGCAGAGAAATGGGGCATTATTTGTGTGTCAGGAGCGTACACTGCACGATTCCAGGGAACCACAGAGTCCTTGGGGCTCCTTCAGCAGTGGCACCACTACAGCAGCGGATCCAGAAGGTGCTTTTCCAGGGGGACAGGTAATAAGCATCAGCAGTGATAAGCTTAGCTGAAAGGCATATTTTAAGGTGCAATATGAGTGAAAGGAACTGTTGCCCCCTGAGTCAGGAAAGTAAAGGCAACTGTATTTTAAAGAGGCTTACACTTACACAGTTCATCAAGAGAAGCTATTGGGAGCTTGCTGGTTCTTGGATGGTGATAAATTCACCTTTCTTCTAGAAGCTCTTTCCATTTATATATGTCAACATTCACATTGTAGCACCACTGTAATGTCCAGCAGAACCCTGTCAGGAACAAGCCTCAGAGGATGCTTCAGAGACAGACTTCAGCCTGGAGAGAAAGCCCCTGGAGGTTTTTGGTGATGGGAAGCTGGAGGAGGCACAGCAGCAGTGAGACATCGTATCCTGACTAACTGTGCTGGAGAGCAGACAGCCACCAGGCTTTGGTGTGATGCAAAGGACAAACAGCTTGGGCCAGATGAAGCAAAAAGGTGCCACCAAGGAGCTGTGAAAAGGAAAGGGAGAGAAGCTGTGGGGTAGAGAACAGAGAAGGCTTTGCAGGATGAATGTCTAAATTTGGAGGAAACAGGGCAGAGATCCAAAGGTTTATTGACAGTTAAATAGCATTCTCCTCAGTTAATTAGTTTCATAGCTACTCTTAATAATATATCAAGTGAGCTGAAAAGCCTGCCAGAAATAGTAGGAAGTGCATGGAAAATGTTACAAGCAGGCACTGTCTTACTGAAGAACTTCTGTGTTGTAAGTGTCCACCTGAAAAATCCCTGTCATGCATGAAGTGAGCTGCACAGTATGGCCCAGGGGAGCTGCTTTGCATCATTTGAAAAGCATGGGGACATTTTTGGTGTCAGGAGAAAATGAGGGTCAGATGACAGGATTCCTGTGTAGGTGCTTGTGGAACTTGTCCCAAGACACACCTACTCTCTTGGATCCTTCCACAGGCTCTTTCTTTATCCAGGAAGGTAGTGTCTTGTGCCTATCCTGGATGTGTGAGTTTCAAACCAACATAATACCGAGATTATGGCCAAGGCCTATCTAAAGTGTGAGGTGTCTCACAAGACCTTAAGAACAATACCCTCAACAGCTCACTCTCACAAGAGTACCGAACCAGTGCCATCCAAACCATTAGTCATTTCTGAAAATCTTGGCTTGTGGGGATGGTTTTGTCAGAGCATTGCCATTTAAAAAGACAGAGATGGAAAAAAAACTGTAAAAATGTATTTCAGGAATAGCTTATAGACACCCACCTTAGTCCTAAGTAAGACTGATGGGGTACTGCAGCTCTGGGATAATTCATACTGCTCTGCAGCAGGAACTGCTGAGGTTCAAAAAACGAAAGGTGGAGGACAAATTCCCAGAGTCAGGTATAAGCTTCACTTCCATAAGTGATTAGTGCTTTTCACTCAGGACCAGCACTGGAGAATTACTCTGCAAATGTCATTTTCCTTGAATACCTTCCCAATTGCCTGTTCAGAGACACCTGCAGAGGGGAGATGTGTGGTGCTGGCTCACCATATGGCCATCACTGCTCCTCATTGCACATCCGCTATGCTGTGAAGCCCAGCCTCAGGGTGTTTTTCAGCAGGACTCTGCCTGATCCTTTTGCAACCCCAGAGCACATCTTGGGTTTCTCTGCTGCTGCTTGCCTCAGGATCTGTAAGGGAGCTGCTCACTGCAACAGATGAGTGACAGCTATGGAGACCCAGCGGACAATGCAGTGTGATCACAGTGGTTTCCAGCTGCCTGACACTTACAGTTCTTCCACCTGTGTCTTTTTAGTGTGACCACTACCTTTCCCTGCATATCACTTGATGCTGGCTTGGGACAGGAATGTCACCTCCCTCCCAGCAGATGTGGCTCTAGCAATACCTAGGCCCTCAAAAGGGAGGCACTCACCATTTCACACCTCAGAGCCATGTCACAGGCAGTTGTTTGTCATTTTTTTCAGTGCTTGGACGTAGGAAATACCTTTTTTCCTTTTCTACCCTCCCCTGGTGGAGGTGCCTCCACCTACGGGGCGCCTGTGGAAAACAACCCCGTGTTTAGGTTTAAAACAGGGTAACAGGCATCACCAGGCAGCAAACCCAGCAAAAGCCAGGGGAGACAGACTCAGGGACGTCCCTTGGCCTCCGTGGCATCCCAGGAAGCCTGTCTGGCTGTCCTGGGACTGTCAGCGCTCCTCTGCCGCCGTCGGGAAGTGCAGCTGAAGGGTGGCCGAGGGGAGGGACAGTAGCCAACCCCCAGCCCCAGCCCCGTCTCTGAGCTGGCAGAGTGCCCGGACAGGCTCGCAGGATGGCGAGACCTGCTCACCGCGCTGCGGTGCAATTTGGTGTTAGATTTGATAGCGCCTGAGATACCTCGGAGGCAGAGCAGAGCGGGGAGCGGGGAATTTCTCAGCGCTAATTATCGAGCAGTCGTCAGCCGGAGCGGCTCCCCCTGCCCAGGGATTAGGCAAAGCGTTGTTTCTCACTCAATAAATCTTTACAACAAACGCCTAATTCTCCAGGCACCGTGTATGAAAATTAATCCCGATTCCCCTCTTCTTTTTACTCATCAACAGGGTTTTTTCCCTGCCGCCACTGCCCCCAGCCCAAGGCTTTACTGACAGTGCAGCATCGGGGAAGAGGCACTTCCAGTGAGCTGGGCTGGTGGGGACAGGGAGGGGACAGAGATGGTGACCCTCCAGAGACCCAGGACTTGCTGCCTCTGCCTCTCTGGATGAATCAAGAAGATGGAAAGGCTGTTTTCATCTTTGAATGATGTCATTAACGTTTGCTAATTAGCTGCTGAGCATGGTATAAATGTTCAGAAACGCTGAATGGGAGAGCCATGCTGGGAATTTCAGTACAAGAAGAATTTCCTGGCTCTGCAATGGATGCAGCATGAGGAGGAGCTGCAGGATGCAATACCAGTGCGGGGGTATCCAGTGGGTCAAAGGGACAGGTCTTCCAAACCGTGGTCTGAGCAGGAGCCACGTGTGAGCAGAGCTAAACCCCACTGCGCTGTGGGACCTCTGCAGTCTCCCCTCATTCCCGTAGGTTTCCAGCCCTGGGGGGAAGCAGAGAAGCTGTGTCCTATCCCTAGTTCCCACTCTGAGGAGAAGGCAGGAGCTCAGGCTATGTTTTAACCAGGAAAGAGGAGCAGGCCTTTGGGTTTTGCCCATTAATTTACTGCATTATCCGTGAAATAGAGCCTGCTGCTGCATAATTCCTGCCAGTTCCCCAAGTGCCAGTGTATCTCACAGCCACAGACAAGAGTGTCCTCCCTGATGCCATTTTCCACTCTGCTGCATTGCCTTCTCTCCAGCATTCCTGCTCATCCTCTGGGACACATGGAATCACAGAATGGTTTGGGTTGGAAGGGACCTTGAAGACCTTAAAGTTCCAACCCCCCTGCCCTGGGCAGGGACAGCTTCCACCAGCCCAGCTTGCTCAGAGCGCCATCCAGCCTGGCCTTGAGCACTGCCAGGGATGGGGCAGCCACAGCTCTTCTGTGAAAGCTGTTCCAACAACCTCTCTCTTCTCAACACCTGAAGGCTCCTGGTCCTTCCTTGCATGGCTGCTGCCCATGCTGGGCTGCACAGTTTGCTCACAGGGTGTTTGAAGCTCTCCTGTATCCTGTTCCAACATCACCTCTTCCAGCACCACCATTTTCCCTTCATGGAAGAACTACGGCAGATTTTCCCCAGCCACACACAAGCGTTTCCACACAGCGACACCCTTGAGTCAGTGCACACAATCCTCCCTCAGCACTGCTGGGACTGTCAATCTTCTTACACCTGCTAAGTGATAGAGTGCTTCTCCCAATTTACTTATCCATCATTTTTATTGAGAAATCTGCTCTAGTCCCACACAGTTATATGAGTTAATGGAAGGATGATTAGGGGATTCTGTGGGAACGAGCTGTGATTTCATGCACACTGGGGCAAAGCTGGGACTACACTGCACCGTTTCCAGCACAGCTGCTCAGAGCAGGATTTAATCCCTTTTGCCATGAGTATCTAATTATTTGCATCCTCCTTTGCTTGTTTTTATAATTTTAAATATCCGTGTATATTATTTTTAAAGCCATCTGGGGGTTTATTGCTGTGTTTCTGAGCAGGGAGAATTCTGTGCCAGTCTGTTCACATCAGAGAGTCTCTCTTCCCGAGTAACTCTTCTGGTGACAGTTCCATCCCCACTATGTCATTGGCAGGTAACTGCTGCCTACACCCCAGTAAAGACAGGGAACAAGCAGTCTCCCAGTCAGCAAAATCTCTGCAGCACAGAAACAGAATCATTTAAGGGTCACTTGTAGGTAACAAAACTGTGAAATTTGTCCAGTAAGTCCCATTTCAGGAGGAGGTGAAACTTGGGGAAGGACATCAATGAGCTTCTGAATGGTCCAAGTCCCAAAGCATTTCAGCAGCACCTTACAACATGTGTGAGAGCTTTCACAAAACATCTCCTGTTAAAAAAACGTCTAGGGCCTAAAGGTGCACTTGACTTCTGAGTTTTAGAGCCAGCTTTTCCTCTGCTAAATAGAAATCTGTGTCTTTTTGGTCTGAGTACAGGTCAGGGAGGACTAATAAGTACCAAGAAGAGGGTTTGGGGGTTTTGAACGGGCATTGTGGGGGCTGCAGTGAAACTCCACTGATTTCCCTGAGGCACTGCCAGTTTAGCCTCAGTGAGGGCAGCTGCACACTCAATGGGAAGTCCAAAGTCCTAGCTAATTTATAAGACATTTTAAATGTGTGTGTTGAAAGGCACTGAGGGACATTCCCATCTCATCAGGCCTCGTGTTAGAGGATAAATGCTCTCTCACTGAGAAGGGAATAGCATCTCATCCCTGACATCCTTAACTACAGACAGCCCTGGAAAAATACCTACAACAAGGCAGCTGGCAAGTATGTTTAGTGCACAATAAACATCAGCTGCTCCTTTCATACATTCACTTGTTCTGCATCCCTGTTCCTCTGGTCTTGTTGAAGCGGGGCTGGGATTTTGCCTCAGAGCTGATAAAGAAACCAGAGCTTTTGCCAGCTGCTGGCTGGACCTGGGGAGCAGGTGAGCATTTAGCAGGTCCCTGTCCAGTGCCTGGCCTGCTATGTCATTGTCACATGTGCTACAGAGGGAGAAATTCGAGCTGGTTCAAGAACCTTTCAATCTACAGAGAGCAGCAGAGATGTGGAGAGCAAGCTTTTCCCGTGCACAAGCCACTACAAACTGTGTCAAATCCGTCTCAACCCAGGAGCTGTTGTTCCGTGGCTTTGACATTCAAGTGCTTGCTTAGCACATATATATCACAAAGCCCCAGGAACTGAACTCTCTTTAAATGACAATTGATTAAACATTCAAGCTATATAAAGTACTGAAGCATTGTAAATACATTTTAAGGGGGGAAAAATCTTTGAAATTCACTTTAAGCTTTCTTTTCAATTATTTATCACAGAATCTCAGCCCCATTAAAGTCAGGCTTAATGGGATTGTTTATATATTACAGAAAACATTCTGCTTTTAATTGCCAGCTGGAAGGCTCTTACACCCACCCCTCTCAGCCCTGCATCACTTCACCGGAAGGCAGGAGCCCAGTGAGCCAGGTTGTGGGCAAATCCCCTCCTCACCTTCATCCTGGAGTGGTGAGTGGGGGTGAAACTCACCCACAGAGATCAGTCTGTCACTGGGGAGGCCCTTTGGCTGGTGAATTCACCCCAGCTCTCCTCCCTGGTCAGTTACTGCATAAGGAGGCCAAATCAAGGAGATAATATTCCAGTTTCCCAGAGACCCCTTCCCTCCATGGGTCTTACTTCCCTGTCTATTCCCATGGTACAGAATTACTTTGCCTGTGGCTTCTGTTTCTGAGATCCTTCTTTTCATCTCTTCTTACTGCTGGAAATGATCAAAGTTGTTTCCATGAGGGCTGACACAGTGGGAAACCCATGGAACTTCTGAGCTGGGGATCCCCCAGCCCCTTAGCAGCCCTTTTTGGGAGGTTGGATGCTGGCTGTATCCTCCTTCTGCTTAGGTACAGCTGAAGAAGATGCATCATTAATTGAGGAAATGAGGTGCATCCTCACCTTTAGCAGCAACTCCCTGAGAACTGGGAAGGGAAAAGGTTTCTGCTGGCATGCACTGGGGGAGTTCTAAAATAGCATAAATATCTGCATGGGTAGGGAATGTTACTGTTGGGAGCCCAAAGGAAAGGAAAGGGGAAAGGAAAGGGGAAAAAGGAGGGGAAAGGAAAGGGGAAAAAGGAGGGGGAAAAGGGGAAAAAGGCATTTCTGACCCTGCTGACCAGAGCACCTTCTCTGACATGGCTTGAGAGGGGAAGAGAGAGAAGTTCTCACTAAAAACACATACCAAGCACAGAGACAAAAATCCTTGTTTGCCATTACCAGTATTAAAGTAGTGAATCCATATAAAGGCTGTGTGAAGGAAAAAAGAGCACCAACTTTGCAGTTCTTTATTTTTAAGCCCGTTTCAACCCCATTGATTAGTTTAAAGGTGAAGGGGTAAGTTCTCTGAAGTCACTTCAGTGAAATAGCACCAGTTTCTTCAGAAGCTTGATCCTCAGGTACCTGAAGTTTGGACCAAAAATGAGAATTGATGTCATAATGACTTCTGGATTTTGTGCTGAAATTACATTTTTGGCGCCGCTAAATCCCATTGTGTGCTATGGACGATATAATGTAATACTCATCAGAGGCAGGCAGCAGGGAGGTTTACTGGCACTAAGATCAATAGGCACTGAATAAAATGGCTCCAAATGGTTTAGGACCATGCACACATCTTCTTTTGTAAGCTTAAAACCATTTGGAGAGGCATTAATTCATTAAAGGCCTCTTGAAGAATGTCATCATACTGTGTAGTCTGTGCACATCAAGAGCATCATAGATTGTGGCTTTTATTAAGGAGACCGGAGAATATCATTCTTCCTGGAGTACAACAGACTTTAAAATATGGTGCAATTTGAGATCAAAACAATGTTTATAGCAATGTAGTTACTAAATATTTTAACACATACAATATAAAACATAATGCATCCTGGAATGTGTGTTCATGCTCCTGAAGTAGCCACTAGATTATCAGATCCATTACAAACCACCATGTAGATTTTGTTATTTGTTTTCTACTCCTCTAGCTGTTTTTTGTTCTTTTTTATTGATTGCATGATATCATAATCTATTTTTATGTAGGGGTACCAACCCAAAGCTCAATGTCTTTTCCCTTAAACATCTTGCAACATGCAATTAGCCTGCTTGCCCTTATTCTTATCTTTCTGTATAGTCTTTTATAATTTCACATGGATTGAATCCTTTAACTGGGAGGTGCAATATGTTTCCCTTACAAGGTAAGTAGTCTGCAAACAACTGGGGACCTCCTTGTTGCCTCACCCTACACAAGCCTGAAGCTGAAAATGTCACTGTGACACAGAAGATAAAACTCAGAGCTTCTTGCTCAGAATACACTGCTTGATGGAAATCAAGGTGACTCAGGGACTCTCACATGGACCATGGTCAGGGGAGTCACACTAACATATTGTCTGTCCTGTGGACACCTTACAGCATCTTCCAGTACCTAAAGGGTCTGCAAGAGAGCTGGAGAGGGACTTCTTACAAGGATGCGTAGTGATAGGACTAGGGATAATGGTTTTAAGCTGAGAGAGAACAGGTTTAGATTAAATATTAGGATGAAATTCTTCACTGTGAGGGTGATGAGGCCCTGACACAGTTGCCCAGAGAAGCTGTGGAAGCTCCATCCCTGGAAGCATTCAAAACCAGGTTGGATGGGACTTGGAGCAACTTGGTCTAGTGGAAGCTGCCTCTGTCCGTGGCAGGGGGTTGGAATGAGATGATCTATAAAGTCCCTTGCAACCCAAGCCATTGTGTCAGTCCATGTGTCAATGCACAGCTGCAAATCAGACTGTGATGGGCCATTCCCTCACCTGGTGCAAGGTGGCATTACCCTGGCATAAGCAGTGCAGCACCCAAGGCAGCTGCAGAAGTGTCTGCCCAGTGGGTGCCCTCTGCAGATTTTCCTCTGGAGGTAGTTTTGGCTGCTGAGCTCTCCCTCCCATTCCAGCTGTGGCACATCTGCTGTGGGATGTTGGAGCAGGAATCCCAGAGGGGATGGGTTGTGCTGGGGCCGAGTGTGTGGCTGCACACAGCCTGGGGAATGGAGCCGTGCTGGCAGCAAGGGGGATCCAGACTTCCCCCCTGGACATGTGCACCATGGGTCCCAGCAGCTCAGCACATGAGGGCTGCTTTGATGTACAGGCTCTTTTCCTGAGGACACAATGCCACGTGCAGGAAGGGATGGCCCTGTTCCTATCCCCTGCCTGCCAGACCACAACAGAGATGTTGACCATAAATTTAAAGGCTTAAAATAAGACTCCTGCTTTAAAAGAGATGTATCCACCTAATATTTCAGCATTAACTACAGGCATCTCAGTTCTGTACAGCTTCTGAAGATCACAACATCAGCAACATGAGGAGGGAGGATAGGTTTCCCTGAGCCAAGTGCTGTGCTCTGCTGGGACACAGCTGGCTTCACACCACCCTGGAAACTTCCTGGTCTATGTCAGTTAATGAGATATCTTAGGAGCAGGGAGGAGGTATATCCAATTCCTTATGGCTGTAAACCAGAAATCATCAGCATTGAATTCCACCAGCCACATTCCCCCTGCCTAGCCCTGAAACACAGGAATGATGGGCATGAACACAGCATGTGGTGTGGCCAGAGCAGCCTGACAGTGAGGGTGATTCTTCATGATCAACCAGAGCTGGTTCCCAAGCTGGCTTTTCCCACCTTATTTTATGTAGAATGCTGTTATCTTTCCAAAACCCAGGAAATTTGGCACAAGGACAATACAATTTACTACATTTGACCAGGAAGAGTGGGTAAGACTGAAATGTGCAGTTTTGTCCTTGTCACATATGTTTGACAGAGCCTTCCCATGAAGACTTTGACAGAATCTAGTATAAATTTTCCTGGTTTTGCCAGATGGAGGGACCACTAAGTAAGGACATTTGGCTCAATTTCACTTTGCAAAAAGCTTATGTAAGGATCAGTTTCCACTCCTCCACACAACAAAAAATAAATAGAGAAGGTATGAAGCTGTTCCATAAACACATCCTTACACCTGTCCTTTTTAATTGTTTTGTTTGTATTTTTTTAATTTGCAAAATAGACTCACTAAACCTGGAATTTGTGGGACTTGCATCACACCCAGCAACCTCACTGCAGCACCCAGGTCCTCCTTGCCTTTGCAAGAAGGGAAGAGTCCACACAAAAGCACAGGGAATGTGAAACAGTGATGAGGAATCACAGCTGAACCATCCTGCAGGTTTAGGAGTGGCAGTGAGGAGAAAGGCTTCTTATCTGTGTGAAATTCCTGGGCATCTTCCAGCAACTGAAGTTCAAAGAAAACTACGTTATTTGAAAAAGCTTTGAAAATATTCATTGAAAGCTACAAAAAATTGCTGTTCCAATTCCAGGGCTTTTTCCCTGTTAATTGAAATGCTAAATGAGTTTCTGCCTGTCCTGATTTTTCCACCATTTTACCTGTTAGCAGAAAAACATTATCCTCCATGGAATAAGCTTCAAGACATCTACAGCCAAAGAAGAGTTGAAATTTCAGGATTTATTTCATAAATATTAATATTTACATACCTAATAAATTCCCTCTTTCCTTTACAGAGCATATATTCAGGTGTCTGAAAACAGAAACACTCTGCAGTAGGAAATCACTGCTGTTTTCATATAAATTTGGTATTTGATCGCACTGTGTTTTCTGTGTGGCTGAAAGCTCCCAGCCCTCACCAAGGTCAGCTGAAACCACAGTGTCCTCTAAGAACATTACAAACCAGCCCACAGGGTGGGTGCATAGCAGGGTGGGCTGCTACAGAGGAGTGCAAGGACTGCAAGGTAATGGCTGGAAATGTGCTCCCATTCAAGAAGCTGAAACAAAAAGGTCCCCTGTAAAGGTGCATCTCACTCAGCCACCTGCTGTGCACAAAGAGGCTGAGGCTTAAGTTCTTGGGAGGTGTTGTCTAGAAGGCTCTCTGGTTTACCCATCCAGTGCTTGAGTAGCTGAATATTCACTGTGTCATAACGGGTTTGGGGCAGCATCAGAGGCTGGAGGATGCAGTGTGTTCAGCCATTCCCCAGTGGATGCTGGCTCTTACCTGGCCAGGGGTGGGAAGGTTTCCTCCCGATGCCACTGCAGAACGGCTGGATGGGAGCTCTGACAAAGCAGATTGAGGCAGCAAACCAAGGTGGATGTTTTCACTTCTCTTGAAAAGCACATCCCTGTCACCACTGGTTTCCCAAGTGTGGCCTGGGATGGTGCAGAGAAGAACAGACACCTCACAGTCAGGAGTGTGTGCTTACAGCAAGGACACTGAGGGGCTTCTCTAATGGTGTTTATCCCTGCTCTCAACCGGCTCCTTAAACCCTTGTAGGGCAGGTTCCTACCCTAAATTGCCTTTGGCCCATGTCTGCTGCCTCCCAGATGCTGGTCTTGAGGGTCCCTGTGAGCATAAGGTAGATTTTAAGCACAGACTCCAGCTCCAGTGGGTATAAGCACGAGTGAGCACAGGCTCAGCCACGCTGCTCCAGAGCTCCACGGGAGAAGTGTCTGCAGTCGGTCTCCTTGCGGAAAAGAAACTGCGCCATAACGTCTCATCTCATCCCAGGGGAAATGCAGAGCAATCAAGCCATTTAAGAATATATTTCAAGCTCTTCGTAGCAGGCGTTAGACACTATTCTCCGGCTGCTGACAGGAAATGTGTGTGCAATTCTCCTAGGTACCATGCTCAGAATATGCTTCTTAAGGGCTTGCTGCCTAAAAAATTCTGCAAAGTGTAAATGGCTCTCATAAAATCAAATAGTAAATTGTCTTATCTGTTTGTCCTGAAAGTGCTCGGCCAGCTGGGTCTTTCCTGCACATCAGAGCCAGCCAGCCAACACATCACAAGGCCATAATGAAACCCTGGGAATAGACAATTCCAGGCTGGGAGCTCATCTTAGGAAATCTTTCTAAGGAGAAAACTGAGTTCAAAGTCCCATCAGCTGAGAAAAAAAAATTAAAAGAGGAAATCAGCATTTCTACAGAGGCCATGTAAAAGCATTTCTCACACCTTCCCTTGCCGTCCTGGCCATGAGAATGAGCAATCAGCACAACATAAGCCAGCAGGTTGTGATGCATTCCCACGGGGGGAAAGAAACTTCCCTCCACATCAACACTCAAGCACTGCCTTCTGCTAACCATCACAGGGCAAAGAGAAAAAATCTGGAGAGAAAACCCAGCTAGACTTAAAGAGAATTTTAAGGACTCTTTTCCCTCCTGCTCCCAGAATAGAGATAATTGCATAACAAAAGCCTCTGCGAGGGGACGACAGCGGACGTGTGCGGTGGGAGAAGGGTTTTTGACACCATGCACTGCCCGGTCCAAGCCCTTCCCCAGAGCTCCCCCGTGCTGGTGGGCTGTGACAGCGACCCTCGGGAATGTCCCCGGGAATGGGAGCTGTCAGTGCCGTGATGGAGCTGCTGCGAGTGGGAGGGAGGGGACGGCCAAGGGGTCACCCCCAGGAGCATCTGTTGGGGCTGGGGACATATGGAGCCTTTATTCCTCCTTGTGCAGGCACGAGTGCTTCCCTCACCTTCTGCCACCTCCCATTGTGCGAGGGGGCTGCGAGCTGCTCTGGGGACAGCTGCTGCTCTGGGCTGCCCACCACAAAGGACCCGTCCTAAACCACTTCCTTCATCATTCAGGCAGCCACAGTGAACCAGGAGGGGTGATGGACAGCTTGGGTCTGGTTACCAGGGGACAGGGAAGCTGAGGCCTATTTACTTTGTGGAGGAAAAAAAAAAAAAATAAAAAAGCTGAGGAAAAAATCTGGTGGGCTGCACCTTCTTGTGAAAGGGGAAAAAACACCTTCCATTTGAATTTCTGTGAATTTGGAATATGGATATTTAAAGATGTGGAGGAAAAAAGTAGTCATCCAGAGCTAATTATACAGCTGTTGAAAAGCCCAGTAAATATGTTACTCAGGGATATATAATACCTTTGATGTAGTTGTAATCCGACTGAAGTTATTATAGGTTTTCACAGCTGCAAAGCGATCCAGCTTAGGAAGGCTTTTTTTTTCCCCCTGTACTTTGCAGAAGCAGACAAGAAATTCTGCTGCCAAAGCAAAATGAAGATCCTCATATAAACACAGTAACACAGCCTAAGAAAAATTATACTGGTACTGAGGAGTATTAACCTGTCCCAAAGCCTGAAAGAGTTTGCTGGGTAATAAACTACATCAGTGACTCCAAAAGGGCTGGGTTTAGAAAAGATCTTCTTTGAGACAATTCAAGCTTTAAATAAAAGTGTGACTTTGTGGCTGAGGATTCTCTGTTCCCTTCAAACTAACAATAAGTAAAAGCTGTAAATGCTCTGAAAAAAATATGTACTGAGGCATGAAATACAGGAAGGTTGCTAGTAAACTTCCAACAAGTTCATTTAAATTGATCATGGATGCAGTAATATCAGGAGGCTTTGTAAATGGATGGGTTAAAAGCTGAAACTTTATTGCTGTTTTCATTCCCCAGGGCCCCGTGGTAAAACAAGTCTCCACGAGAGATCTCTAGGCACTGAATGAATTATTCACTCAGTTATGGGTCATTAAATGAGGCTGAGCAAGGGCCAATGTCCATTATTACACATTATTACATTGTGGTGTATGAAAAAAGACTTATTTTGTGAAGATTGGCATGGGCATCCTCTCAGGATGCCTTGTCATTTCTGCCACAGTTTCTTCTGAGCTCCTTTGGCAGAGCAGGGAGGTTGTGAAGCAGCAGTGCAGCTGCACAAAATAGGCTAAAAGAGGTTTGAGGTTAAAACCACAGATAAAAATGAGGAAACTTTAAGCATATTCAGATGGCAATTGCAGAGATGGTTATATTGGTTTTAAGCTGTTATTGCCCTGCAACTGGTTTTTGTCACCTTTCTGCATTTCCCCAGGCAATGTGGCCCTCCCTGGTGAGCATCCCCTCTCCCAGACACCTGTGATGGCTGACTGCCTTCCCTACACCTGCATAACCCATTTCCAGGATTGGCCACTCCTGATTTCATCTTAGATAAATCTGTTCACAGTTTTGCTGACTTTTAGTAACCTCTTGGTGATTTCTAAACCAAATTCAAAATAGACTAAAGTAAACTTTTTCTGGTGAAGTTTTCCCATGCAGCACGTCACCCTTTGTTGATAAAACTGGGGCAGCCTCTCCGCAGTGTCCAGAAGTGCTGAAATACAGTTTTGCCCTTGGTCTCACTTTCTCCCGAAAAAATAAAAAGCACGGGTTTTTTTCTGAGGTCAGGAAAAGAGTAAAGCTGCTGTTATCTAAGTGGTCCATATTTCTGGTGAGAGACAGGATTGTGGTGAGGACATGTCACTCTGGGGCTGAAAAGCCAGCACATCCCATAATCCAGCACTATCTTGTATGATCAGAGGCAGATATGTAAACATGTCCCTGTTTGAACACAGTCTCTATGGGAATGATGTAGCCAAACTTTTAATTTAAAACAGGGCAAAAAATTCAGTTAAAACTTCTGTGGCCTTTATTATAAAAAATAAAGCCTAGATTTTTGTTGACTTAAACATTTTGGTAGTTATCTTCGTATCTTCATGTTGGTTTAATTGAAAAATGCCCTTACCAGTTTTAACTGACATTTTCTAAATGAGATATGATGGCTTTTCAGTTGAAATGACTTTCTGCTTAGAAATTCAAAAGAAAAACATTTCACAAATCCTCAAAAACAAACCAAAAAGGTGGTGAGCCCTAACTGCTTCCTCCCACTCTTTCAGAGCTGTCAGAAAAGCAACATGAAGAAATTGGGGAAAAGAAAAAAGAAAAGGTTATTATCATGGCCACATTTCTTGCTGCTTACTCAAGCAAAATTCCCAGCAGTTCAAATCCCAAGACCCCCTTTCACTTTCCAGTCAGACAAAGAGTCATCCAGTGAAGTTAATGAGAAAGCATTCGAGGTATGAGTGAAAACTGAGAAAGGACTTCAGGACTTGTCTTAATGACTTAAAAAGGCCATACTCTGAGTAAGAAGGTATTTGTAATGAAATGTAAGCCCAAGACACAGCAGAGGCAATTTAGCCTGCTATATTGCTTTTCTTAGTATTGCTTTTTATTAATGTTATTGTTGAGCTCGACATACACAACCAGTCTCGAGGGGTGAGGAGGCAATAGCTGCTCTCTAATGCAGTTTTTCATTTCTGAGCCCTCAGTTTGAGCCCTTCAGGACACTAATTATCCAAAGTTGTTATCATCTGACAGCTGTCGATGGCCTCTGCAGAATGAGGTGGTGGTGGCAGCCGTGCTCCCCCTGGGCATTTGTCAGCATCGTGCAAACCCTGCTACAGATTGCCTGGGATTTTTGTTGGCAGTCTGAGATTTATGGAAAGAAACTTGTCTTCTCACTCCTAGCAGGAGCTGCTGCTCTTCACATCTAAAAGTAAAGGATGGGTGGCTGAAGAGCATGTCCTTCCAGTGTTAATGCTGGTGTTGGATCACTGGAAGAGCGTGTCCCTCCAGCGTTAGTGCTGCAGGACCTCACCAGTGATCTTCCAGCTCCAGAGATGTCACCTGAACACGGTGTTCTGACTCCAGGGAGGAAGATTAATTCAGTAGTTAGCACATTAACAGGCAATGGGCAGCTCCTGGCCACACACCCACCATGGACATGCCTGTGCCATGAGGGTCCTTATGCAGGACTTGAACCCATTTAGCCAGCTGTGAGCCAGTTACATGGCCAGGCCACAGTTCAGCTCAACAGGCAGGCAACGGACTTGCACTTCTCTTCTCCATTCTGCCACTGAAATGAAGCATCTTCTTTCCTGAAATAGATTGGGTGACCACATTCCTACAGATGGGCAACAGCCTCAGGGGGAAGGGGGCTGTAAGCAGCACTGCCTCTCATCCTCATTGACAAAATTTCCCAATATATCACTCCTCATACTTCACAATTCGCTAGGAATAGATCCACCAGACTTTCCCACCCCAAATCTGGACAGCTCTGCCTGTGTTTATGTGAATGTAGATGGCTCCTGCTTTGGCTTAGCAGCAGCACAGGAACACAGAGAACCCCTGAACCAGTTAACACCAGCAAACAACTATAATAAGGCTAAAACCTATAGACAGCACCCAAAAAGAGAATATTAAATAGTTTTTGGTGGAGCAGAACTAACAGGAACCACTTTTCTTTGGGTTTGTGTCTTCTGCCCTCTAACCTACACAATGACTACTTCTTCTTCCTCATGATCCCCATCCTCAGCAATCCTCAGCTGCCATGTACTGTCTGGCTGGGTGGCTGCTGCCCTCTTGGTGCATGCTAGGAGCTGGCTCCTCCTTTCCTTCTGTGGGGCTATAATTCAGAGGTCTCTCCTCCAATAACTGCCAATTTTCACTCAACTACTAAGATTTCAGTTATCTTTGAAATTTCTGGCGAGACCATGCCTTTTCCTCAATCAGTGATCCCATGAAAGTGATGGATTTCCCAAAGCAAGAGAGGACAGGCATTCCAGGGAAGTCCTGCAGGCTGATGCTTGGGGCATTCATCCAGAGAGGAGGATGTCAGTTCTGTTCCCTGTTTTCCATATTTAATCCTGTTTCTGCTATGCAAACACTGGTGTTGCACCACTCACAGGAGGTGCCCCAGCAGGCATGGTGGGGCTTAACCCCCTCTCCAGTACTATGCCTATGTGAAATAGCTGGAAATTAGAGCTGGGATTAGAAATAATGGCTAAAATACTTTTACTAATGACCCGTCATTAGGACATGAGCCTCACTCAGAAGGGAAGCGTGAGGTTGAGTCTGAAAGGATCATCCAGGCACTACAACAGTGTAGAGCACATGCAGATAAATGATATCAAATGAAGCAAGGTAAAATGAGTAATAATAAGTGAGATTCTGTAACACCTCTCCCACTTAATTAGATAGAATTTCACTCCTCTGAATATGACAAACTGGGTCAAAAATTCCTGGCATAACTCAGTCATCCCACTGTCTTTGCTGAGTAACTGAAGGAAAACTATTTGCTCCTTTGCTAGAACTTGAGCTGGAGGACTAAAATTCAAGAAAGGGGGCAAAAAAATATTGTGCAATATAGCAAGATTTATGTACATGCCTTAAGCAGATAATTCAGGCTGAATGATGCTTAAAAGGCTATTAGAGACTTGCTTCCAGCAGTGAAATAGCCTGTACTGCTATAAAATGCCTGCCCAGGGCACTTCAGTGATTTTGGTATTCTCTTTCTAGACTAGCCAGGGGAAATAGCTGAAGTGTCTGATAATGGAACCTTCTCTTTTTTATGCTGCTGGAACAGCTCTATGCTGTTAGCATGAGGCTGCTGGAGAAGAAACATGTATTTTTAAACACACAATTGTTCTAAAAGTATCAGCTCTTCTCCACGCTGAGATATGGGGAGATTTCCATTAAGCTAATTGGTTACTGTGTCTTCCTCAGGCCCACACTGAACTGGATGTGATGGGTGAAGTCTCCGACCCAGGGACTGTCAGTCTGTCCACCTGTAACGAGTGGAAGTGATCAGAATTTTTTCTTTCCAGGCTGAAAATGCTGATTCAAGAAAACAAACTTTTGGCAGGAATTCATGGCTTGTGAGAGACCTGTCAGGAAATGCCTCAGAGCTGCTAGAAAGGTACTGCTCTTGCACAGAGACCCAAAAAAAGAGAGAAATGGGCTCATGGACCAGCACCTCCTGCTACTGTGTGTGCCTGGCCAGAAGACCCAGTGTCACTCGTTGGAGAGGGCACTTTTCATTTCCTTTTGGCCAGCTAATCGTGTGTGAAGGAGCGGATGTCACCAAATCCCAAAATTATGTTGCAGCACACCAACCTGTCACAAACCTAGCATGCGTTTCATTTCTGCATAGGAAGAGAAAATCCTGAAGACACAGAAAAGTCCCATGGCATGGGAACGTCATTTTCCACTCAGCTCAGATAAAGGGCTCTTAAAAGCCAGTGCTGTTCTTGTCAGACATGGTCACTGAAACAAGCATAAGATGTTCATTATTAACACCCTGAAGTCCAAAAACTCCAGAGACATGGCAGAGAAGTTCTTGTCAGATATAAAAAGCAGGCTAGCATACAGCCATAGCCAAAGGAAACTTCATAAATTGAAACACTGGCATATAAAATGTATAGTGCAGGTGTTATTTAGAGACACCATTTTTAAAGGCCCTGTAAAAGCTCTGGCACAATTTTCTTATACTCAAAAGGTGGCATATCCAATTTCCCCCCTCCAGCTTTAGCACTTGGATTTTGTATAGGTAACATTTGGATAAGAAAAACTGGAAGAGAACCTTCAAGATTGCTTTATAAAATCCAGGGTGTGCAAGAGACATACATAGCACTTCTCAACCATTTTTCCACTTTCCTGATTGAGTCCACTCCTTGAAAAGAAAAATAAATGGGGGGGGCACCAAGGCAAAAGAACAGCTGTGTTTCACTGTTGGCTTTGGTCTGCAGCTCCATTTCCTTGCACACTTTTAAAAGGAATACCTGTTTAGTCTAATGGAAAGCGTCTGTCTGAAGGTGTCCACTGCTCCTATGAACGTTTTCACAGACATAGCTCAGCCCCATCTGGCTGGGTTGCTGATGATGTCATTTCACACAGCAGTGACTAAAACACTGTTGAGCAGATTTTTTTCATATCTCCTCCTCCAGTTTAAGGAAATGCAAAGTAGCAAATAGCAAATATGCTGGCCCTGCTTTGCCAGGAAAGGATTTCCAGGTTGGAGATTCTTTTGTTTGGAAGGGAAGGCTTTTTGCCCTGACCTGGGAAATTGCCATCTGTAGGTTGGTTCAGTGAGGAGTTGAGACCCACAGGCCAAGAGTATTCAGCTTTTTCAAAGGACTTTATGGAGAGAGGACATTGTGCAGAAGACTGAATTTGCACAGGCTGGTATGGGTCAAGACAGAGAGAAGAGAAAGCAGGAGCAGGAAGGTAGGACTGTAAAACTTCAGGGACACTGGGAAAAAGTGCATTTTCTCTTTCTTTGCAATCAATAAATAAAATACTCTACAGTCTTCCCCTGACCACACATTGCTTGGGTTTTGCTTCAATAAATAACTTTTAGCAAGGGTACATGCCTTTTATGAATCTTTCCTTCAATTCCTCTCCAAAGACATGGACTGCTGATGCTGTCCAGGGTCAGATACATGCTGTTGCTTTCACAGTGTAGTTTCACACACTTGAGCCTTTATTGTGAAACTCAGGAGCTCCCAATCTGACTGGTGCTGCCAGGTTCCTCTGGCTGGACTACCGGGCACCAGGCTGCTGGCACAGCTCGAGGGCTGGATGGTGCGAAGTCCTCTTTTCCCTGTCATGCAGAGCAGGGAGTTGGCAGGAGCAAGAGGACTACTGTTTCTAAAGACTAAGAGCACCTTAATCAAATGTTCAAAAATGTGTGCAGAAAGCAGTGAATTGCTGCCTGATCTGTAATTTCTTTCACTGGTCATCCACCAGGTTCGAGATCAGCACTGAGCCCAAGTGCACTGTGCTCTGCCAACCCCTCTGTGCTGGAGCAAGGCTGCAGGCTGCAAAATGAGATGTGTGTCTTGAAAGGTTAACTCCTTCCAGGGCATTTCATAATAAACAAACAGCCATCACTCTCAAAGGCTTCCTGCCAGCTCTGGAAGGCACATGGCAAACAAGGCACATGGAGGGGAGCAGGAGAAATGGTGACAAAGCAGCACCACAAGCGTCACACTTGAACCTGCAGAGAAATCAGCTCTGGTGCAAAAGGATCTTCTAGATCCTACTGCAGGTCAAATTCTGCAAACCTGTCCACAACCAAGCAATGCAAACCTCTGAAGGGGATCTTTTTCCCTGATTAAATGGCCATTTTTCTCCTGTAACTGCCCCATGGGCGTTAGTAAATTCTGCGTTGGTGAAAGATTCAACAGATGTTTAAAAAGGAAAAATTGGAATTCAGTACTTGACAAGTCCACCTGAGGCTGGAAAGTTTGAGATGTCTTTTTCTTCCTACAAATATTTTCACCATTCTTCTATATTTTAAAACTCTTGGGTGATGTTTAAAGACTCAGGCTTACTTCAAGTAAATTGCTTATACTGTCTGTTCCCTGGTCTCACCATATCTATTCTGTAGAGGTTTCTCCAATTTCTTTCATCTTATTTTCTGTCCTTTTAGCCTTAAAAAAAAAAGAAAGAAAAAAAAAAACCAAAAAGAAAAACAACAACCTCCCCCCTCCCCACTGTTATGAAAGGTTGTTCTAGAGACAACCTCAACTGTTTTTCTAAAATATGTTAATCTCTCCATCTACCCAGTTACCTTGTTTTTAGTGGAGAAATCATCCTCCATTAATATTGCATTAAAACTCTGTTTCTCTACATCAAGGTCCAAACTCCACTTTCAGAAGTGCATACACAATGTTGCTGAAAGGAATGGCAGTTCCACACAGGAATCCAACAGCAACATCTGGCCCCAGATGTTTTATTTATTTGTAATTTAACATTGCATTATACAATATTCATAATTTTGCTGCTTTCCATTTCAATGACTGTTATTTGTATGACTTTAAGAGGCTGCCTGAATGCGTTTTTAGTGCTCAAACAAGGAGAAATGAGTACACCAAAGCCAATCTGCATGTATTTTTGGGGGTTCAGAAATCTTCCTGATGAACCTCACTCGTCTCATTGGTGAGAGATGCTGAACCACTGCAGTTCCAGGGGAAATCAATTGTGAAAACACTCAAGGTCTATATGAGAGCTTAGTTTCAAAACCCAAGGCAGCTGGCAGGCAAGGACAGGCCCATAAGTTTTAGGAGAGGCAGCTGGTCAGAGAGCACACAGCAAACTTGTGGCACAGATGGATGAGAGGACAGGTCCCAGGGCAGGGTCTCTTCCCTGTACCAGTCCATGTGCCTCTTACTCCTGTTGTGAGCGTTGGGCTGAAGGTGCAGACACAGCGTTCTGATGTTGCAGCTGCATGTGTGATTTAACCTTTCAGAGTTGGGACAGTTTATCGAATCTCTAAAAACCTAGTAAAGCTGCCGTCATGACTTGATTTTGCTAATTTATTAGGTTTAAGGATTTTCTTTCCCCATGTTGAAGTAAACTGGGGCCCTCAAGCCTGTTGTCCTGGTTTTGGCTGGGAGAGAGTGAATTTTCTTCCTAGTAGCTGATGTGGCATGGTGTTTTGGATTTAGTGTTAATAACACACTGGTGTTTTAGGTGTTGCTAAGTGGTGTTTACCCTGAGTCAAGGGCTTTTCAGCTAAAAGGCTGGAGGGGCACAAGAAGATGTGAAGGGAAACAGCCAGGACAGATGATCCCAACTGAGCAAAGAGGTATTCCATATCACATGAGGTCATGCTCAGTACATAAAATGGGGGGAAAGCTGGAGGCCACTGGCTGGGTAATGGCTGGGCATCGATCAACGAGAGGTGAGCAATTTTGTATATCCACTTCTTTTGTCATTATTATTATTATTATTACCATGATTATCATTATTTTCTTCTTTTTTTGTCCCATTATCTTCCCCTATGAATCACTTTTACTCGTCACTTTTGCTCTTCTGATTCCCTCCCCCATCCCACTACAGGGGTGGGGGTGAACGAGTGGCTTTGTGGGGTTTAGTTGCTGACTGGGATTAAACCATGACACCTGTAAAGTTAATCCTGTCCATAAACCAGAAATCATTGTTAATACTTGCAAATCTTATCACTGGAATGGAAATGGTGACCTGTGGGACCGTCCCACTTTTCAAGCAATTGAAGCATTAAGACATAATTTATGCACTTGAGAGGAAATTTCCATATCACAGAGATTGCTTCGCTCCCTGTTATGACTTATGAGGGGTGTTAGTAGTAAATGAAACCACAGAGATCTGCATTACGTAAGAACTTGTTTTGACATGTATAGTGCATCTTATTTATGGTGATAGTCCAAATGCACTGATTTAATGCAACTGAACATTATGACAGGGTTGTCCGGGCCAAGAAAAAAGGCTAAAGAAAGATCATATGATCTTCATTTCACTATGCATCAAAATCCCAGATAGCTGTGACACGTTAGACAAGCTGTCAGCTATGCACTGAGATTAATTGAGGTTTTTTTATACTATTGATGTGAAAGATGGACTATTGGGGAAGGGAGGAACTGAGGGAGTGAGAAAGGGAAGGAAGGAAGGAGGGAAGGAAGGAAGGAGGGAAGGAAGGAAGGAAAAGAAAGAGAGAGAGAGAGAGAGAGAGAGAGAGAGGCACCTCCAGGAGTGCAACGCTTGTTCCAATGACTGACTGTTACCAAGGACTGCAGTGAGTTGAGTGTTGCTGCTGTGTATTTCTGTAAAACAACACTAAGCAAAACCAGAAAAGCATGGAGTAATCTTAAATCCCTCCTTTGAACACATTTCAAAGCTTATCTGGCATTTACTGTAAGAGCTCTGGTTGGAATTATTACACACACAACTGTCTTTGATACGTGCCTGGTCCAACTCTATCCACAGGCAAGAGGTTCCACCACAAACTCTAAACTTTACAGACATGAGAAATGGTTTACTTAATTAGAGTCCGTAATATATTCCACAAAGATAGTAATCAAAATACCAGCTGGTGATCCCCTGCTCAGCCACTTTTCCTATGAATCAAAAATAAATTTTCTTTTTCTCTCTTGTAGATGAGTGTTGCTGAAAACAAAATACTAAATTTTGCTTTTAGGGCTCTCAAAAGACTAAGCAAGATATATCAGCTGTCTGAGGACAGAGAACTTTCTATTCTTGGTGGAATTCTTGTTGGTTTAATTGGGCTTTGTTGAAAAAATAATGTTATTTTAAAGGAGCAATGATAAGAGTGTGGGTGTATTTTCACACACTCAGTTGCTGTTGTATTAGAAGTCTGTTGTAGAGTTAATGTTACACATATTTCTTATTTTCTGTGATGTGTATAAACAGTATTTGGGTATTTTAAAAATATACAGGAGTATTACTGTAACACACATGTAACAATCCAGCCAGAATACCAGCACTTGCTCTCTTTGACAGACATTACAGTCTGGGCAGTTCAAGGAAGTTCACAGCAAACTGGGATTCAACCAAGGTCTTGAAAATTCTTCCACATTCCCACTTGCACAGGTCTTTCCAGTTTTTACCATCCCAGGCTCATAGAATCATAGAATATCTGAGTCGGAAGGGACCCATCAGGATCATCGAGTCCAACTTCCAGCCCCCTCCACAAGACACCTCAAGAATCCCACCATGTGCCAGAGAGCACAAAAATATAGAGCTCTGAGGTGCTTTTGGTAAGCAGCAAGCCCGAGTTTCAGTCCATATCTTTGCAACCACTGACACTGAGAGTCTGGCTTGGATTCCATCCACAGACACAGGATAAACACCAAGGGCTTTCAAATCAAGAGAGGCAGACTGATTCCCATTCCTCCACAATAAGATCAGCAGTGAAGAATTGGAGAGTAAGCCTGGAACTTATGGCTTCATTCAGACACAAATCACTTCATCTTCCATCTACTCCACAGAGTCAAGAGGGAGCTCCATCATTGTTTAAACCATATCACTTTCAAGCTCATAACTTACCAAGTGCTTTCTTATGGTCTTTTCCTAAACAGGGAAAATATCTTCCACTTCATACCAAGTCAAACCCCAGCTGTTAGCATGAACAACCAACAAGAAGGAATATAAAGAATCTTGTTGCAAGAAAGACATTGTAAATTGTACTTTTATCTTGGCTTAATAAAGCTTTCAACAGTCATTGCAATGAATAATGCCAGGGTCTTTTCCTGGGAATTTCACTTAATGTTATCCAAGCCCTACTAGTCCTGCTTTTCTACAGAGAAAGCTTCCTTGGGTCAGGCAGGCTGGATTTCTGTCACCATCTTTCTTCTGGATGGTTGTTTCCCGCATCTGGAGGGCAAATGAAAGGAAAGAACAACCACACAGTGTTATGAAAAGCAACCTGGCAAGGAGCTGTGCTCTTGTGTAATGTCTAACTGTTGTCAGCAGGCCACGGTTGAACCTGCCCAAGGAAATCAGCGCTATGAGTCCAGATTCCTCTGTCAGCATAAGCTTTTCATTCACACCTTACTACAGCTCCTGACAGCTGCAGCTTCCTTGTCAGATTAAATGTATCAGGATTCTGTGTTTTCAAACCAAGTATGTTAAAAAAAAAAAAAAAAAAGCTTATTAGAAAACATGCCAGTTGCAAAAAGGCCAGAATAATTGTACTGATTCTACAGTCCTAATTACATCTCATTAATACTGAGAGCAAAGGTGGAAAGGTGGAGAATCATGAACACCAACTAAAGCAAGCAATCCTATGGCCTAGGAATGCAGTGAAATCCATGACACAGAGCAATACTTGTTACTTGTTTGTGGTGGTGTCTAACACAATCCCAGTGCTTTTCAAACACCCAGAGACTGTTCACTCTGCAAGGAAGGCAAACCCAGAGGGGATGCATTACAAGCCTGTGGGTGGATGCTGAAGATGTGGGCCCCCTCCTACCCAGGCTGTGACAAACTGAGGACAGCCTGGCCAGCATAGGCAGGTGATGAAATCCCTTCCAAACTTGCCTTTCTGGCTGTGGGGCTGGCTCAGAGCTGTGTTGCAGAGCATCCCCTGACTGCTCCATGCCCTGAAGGCAAACAGGCTGCCGGTGTCCCATGGGGAATGCCCACAGTTCCATGGTTAACCTGCAGCCTCTCCTGGTGCCAACAAAATGTCAAGGTTAAAAGTGAAGACATTGTTATAGTGCAGGTTGTGCAGGTGTGCAGGAACAACATCTTTAGTTATGGATATTCCTCCACGAGGCATGTCTTTGTCTCATTGACCTAAAAAGCTGACAGGACACTTGCACAACACCTGTGGGTGGAAATCACCCATTAAAATCTCAGCCTGGGAGCCACAATGTCCTTAAATATACATTTCCTCCATATTCAAGCCTTGCCCCAGCATGAACCAAATGATTCATCCACCTTGCTGAAGATACCAGTTGTAACACAGCAAGGGCAATGTGTGGTCTCCATCTGTCAAAACAGACATAGATGTTATATATGGAGCAAATCAAAATTCTCTGTCAGGGTCAAAGTCTTACTTAACTCTATGCCACTGCAAAGGAAATTATTTTGTCTCATCAGCTGGCTCATTTTGTCTCATGAGCAGGAGACCAAACTCTTAAAAAACTGAAAGCTATTTAACACAAATAACACCTACCATTTATAGAAACAATATGTATAATGTATCATTCCCTCTTCAAAAATCCTGAGCATGATAACAACCAAACATTTCCAAAAGGAGAGTTAGAGGGGGAGTAACTACTGCATCATATACCAGGCTTTGGTGGTCATAGAATCAAACAGTGTCTTCTTCTGCTGTATAACACCATGACTACTCCTACACTTGGCATCCATATGTTATGCTTGTAAATATGAAAGCTGGGTTATGTGGAATATTTGTGTATTAAGAAAACACAAGTGTTTTTTCCTTGATCTGTAGAAAACTGAGACACAGACAGAATTAACATGAAGTTCTTGTATGAACTCACATGAACAATTTGAAAGGGTCAAGAAAAGGAGTGTCTATGTGTGTTTTCAGATCCAGCAGTAGAAATCATTGCTTTTTTTCTTTTTTAAACTGTATTAACATGTCTGCAGCCAGCTATATGGAGTATATAGAGCTATATGGAGTATATAGCCAGCTATATAGAGTATACATAATATAACCATTAGATGGTATTCTGCGAGGTAAAAAGCAAGTGAAGAGGAGAAAATATCACCTCCTGGGAGAACTTAACCAACCGGTTAAACGGTGCTAAAAATCTTCAGAAAATGAAAAACTGAACAATGTAATTAAGATGTGGCATCCAGAAATGACAGGATCTATCCACAGCAGAAATAACTTTCACTGCCACATTAAAAACACAGAAGAGTTTCCTGCATTGGATCCCACTTACAGAGGGCAGTGGGTGGAGGGTCTCATCTCTGTGCGCCTCCTGTGCACAGGCAAGTACAGCCAGAGCTCTGCAGAAGAGGAACCCAGATCTTTTTTGAAGGGTAGGGGCAGACAGTGTGAGAGAAACTGAACCTTTAGTGGAGAATGCTACTATAAAAGTAGTGCAGAGCGAACCTGCTGACAAGAAGAGGATCAAATATTTTCATCCCCAAAAAAGAAGCTTGGAAATCTTATGAAATATTATCTGTCACTGCCTATAGCTTGTTCTTACTAGTGATATTTCTGACAAGGACTGAGATCTCAGTGATCTCTCACTTGAGAAATACATGGAGCCTGTATTATTCTGTTAATTTCTCTCTGACTCAGAGCAGGATGCAGGTGGAATCTGTAATGATTTCATTGCAGCCATTCTGTCTTGGACTCTAATCTCACCAGATCTGAGGGATAAGCAAAATAAAGGCAAAAACCTAACTGAAAAGTCTCCAAGGAAAATCCAAATGCTAAGGAGGAAAGCAGAATGACTCAGGTCTCTTTCCCAAGGGCTGTTTCTGAATCTGTTCTTTTAACAAGGTTGCAGAGGGCACTGAACAGTAGAATATAGTTTCAGACAAAGCAAGTTTCAGATCTAGCCATTTATAATCATTAGCAAGATTGTATTGCAGGATTGGACCTGTGAGTTACTGTCATGGCTAAGGATATTGAGTTAGGCATTGAACAAACTCAGAACTGAAGACAATCTGTGGGGCTAAAAAGGTTACAGATGATATTCTGAAAAAAAAAAAAAAAAAAGGAGCTTTAGGGAAGTTCATCTCCTCCTTCACAGTCCTTTCTCATACATCTAAACAGCTCCGTTTTCATACCGATTGGAGCCTCTTTGATGGCTTCAGTTTTTCAACTGTGAGCCCACTTGCCTCTGCATGAAAAGAAATGTTTTTTGGCAAACAAATGGCAAACCTCGTTTTAGGATCTCTGGCTGAAGAGCACTTCACAAAAATATTAACATAATTTGGTGCTGTCATTTCTAAAGCATCTCTTTAATGAGGGGAGTTGTTTACCAGTGACTGAGGCAGGCGTTGCTATCGCAGAGATCATTTATATTTCACAACGCTGTCAAATCCTGACAAGCAGCAGATTGTAACAGGATGGCTCCTGCTTTTTGATGCAATGTTTAGTACTCTCCACTCACTTGTGAACGGGCTCTCTGTTTGTACCTTGTCAAACGAGGGGAGAGCAGCTCTGGGGAGGGGGCAGGTGCTTCTGCTCAGCCTGACACCTTCAATTTACATCAGTTATGCTTGCAGTGGGGTAAACACTTTTCTAAAAGAGGGTGTTAGCAACAGCAGTGGTTGCCTCAGCACCTTATTGATATTCTTTTACAATTCCCATGGGATTTGTGTGCCCCACCACCAGCCTGTAGTCACTCACATCAGACAGCCAGGGAAGATTTTGCTGCCATCGTATTTTGCTGCCAGCGTGTCCTCAGTGCCAGCGGTAGTGCTGGGTTAGTGGTTGGACTTGATGATCTTAGAGGTTTTTTCCACCCTTAATTTCTCCCAATTCTATGATTCTAACTGCAGCCAGAGAGAACAGTGTCCTGTGTCCCTAGAGGAGCCAGTACTTCACTCTGTCAGAGCCTTAAGGTAGGGGCTTTATGGAAGCTGGAATTTCAGCAGCCAGACCATCCTGGTTTAAGCAACCTGAAGGATTTAAGCAACCACTTGAGCACTTTGAAGCACGGGAAGGACTGCAGCCCAGGTTCTCAGGGGTGGCAGGCAGTGAAGGTCTGGTGAAGGCAAGGAGAGGCACTGACACAAACTAGATGGCATCTTGACTCTTCCAGGCTGTGTTCACGGATTCACTGTGAGCTCTTGGTCTCGCTCAAAAGAGTTTTTCATGAAAGCCAGTGGAAAAATGCTCACCTCTGGGCTATTTCCTGCAGAGTCTGGTGTTACAGGAGCTGGGCAGCGAGCTCACAGCAACCGAGCAATCTGCCAAACTAGCAGGTTTTAAATGAAACTGAACTGAGGAGAAGCTAACATGCAGTTTGCCAGAATGAAACAGGCCAACTGCAGAAATAGCTGGGGCAACAGTTTTGGAGGTATTAATCATACCTCCCTCCTGACCCACTCTCCTCATCCTCACCAGGGTGGCTGTGCTGGGCAAGCAGGTTTTCTGCAAGCAGGAATTTGTGAAGCTCCAGCCTGGCGCCTGCAGCCTCTTTTTAGGGCTCAGCAGCACTCCAGCAATGCGAAGGCAGCTGAGGTAATCGAGGAGTACAGATTTTACAGTATTGTCTGCAGTTCAGCAGTGAGCTGGTACATAAAGGCGCTGCTTTCATGGGGAGCCAGTGCTGGCAGAAGGCCTGCATTATGCCCTTTCATTTAAGACAAAGGCCCTCACACTGCAGTCTCCGGTGTGGAGAAATCTTTTGTACAGGCAGAGCCAGTGGGAGAAGGAGCCTTCTGGTCCCTGTGCTCCTTCTGCAGGGAGATTATAAAGAAAACCTCTTCCTTCTGCACATGGGCCAGATGAAGAACTGAAGCAATAATGCCTTTTTATCACAGTAATTACAGTGCCCATTGTTTTAATGACAGTGTTGTTGGGAAACAGGAATAGACCACAGTCCCAAGGAGTTGTTCCAGTGTACACAAATAAACGATTTTATTATATTGATGTCAGATTAGATGGACCACTCAGCCTTACTTATGCTACCATTTCCCCCCACAATTCTTTGTGCCTGTGTGTATTCATTTTATTTAACCAGATTATGCAAACTACCCGGTCTGGGAGGAGACAAAAGGCCACTTTCTCTGGAGAACTTCCTTTGGGACTGGCAAAAACAGGCTGAGATGGACAAGGGGCACCTCATCTGACCACAGCGCTGCCTGCCTAGTGTGGTTATTTACAGGGCAACAATACTCTGCTCATAGAAAATCTGCTGAGAATGACTGTTTTCTGTTATTTGTTAGATTGGACATCTCCAGCATGCTCAAACACACCTCTTTCTAGGCACTTGTGGGTGTGCTACCAGTCAGAAACATATACAGAAACCTCTACAGGCTGAAAAGCCCTGGGTTTAAGCAAACTTGGTTTGTAAAAGAAATACAGAAAAACAGTGATGAAGCAAAATCTACTTTTACAGGGTCTAAAATCAGTGCTGGAAGATACAGTTCATACCAGTGAGGAGTGCTACAGATAGCTGGCAAGACATGGTGAGACATGTAAGAACGTATCTGCAAAGGAAATCTCCAAGAAAGAGTCTTGATCTGGCAACTGTCTCAGTCACAGGGTGGGAATCACAAATCCTCTGGGTGCAGCCTATGAGATGGGGAGCACGAGGTCAGGGTACGACCTACCCCTCACACATAAAAAACTCAACAGGCAACCACATCCTCTGAGTGAACTGGACTTTTTCTTTCACCTGTAGAGACAGATAGGCATCTGCAGAAGCTTCTGCTCCCCTGGGATGCAGGAAACACCTCTGACAGTGTTTCCTGCTCTCCTCTGACTTTCGAGAGAGCCCACCTGACAAGCTTTTGCTGGATGTTGGCTTTCAGACAGCCAAAGTTTGTTGCAGGGAGCAGTTTATACGTGAATAATTTTCCCAAACTTGTCTGCCAGCCAAGGTATTGCTTGGTATCACTTCTTTCTGAGAAAATTCGTGTAGCTTTCTGAGTCACTGACCTCAATTTGTAACAGCTCTTGGAAAATTAGAGAAGTCACAAAGCCTGGGAGATGCTTTTGTAGCAGTGTAGAAAGAGGTCACTGGCAAACCCTTGCATAACTGCCAGTTGGTTCATCCGGAATTGACTGCACGCAAAATCTGATACGGGAGAAAATCAGGAAATAATTAACAGATAGCAGCATAATTAATGCAATCAAGATGAGTTTATGGAAAATAAGTCCGGTCATATGTTGTCTTCCTCAGGACAAGTATGTGTGAGGAAGTTAACTTTGCTGACATCAGGTACCATCTCTGGAAACTCCAGTTTTCAGTGAGAAGTTGAAATCCACAGTGCAAAAAGGATTTTGTGAGTTTAGGAAAAAATGGTGAGGTTCACAAGAGGAAGCTCAAGAAGGCTTGGTCTCAATAAGAGATTAATTCATCCTATTGAGGAGATTTCTCTATTCAGGTGCACAGAGAGTGCCTTGGTCCAATGATGGAGCTAAACTGAAACCAAAGGTAGGGTCAGACACAGCAGATGAGCTTTTAATATGGCAGCTCATGAGAACAGTTTGTCCACATTTATGATGATTTATCTGTCTTGTAGAAAATTATCTCAGAAGTTTAAAAATATGTGACTTCTCTCTGCACCTGCTTGCTTTAGCTACACCCCAAATGCACTCCCCAAATGCTCTCCTCAATAAGCCACAGACACAAGTGACAGCTCCACAGTGCAGGTGGGATCAAGGGAAAGCTGTTTTCCATAGACCTCTGAGTCTGGCTAGCACTGGGAAGAGCCCATCTGCTGATCAAATCCAGCACTGCTTGAATGATGTGACTGATTTACAAAAAAACCCCACCAATATTGCACTTGTGCAGCTTTCACCATAGATCCTCCATTCCTTAATTGCTTTTGACCTTACCCACAAATGGAAAGGGCACCTTAGGATTTGGCTTATTAACCAATATAGCAGCAAGCCCTCGGGAAGTAATGGAGAGTAATTGATATCATTCCAAGCTCACAATAATTTGTGTCACTGGGATCAAATGTTGGGTAATTTCAAGGGAATTTAGCTTACAGATTGAACAGAGGAGGGGGGCATTGGTTTGCTTGTGGTTTGTTGTGCTTTTTGTTGTTTATTTTAGTTGCCACCCTGAAATTAACAATCACAAATTGATTTGGGTCTACTTCTGTTATGACTTTTATTAGACTGAGCAAAGGAAACTGCATTTCTTTTGCCATTTTCAGGGTCTAATATTGTTGGTAGAACACAGAAAAGACAGGCAGGGTTTTCTGTGTAACCTCTATAGATTTAAAAAATACAAGTCCTTCAGCTTTCCAAAATCTTGTTTTTGTTTATTCCAGATCAAACCCTTCAGGAACCTTACCTGATCCCATCCAGTAGCAATTTTAAAAAGTGAGGGTTGAACAGTCTTTCCATTTGTAAGTTTTTTCTCTGTTTGAAGACTCTTAGTTATAAATCGAAGTAGTTAATCTTGAACTCACAGCCACCAGATATTTCTACTCTGGAAGCTTTCATGGCATGAAAAAGTTAAAAGCTCAAATAACCACTTTTTGCTCAGTTAGAAAAAAATCACCAAGGCAGCAGGTCATCATCTATAACTTTGAAAAAGATGTGCCGCTGCACCATAATAAATTTTATGTGGTTCATGGTGGCCGAGGAACCCAGCCCTCAGCATGGAAATGAGACACTCAGAGTTTTACAAGGAGCTCAGCTGGGTTGCCTGTGCTTTCTGGGAACTGACAGGGAACAAGGTGCCTGCCTCTATCTGCAAATAGCTGGTTTCAGGGTGGATACACTGCCTTGATGCTGGGCTTTGCCTCAGGCAAGCCATACATGCAGGATGTGGTTTTTAATAAAACAAGGCTGGCTGTCAAGCCAGGACTGTGGTGTTTCATCTCTGGAGCATCTCTCTCTACCAGCTCTCAGCAACACAGACCTGTGCTAGAGGTTCCTGTAAGGAAAACACATTTGGTTGAAGGAAGAAGGGTAAGTCCAACTGGGAAAAGCATTGTGGCTACTGCTGCAGCCAAGAAACCCTTTCTGCTGTCCAAAGAGTCCTGGGCCAGGGCATCAGGGAATGAGCCCAGTACACACACACCTCCTTCACTCCCTGGACAACAGTCAAGCTGAATCCTGCCTCCAGTGGGCTAATAACATCTCTCCTTATGTGTCATTTCTCCTTGAGGAGAGAGGAAAAACAGCATTTCTTTCCTGTATGTGCAGGGAGAGTTAAATGAAATGATGAAACACAAAATTACATCTTCTTGATTTTTCCAAGTTAGAATTCTTTTTTTTTTTTTCCCCAAAAAACTCCAACGCTCCTTCAGCTTCACCCTTTTGGATCATTTAGGAAAACAGAGTGACAAAGCAAAAACTAACCTTCAGAGCACCAACCCCATACACTTGCCAGGGTAGGAGAGCATTGTTCTTGATGCATCTTATTCTAGTTTAACACTATGCTTCACCTCCACAGCAAATAATTTCACATACATGCTATAATTAGTGATGGGGAAAACTCAACAGGCTTTGAGTCTGGCTTCTGTTTAAAAAAGGGAAAATCTGGATGTTTTATCTAAACTTCATGAGGATAAAAACATAGGAAATTGGAAAACTCTTCATAGAACAAGGTTTCTTATAAGGCTACTTGCTTGATTCAATCTGAGATTTCAGCCAGAAATGACAGAACTTCCCTGGACATTTCTGAGCCATTATATGGAGACAGCTCTAAAAGAGAGATCTTAAAATGGAATTAAATACAGACTTTAACTACTTTCTATTTTTCCTGATTCCTGGCCTAAACAAAACTCTTCCTAACCATTTATATTTGAAATATGGTTGCAAAAGCAATTTTCTTCACTGCACTTTGACCACTGAGGCCACAGAGTTTTCAGTGCGAATGATGCTCTAAGCAAAAAAATGTTTTTAGGGAAGAAAGCTACATATTTGTGGAAGAAAATCACTTTTGTAGATAATTTCCATTTTCTGTTGTAGGGAAAAAAATCAAGCTACCAAAACTAGTGAGGAAGATTCAGTGTTATTCTTGAAGGGCAAAGAAGATGGAGAACAGCTTTCCAGAGAATGGAAAGGTTTGCAGCCAATTTCAGCAGAGGTAGAGGGCTGGATCTTGGGAAACGAGGTTGGGGAAGAAAGAGGAGAGACACCAATGTCCACTTGCACTGAGTGCCTTCTCCCAGCAGGGTTGGGTGGGAAAGGGTGCTGCCAAGGAATCCTGCATCCCACAGGCAGGATGTAGAATTGGCACAACCATCCCAGCCTAGAAACTGCCAAGCCAAACAGCTTAGCTCTAGCTTTTCCACAGGTGGATCTTCTGGAAAAACCTTTCCATTAAAAAAAAAATAATAAAGGGAAGGGAAGGGAAGGGAAGGGAAGGGAAGGAAGATGAGGATAAGAAGAATCTTGTTTTTTTCCTATAATCTAAAAAGAGTTAATCAAAGTAAAATGTGTGTTGCAATATCGAGGGATGGGGAGGAGGAGGGGAAACGAGCTTAAGAGATTAAGTGCATAAATGGAATGGAATTTAGCCACATGCCATTACAGTCAGTAATAGAGATTTTTTTTCCTCCCCCAAACAAATATCACAAATAGAACCAAACAGTAAGGGATAATTTGGGGTGGTAGTTCTGAGTCCTCTATTCAATGTCAAGAGAATGCATGAACAGTGATGCATGCTATCTGGCTGAGAAAAGGGAATTCTAAAGTAGGCTCCGTTCTTCATGGCCAGACAATTTCTTTTTTGTGTTCTGCCAGAACTCTAATTGTAAAGCCCCTTTCAATTGCACCAATCAGCCATGTCTTTCAAGTTGGCTCCCCCCGTTCTATTATTCAACTGACAAGCAGTTATAAAAAGAGAGATTTTTCCACATAGGCAGAAACTATATGAAGATAAGTGACGCCAGCTACATTGAAACTTAAAAAACAGATTATTTAATACAATTTTAGGTTGCTGTCATTCACTTCTTATTTTATCAGCTGGCAACTGGAAATACTTNAAAGAAAGAAAGAAAGAAAGAAAGAAAGAAAGAAAGAAAGAAAGAAAGAAAGAAAGAAAGAAAGAAAGAAAGAAAGAAAGAAAGAAAGAAAGAAAGAAAGAAAGAAAGAAAGAAAGAAAGAAAGAAAGAAAGAAAGAAAGAAAGAAAGAAAGAAAGAAAGAAAGAAAGAAAGAAAGAAAGAAAGAAAGAAAGAAAGAAAGAAAGAAAGAAAGAAAGAAAGAAAGAAAGAAAGAAAGAAAGAAAGAAAGAAAATCACTGGTTTTTTTTGGTTTTTTTCTCCAGGTCAGTACCTTTGCTGCTCTCCAGCCACCTCTGCCCATCTCATTATCCCACCCTGTACTGCTGACTGGTGAGTCCCCTTCTCCACTGCATCCCCTATGCCCTCCTCCTGTTCCTCTTACAAACGGCAGCATGTCACTGAGGCGTTGACACCTCTCCAGATCCTGTCATACCTCCAGCTTCCTTTTTCCTCCCACCCAGAAATGCAGAGCTCATCATCACCAGCTCCCTCGCCTCGATAAGGCTCCCTGCTCCGTCTGCCCAGCAGCACCAGCACAAGCAGGGCAGTCAGACCAGCCTTCCCATTCCCTCCTGCTCCTTCCTTGTGCTGCTTGCGTCCAAACACTCTGTCAGTTGCCGCCTGCTCACACTCAGAGCACTCAGGGGGGTGGAAACCTCTTTTTTACTCCCTTTTACACCTACTGTGGTGAACTCCTGATTTCTGGCTGGAGCCAGTAGGTGCTGCTGTGTTCAAACAATAAATAATAACCATTCCTAACCACAGTGAATTAAAAATAATCTTGTTTTGGCTCCTGAAATACCTAGTTGTTTTTACATTTGAATGCTGTCAGCGTAACCCATGTAGGTTTTTCAACAGTATTTGTTGTTCTGGCTGGTTAAGAACACTTCTCATGAGCAGGGGGATGCCAATCAATGCAGCTACACCACTAAACAAATACAGCTCCCTGCTCCAATCCATAATCTCAGGAGTTATTTCTGTATCCATTTACAAAGGAAAGTTGTTATAAAGAAATATGACTAATAGCAAACACAGAAGCCTTTTCCAATATTACAATTTTCACACATGGATGAGTTTGGGTGATTGTTCTTGGGCCATGGCACTGGAGCAAAACAGTCAGCAAGTGAACTCGTGTAGTATTTTCCCTTTATTACTTTTGTATGTGGAAAGTGTGTTCATCCACACAAACACATCCTCATTGCAGACTCTCTGGCTCCCCTTCACTGCTTTTCCATGCTGCTAACCAAGGAGGAGGCAGTAGGGAGCTACTTAGAAACAAAAAGGAGGTAGAATAGGTTAGAACAGGCAAATGAAGGGCAACTCTATTCCACGTCCTCTGGACCTGTGAGACCATCAAGGGCTGCTGGTATTAACTCCAGGTCTGCCACTGGCCTCCCTTGAGGCTCCATGCAGAACTCCTTATGTCAGGCAACATCTGTTTTCCTGCTTTGGGCTATTTAGATGGGAGAAGAGGCACCTTCAGCCCCACTGCTTCACAGAGCTCCTGAGCACCAGGATATTTTCGGCTTTTTCCAGGCCCACCTCTATTGGACTCTGATGTCCAGATAGCCCAAAGTGCTTCCACAGTGGTTTAGCCACCATGGAACAGAAGGTTTCCCCACCCCACATGTGCACTGTGGTCCTCTGGGAGAAGAGGTGCACCCCTCTGTGTTTGCACAGCACAGGTCTTCAGGCCCTGCTGCACCCACCCAGCGAGGGAGCAGGGTGGGCACTTTCCTGAAACCACCTCAAAAAACACCCAACTACATAATTGTGCTTTTGCCTCGGAAAGAACGGAAAGCAGAGGCCCCAGATTTCACCTCCAGCCTTGTATTATTAAATGCTTTAACCACACTGCTCCACTCGCTGGGTGAGGAATAGGTGGCTGATTTTCTCTCCTACAGCATCGTTCCCCTCAAAACAGTGTCATTTCACCAAGTGACTGGTCTGAGGTGGAGCTGAGAGAGAGATGCAGAAATTAGGTTGTCAGGCAGACATGGCAGGATTTGGATCTTCCAGTACGTCCCATGCCATTAGAAAACTGAGTCACCCTCTGGTTGAAATGTAGGATTTATATTATTCAGTAAAACTACAACAAGAAAAGGTGCTGAGGAGATGATCTCCGAGGTCTTTCAATGACTACCTGAAGAAACCTTTCCCTCTCTGATGACTACCCCAGGAAGCTTTGGCCAACCACACCTGTGATTCAGGTGCTTCTATGTCAGTGCTGGGGTGGATTGCCCACGGAAAACAGGAAAGCACTAGTGCCTGGCTAGGGAAACTGGTCAGGATGGGCATGTACCAAGTTCTATTTCAGCCCCAAATCCCAGAAAAGTGGCCTGGCCATCAGGTTTTGACTTCAGTTTGAGTATTCTTTGACCATGTACTTCAAAAATCTATACCTTTTTCACGTGCCAGAGTAGTTTCCTGATCCAGCCCAGTTTCTAACCTACGCCATGGGAAAAAAATCCTTAAGTACATTTGCCAAGTATCATCTCAAACCACAGAGAACCGAAGGCAAATGATCCTGTTAACTGACTTTTTCATAACTTCCAAGGCAATCACAGGATTTTCTGGGACCCATCTGGGTTCTGGGCCACAGCAGTACTGAGAAACTGCTCTGTGACAGCCACATGGGCAACAGAGGAGGTGGTGCCTCCAGACTGTCCTTCAGCATTTGGCAGATGCAACTTCATTCCTTATGGAGCTGGTACCTGCATCATCCCAGGGCCTCTATCTGCTCTCAGCAGCTCACCAACCAATGCATCCTATACCTGAGTCACTACCAAATATACAACATTCATAGGCATTAATGGAATGAGTGGGACTAATGTAAATACAGGATAACTAGGAAAGAAAAGAAACAAAACCACAAGCCTAACATAAGTGGAAGCACTGGTCTGTCCTTCTCCATTCCAGAAGGGATGTCTGAAGGGGTGAGAGTGACCAGGCAGCTCTGGGTTCTTTCTGCAGCCACCACAGCAGGCACTGGTTGTTCACATCTGTCTGAGGAGCCCCACTGGGACCAGGCTCTGATTCCACAGAAAACTATGCTGTCATTTTAATTAAACTGCTTCATGCCAACAGCAACAAGTTATACTAATGAGAGCAGATGTACCCAGTAAACAGTGGCATGTTTCTATTTTAATCTACTTAAACCTGGATATATATTAATTCCTCAGTAAATACCTCAGTGGCCAGCAAAATGAGAAACAGACGATAAAAGAAGAAGTTTGCTTGTGACCCTTGAGACGTGGGTATAATGTTTGGCTTGGCATCATTAATCTTATGGTCAGAAGAGTACAGTTTCAGCATGTGTAATGTGAGAGAGAGCTGCACACAACAAAGTTTCCTCTCTACACTGCCCTCTGCAAACAGTATTTTCCACATTTTTCTCTCTTCCCTGTAATTAGCTACCTTTTGGCCTGACACATTCTGAAAGCATTGCCAGCTGAAGAGACCTGTCCATCTCTCCTCCCTTGAATAAAAATATGAGCTAATTCAGTAGAAGGTATTTAAGCAGAGTGAACTGTATATCACATGCCTCAAGATAACCGATTCTTAAAGAACAGCACCTTAAATAAATCCTTTTGAAATGGTCTCTCAGGCTGATGGGTAAATAATTAATTGCTCCCCAGTGTGTCAATAAAAATCAATCCTCTGACATGAGGCTAAATGAATGGGAATTTTGTCACCAAAATCAGTGGGGCTGGCATTTCACCGTGTGTAACAGGGCTAGAGACAAGGCTCTGTCTTTGTATGACAAACTTTTGATGTCAGTATTTAACTGAAAAAAACAAGTTATGTGAAAAACAGAGGTGACTTTGATTGCTTCCTTCCTCTGTAGCCAATGGGAATCAGCTTTTGATACTGAACTGATCAAAACACTCACTTCAAATAATGCATGCTATGAATGTAATTCTTTCTACAGCTAGTGAATCATTGGCAGATTGATCCTGATTCCTGGAAATGTCATTCTTAAGCAGGCTATGATTAGTGATTAATATCACACCGTATTTTCTTGTCATCTGACTGTTTGTAAGCTGTAACTTTTAGGTATTCAGTATATAGATTTTGTAATTGCTGACTTCAATCACTAAGCTTATCCTCCCTGATTGGATGATGGGCATTTTAAAACAATGTCTTACCAAATGATAAAAGAAAACTTCCATCCCACATATAACTCTTGTGGGATATTAAGAACACACAAATATCATGATGAATAATCAGAGTTGTTTGCATAGGAAAGAGTAACTAATTTATAACCTCAGATTTATCAAGCTGAAAGAAATACATTCAATTTAAAAAAAACAAAAAAAAAATCATTGTGGTATTTGAATGCCTTTTTGTGATTCCTCCTATACAGAAACATCCCATGCAATCATACTCCATCCAGGGATTTCTACCCGGGGTCCAGCAGGACCCCAAACCTCTCGAGGGCTTTGCTGCCTTCCCTTATCTATGCAGAATGACTCACTTAATGGCCCTTCACACCACATAAAAACTGAAAGGAACTTGACAATATTGCAAGCAGTTAATGTCACATATCAGGGAGGAAAAAAACGAGTCAAAGTCTGTCTGCACTTTATTTCATTGTTTCCCATCTCCTGGGCAGACGGATGAGGTGAGTAAGAACGAGCAAAGCTGGATTGTCTATTTATTGGTAGACTTTCATAATAGCTGCAATACAGTGTGTTGAGACTGGCCATTTATTGGTTCACCAAAAGTTTGTGACAAGCCAGGGCTTATTCTGTGAGGGATCCATTCCCTTGCAGATAGCAGTTGTAACTTGCCATGCTTCTTCTTAGAAATGCTAAAAGGTCAGTTGGTGTGAAGCTGTTTACTGAAACAAAATTTTGGGGTGGCTTTTAGTTGTTTGTTTTTTTCTTAGTTTTTTGTTTTGGTTTGGGTTTTTTTTTTTTCATTTATCATGATGGAGGACTCTCAGAGTTTCATTTCCAGATTTCAAATGGAAATTTGAAGACCTTAAATCATTCCTTGTGAGCGTTAACTTCTCTATGACTACCAGGTTTGGTCTCAGGAAGGAATGAAACATTACTGTCCTGATTTTGGCTGGGATAGAGTTAATTTTCTTCTTAGAAGAAAACACAAATCCTTGGAGAAAAAGGAGGATAAGTATTTAAAACAGCCCTTGAAAGTTAAGCACACAGAGGTGATTAACAAATAACAGGAATTGTGCTTGTTCTTTTTGCAGACCACTAGAAATTCTCCACTCACCAGGTTGGCACATTAACAAATAATATGATTTGTACCACTTTCTGAGCCTGTTCTACAGAACTGAAAAAAAGAACAACGGGGAGGCAAGGAAAACAACTGCAAGTAAAAACAATCATCTTCCCCACAGTATTTTCCATAAAAAGATTTCCTCCCCTCTAACATTATGGTAAACTACCTTGTTAATCCTCTTGCAGCCAATGAGTAGTTATTTTCCCCTCTTCTGCAAAATGAATCCTTTTTTCTTTTTTTTCTTATTATTTTCATTATTAGGAATAGAAGAGCCACAAAAGCCACTTTCAGATCCAGCCCTGTTCTGCTCACCCCTGCTTGCTGGCCAGCTGGGCTGTTCTGTAGTCAAACTCCATCAAGCTGCACCATGAAAGTGTCATCTTTAAGCAGACTCCCCCTGACAGAACATGATGAAATTACCACTGCATCAACACAGGTGCACTTACTTTGCCTGCCCTATAAATCTGGCCTGTAGGATGACTTGTATAAATAAAATGAATGATTCTGCACTTGTAAGGACTTGATAGGGGTCAGTGCTTTGCTGAGCACCAGCAGAATTTCTCAGCACAGAATGGGTAAACCAGGAGGGCTTAATTCAGAGTGTTAGATTACCCAGGCATGATGGCTTAATACGAGTGGGAGGAAGGTATAATACAGGGAATCATTACTTAGACATGTGCAGTTATGAAATCATTACTGGGCTAAAGTAGCCCATTTGTCTGGCTTTTAAACTAAAATCTTTGATTTGAGGAAGACCAGCAGTGCTTCCACTAGTAGGAGCTCTGAATCCTGATCACCTATAAGTGAGGATTTTCTATCAACCACTCCATGCTCCTTCTGGAAAGGTGCCTGTCTCCTTTCTGTCCCTCTCCAGGTGGATGAGAGATGGCAGTGGCATCTTGTCTCTGTCAGGTTCATTAGAGTGGCTCTGGGCTCTCAGGGAGTACTTACTCCTGATTGAGTGAGAAACTCTCTGAACCCCTTTAATTTTCACAGCTTTGTGCTCTGCGAACTTTTATTTGAACAGGTCTTGCTGGGATTACCCGAGGCCTTGTCAATACTTCTTTTGTGACCAAAAGATAAGGCCTTCTCTCTCTGTATGATTGAAAGAGTGCAGAGGCAAATATTAAAAGGCTTAGTTTCCTTTCCAGTTCAACAAAGCCATGAGCCTCATTTCAGCTGCCTTCCTTCAGCTGGTCTTGACGTAAAAGGCAAATTTTTCTAGGCAGCCATTTGCATCTGATGTTGGGATGGAAAGAGGAGAGGGGCACATTGTGTGTGGACACTGTTTTGGTCCTTCGTTTCATGCCCTGGCTCTTCAGGGATGTGTCTCCTCCAAAGCACTGCACAGCTTGGAGCAGCACCAAGGAGCTGCGAGGAGAAAACAATCCTCCAGCTGCTTCCCACACACCGCACCCTCCCTCACCTTCAACACGAGCTGTCATTGTGAGGATGTGAAGAGGAAAAGCCAAGCCCAGCCTGAACGAACTCAGTCCTTGGCACCATCACACATTTTGGAACAGCTTTGTACAGCACTGCAAACAGAAACATGAACCTTCTCTTAAGGGCCTTTTCCTCTTTTTATCCACCATTAGGGCCTCCACTGCAGCTTCAGGTCTGAATGAAATCTCTGGGAGTATTTTGTAAAGGGGTTTTCTTCCCAGATGACCTTATTTCCTGCCAATCCCTGGCCTATCAACTGTTTCAGCTGAAAAATTTAGAAATTAATTCTGCTGTGGCAGAGATAAAGGACACAAGGAAAGGCTCTTCCCAAGTCAACAGGATGGTTGTGTTTGAGCAATACCAGGGTCAGTAATTCTGAATCAGTCACATGAAGCACCCACTCATCACCAGTGTTAACATTTTTTGTTTATGCCTGACCTCTGATGGTTTTTCTTTTATCTCTACTTTCCAATAACACCATTTACCAAAAACTGTCAGACCCAAGATGATATGCCACTAATTGCAAATCACCCATCACTCCAAAAGCACAGAGTCTGGTCTCAAGAGGTTAGAGCAGCCAAGAAGTTCATTTCAATGCCATAATGAAATTGCCTCAAACTTGATGGTTTTGTTTTCTATGTTTTACCAATATTTGCAAAAAGCAAATCTATTCAAAAAGATTTCAAACAAATAATTCAGGACACCTTTGCAAAGTTTCGAAATTCATATTTTTAACTGGAATCACACAGAACACAGATCAAACTTTAGGAATTACATTCACCTAAGTAGGGAATGGATCCTACCAGGGAAGTTACACACCTCATAAAAATAGCTCAAGCTGCAAATTTCGAATATCAAATGCTCCCAGCAAATTGTTCTCTAAGAAGCTTCTAGTGAAGAATGATTTCCAGAAGTGATTCAGCAAACAACTCAAGAAAATTACAATCTCTTCACAGACAATTCACAAATGGAAGACATGGTTTGTTGAATGGTATTCATTACAAATTATTCTTTCAGCTGTATTTATCCCTGTAAAAACAGTCAGGGCTCTCAGGTGGACCCTCTAACATTTACAACACCTGTAATGTTCAGTGTCTGGAGGTTAGGTAATTTTATGCTGAACTTCTGCACAAAGTAATAAGAAATTATGCTAAATGTCTAAAGCAAGAAATGGTAAAAGATTTTCCATTTCCCCTTGTTTTTGTTTTTCACATCATGTACCACATAAGGCACAAAGCGCAGTGATAAAAAATTAGATAAAATAATGTCATCTTCAAGGACTGCATTTTTCAAGCAGTGCCTTTTTGGAGGGCAGGAAGTTTTTGCCTCTCTGTGACAATACTGACATAAACTGGACCATAGGGTCATTTACGTGTGTCTTTGCCCACATGATATGCATTATGAAGTTACTACTAGAGGAGCATACTAAGTTTATACAGCATGTCTTGAGCAACAAAGTAGGTTGAAATTGCTTTTCAGAGAAAGTACCCTCAATTCACAGGGGCTAGATTGATTTCCAAAATAATAACTTGCACCATGAGATCAGAGTGATTTCTTCAGAGCCTGCCCCTCTTGTATCCTTCAATGGCCTCAAAAAATCCTGATGGGACACCAGAGAAAGGAGAAGTGGGGAAATACAAGAGGTGTTTCCTCAAATGGTGCAACATCATTCCCTGGTGCATTCTTCTGTCAGGTCAAAGCAAGTCCATTTACAAAAGAAAATAAAGAATTAGTTGAAGGAGTTGTTGCTGCTGCTGCTGTTATTATTACTTTTGTTATTTACTGGCTGTCCCGTGATAACTTGCTTTGTTTTTTTCCTTTTGTGGGAATGTTCGCACTGAGGGACACTATTCTGGAAGTGTATTTATATCACAAGGAAGCACATATTATCTGTTAGCCTCCTGCCTTACTTGGCTGTTCCCTCACTGCTAAATCCCCTTGGGAAGCAAACAGAAGTTTCAGGTATTACTGCAGCAAGTCCCATCGAGGCTTCAGTACTTAGCTGTGTTTGCTCACTGAGTCATGGCTTGGTCTGGCTTGGGTGAGATGGGGCTGTGGAGACCTCTCCCTGCTCCTGCCCGGACCTGCCTCCTTGGAACATGTGCTGTGTGAGCTGTAAACAAGTCAGGTTTGCCAAGCTGGCGACAGGGGTGCTGCTCCGTGTTTGCTGCTACCCCTTTTTAATTTCCTGGGGCATGGAAGCCCATGTGTGCATTCATAAATTCTCCCCTCCCAGTTCACAACCTCCGAGGTGTCCCGAGTGCCCCTGCATTCACTGGAGAGGGTTGGCACCTTCAGGGGGTGACTCATCACAGGAGCAGGGAGACACCCAGACAATGAGAGTCTTACACTGAGGGGGGGACTGGAACAGTGCTTGGTGCTGCAAAGAGAGCCTTGGCTGATAAAGGAAATGTTCACTCAGGTTTAACAAGAGCTGAGGTACTCGCACGCTGTCAAACCAGAGATACCACTCCAGGTGCCCCAGCAGCTCAGATGTGCCTGACACAGAGGCTTTCTTGCACAAAGCCTGCAGACAACAGAAAGTCAGCTATATTTTTCTTGTTTATGTAGAGCTTTTTTTTGTGTGTGTATCTTCTTTTTAGATTTCTTAAATTTAAAAGTAGATAGCATACCTGAAAGATTTACAGGTATTTTATACAGCTTTGTAAATAGTCCTAGACTCACCTGGCAGGCTGAAACAGGGCACAGACAAATAAGAAATCTTTCTTCTCTTTTCTCTAGGCATACCTGACACAGGTGTGAAGCTAACATAGGGAGAAAGTGCCAGTATCACCCAAAAATTTGTTGGGGAGTTGTGTCAGGGTGTTTGGGTGCCTGTTCTGTAACCTTGCAATGAGTTGATTAGAGGCAGTGAGCAGCTGAAAGACAACAAATGTCTCTGCAGAAGATCTCTAAAACCATTGTGAGATTGAACATCTAGAGAGAAACTCTGGGGCTGAGCAGAGTTTGGCACTCCCCCAATCACAGAATCACAGCAATGCTGCTTGGAAGAGACTGTGGAGATCTCTAGCACAGCCTTCCATTTGAACCAGCACTATTGCCAACATAAGATGGCATCAGCCAAGAGACTGTCAGGAAAAGGGTAATCGTAAAAAAAACAAGTGATAGCAGGAGGGAAGCCCTAGAAAATGAAGCATTGGAATGAGAAACTTTGTGATGAGGGAAGACATGAGAAACCTGACCTAGCTGAAGGTGTCCAACCCCCCTACAATAAGCAGGGGGTTGGACTAAATGATCTTTAAAGGTCTCTTCCAAGCCAAATATATATTCATATAATTCTATGTTTTCATGACATATATTGCATAGACTTGAAGGCTGCCCTCCATAGAAGGGCCTTGTGTCTGCTTCTGGAGTCTACAAACACTGAGACATCACATACCCCTATGCCCCGGATGGTGTCCTGTTTCCACGAGTTTCATCCACCATGGTATATCAATCTGCTTCCTTGTGTCTTAAATTTTAGATGCATTTTCCTTGAGTTCTGAATCAATATAGCTCCTAGAATAATGAAAAACTAATCTTGGACTCGTGTTATCTGAGGCAACAACACAACAAGTGAGGACACTTATACTGATTTGGAAGTAAATGAACTCATGCTTCCTCATTGCTCTCTCTACAATCATGAGCCTCCCTCTCCCATGAACATTTGGAACTTGGCAGCACAGTTTTGCTTTGCTTGTTATTGGGAGTGATTGCCCTGGCAGGGATCCTGAACCAGCACACCACATGCAGTGGGACATTCTCTGCATCTCGTTCAGAGCCTTAGGGAGCCAGGTTTCCACAAAAGAAATTGGGTTTGGAAATTCTTTACCCTCCAGTAGAGCGAATGCATGAATATTTCTGTTCCTGACCTGATTTTCCATCAGTTACAGGGGGTATTTCAATTCTTTATTTCTCTTTATTAGTGGAGGAGAGATCACTTTGCTTTGCTGTTTCTTTTCCAAGTTCACTGGCTAGCTGGTTATGAATGTCCTGGGTGTTTCCATGTTCACTCCCCAGTAGCCCTTTCTGGAAGTATCCCAGCTACAATCTTGATCCATTTTAAATAACTAGTTACTCCCAGCTGGTTTCTCTACCACTCCCTTCTGAGGTCAGACCACCAGAAGTGAGAGGGGGTGGAAATCACTTCATTGGTCTCTCAGATCCTATTCCAAGAAACAAGGAAGCTCACCAGTCACAGACAATGATGCTTTGTGCTCACACACTAGTTCCACTTGGTCACTGCCTTTCCCTGACTCACCTAATGACCTCACCTTTGCTTTCCTCAGGAGAAGTCCATAACTCCCTAGGATGTTGGCAAGGATGTGGCTGAGACAAACTTCATGCTCTGGGGCTGTCTGCATGTGTTTGCTGGTGTGCTGTCTCCAATACTACATTCACAACAGTTCTGCAAGCAGGTTGAGTTGAGGCATCATCTTCACCCTCAGGGACAGACTTCCTGCCCTTCATGTCTCCCACAACTTCATGGCAGCTGTGAGCCATTCTCAGCTACATCCTAATGGACAAGACAAGCTCTGGTTTATTCCCAGCTGTGCTGCAGAGCTCACCTGCAGCTTTCACCTGTGTGAGAGTTGAGAGAGAGAGAGAGAGACTACTGGAATTGCACCCTGCCTTCCCTGGCACAGGCCTGACAGAGAGACAGGACACAATACAGGGCATTCCCTATCCTTTCTCCACCTGGCTGAACACAGTGACTTTAAAATAGGGGCTAGGGTGACCCGTTCCTCCCCTGTGCAGCAGGTGTGCATATGGTTGATCTGCTGGAGAGTAGGAAGGCTCTGCAGAGGGAACCGGACAGACTGAGGCCAGTTGTATGAGGTTCAATAAGACAAAGTCCTAAGTCCTGCACTTGGGTCACAACAACCCCCTGCAGCACTCCAGGCTGGGGACAGAGTGGCTGGAAAGCTGCTCAGTGGAAAAGGACCTGAGGGCACTGGTTGACAGTGGCTGAACACGAGCCAGCTGTGCCCAGGGGACCAAGAGGCCAATAACATCCTGGCCTGTATCAGAAATAGTGTGGCCAGCAGGACCAGGATCGTCCCCCTGTCCTGAGCACTGGTGAGGCCACACCTCAAACCCTGTGTTCAGTTTTGTGCCCTCACAAAAAGAAAGATGTTGAAGGGTTGGAGCAAGTCCAGAGAAGGGCAACAGAGCTGGTGAAAGGTCTAAAGGACAAGTCTTATGAAGAGAAGCACATTAAAATATTAAGTGATAGTTGGTGTTTTATCAATAGAAACTGATTTAACAGTTACCTATTACTCACACATTATAGGGCACACACAATGAGGTATAAAATGTTTGACCTTTCAGTCGTGCAATTACAGGTCTGCTGGGAACATGAAATCCCTGGGAAAGGACTTCTGGCAGTCATCTGGTCCATCATGCTGTTCTGACACAGGATCAGCTTGACCTGAGCCATTCCTGGAGGTCATTCCTAAGGACCCCACACAACAGAGTCCCCAGCCTCCCCAGGCAATTTCGATGTAATTGAGAACTTCCTCAACCAAAGCATTAGCTGCCTGTTTGTGTTAAAGAGCTACAGCAGCTGAGGCGGCCACATGCAGGTCCTCTGCCAGATGAGCATGTTCCCCTGTGTGTTATGTAGGTATCTCTTCAGCTGAAATCTCAGGAAATCTCACTAAGAATCTGATAGAAACTGGTCTGAATTAAAAAATGTCATCAAAGGAGGGAGCTGTTTAGATGAACACAGAGCTATCCATCTCTTTTTCAGGAGGGTGAAATTCTCCTTGCCTGTGCACTTGGTGTTTGATGAATGCTAAAGTACTTTGCTGAATTGAGCTCAAACATCCATGTTTGCCTGAAGACACATTAGTTAAAGGATTTGGACAGCACAGGAAACATTAAATTCCCTGTCAATCAGCAACAGTAGAGTTAATTCCTGTGCTTGATTTACAAAATAAAAGTGAGAGTAAGTGCAAATACAGTATTGTCACAAGTGAGTCTTATGTCATCTCCACACCAGCCCCAAAACATGGGGCTTTAGCATTGGACACATGGATATTGGACACTGGACACCTCTTTCATTTCAGATCAGAACATATGTTAGGCCTCACTTTTCTGCCGTGGGTTATTTCACAAGTAGTATCATCACCAAACACAATGTACAGATATAGGTTAAAAAAGTCATGGAAAGTTTCATCTTTAATGCCATGAAGCTACCTCAGAAAACTTTCCAGAGCAGGAATGCTCTACTTTCATTCTGACAAAGGTGAGGGATGTGAGATCATGAGAGGTGCAGCCACTTTGCAATGGTAATAAAGTGTTAGTAGGTAGCACACAATGATTTTAGGTTCTTGGCAAGCTGGTCATGTAGCTTGGGTTAGGGTAAACTTGACAGTTCTGGTTCTATAAGTATCTGCAATACAACTTCACAGAATAATAACATATAGGAAACGTAATTCTAACAGTGACAGCCAGCTGAATTTTACTTGTTGCAGGATAAATTAACTCTCTTACTGGTATCTAACTGAGCAGGAACCTGAGGGCAGTCAGACCTTCTCAGGGCTGCCTGCATGTTTGCCAGCTCCAAAGCTCTGCTGCTCAGAAACTAGACATCTGCAAAGGCAAATGCAATTAATTCCACATAAGTTTCAGATCATTTGCTGGTTTATGCAGTGTTCCAGCCAGCTAAATTTGTCTCAATAATTTATGCATTTGCACCAGCAAGCAGCCTCCCTTATGAACCATCATCAACAATAGTCACTAGTCTTTTCACATATCTTTCAGCAACTAAATAGAAATAAAACTTTGTCTGCAGAGAACATGCTGTTGTGGTCCAGGCCACACTCTAATTAATGAATGGTGTTTTCAATGAATTACTTCTCTCTTTCAATATTGATTTAGGATGATTGCTGACCAGGGGATGCCTTTAAACATTTAGCTTCTCACACAGAATAGTGTCATTGTTTGGAGGTTTTGTATTTTAGAATGAAGCTCAGATACTGTATATCACTATGATGTGGAAAACCCAAGGTCAAGTCACTAGTTATGCCTGAGACAAAGAAGAAATTTTATTTTTTTTTTTCCCGTGGAATATGCACCTTTGCTCATGTAAGTCCCAGAAGCTGGCAGCTAGCACAGAGCTGGTAAATTAGCCTGAACAGAACTGCTCCTAGAGAGCTGAATTAGCATGGACACCTCTCCTGTACATCCATTGGGATGGATCAGGGGCCAATGGTTCCTTCATCCCAACCAGTGCCACAAGAACCAGAGCTATGGCTACACTTTTCACCATTCTCCTTCCTTCTCAGTCAAATACCAGCCAAAATCAGTCCATCACTACAAAAGAGCCCAGCCTGAAGCAGTACAAATTATGGAGGAAATCTCTATTCACCAAAATGTCTTTGAGGCCAGTGTAGCTTGAGGAATGGTTTGGATGGGTTCACTTCCAGCTCTCTATCAGGAGCAAAGCAATTACACTCAAAATAGCTCAGAAAGAGAGCAACCGAAAATGAGGAGCTGCTTTTCACCAAGATGTAGTTACTGCCTGAAAATTCCTTAGATAAGACTGGAGTGGTTGCCAGTAGTGACTGCTCTAATTAGAAGCAAAACAATTTTCATTACCACCGCTTTGCTTCACACAACAGCCATGTCCTGGAGCAGTAACCATTTTAGCCTTACTGTCCATTACTGTAAAAGTCGCCTCTACTCTGCAAATGTTCTGCTGAGGCCATGCAAATAAACATCCTCTCCATAATTTTAAAGGGCAGCTGCAATTCCACAGCAAACACTTGAGCACAGCCAGATCTCCTCTTCCCATGTAACCTTCTCCCTCCTGCAGAGAAATGAGATTTCAGGTACCAGCTCTGAAATTCCAGCCTGGCTCAAAGTCAAGCCAGACCTTTTGTGGCCTGTGCATCATGACCCCTCTCCTGGTCCAGGTGGAACAGACAATCTGTAGTGAAATGCAGTTTGTACCTTATCAGTGCATTTTGGAGAAAGGTTTCTGGAACCAGAGTTTGATTATTGCACAAAAGCTGGCACAGATTTTTGCTTCCATCTTCCACTGATTTGTCACTTCCACAGCCGTAGAGGGTTAAAAGGAGGAAAGGTTTTGTCTCTGAAGAAGCTGGAAATGACTGATTCCCCACAGAGAACAAATCTTAGGAAAAAAATACTGGACAATCACTATTCTCAGCAGAGAGGATTCAAAGCAGAAAACTGGCAGTACGTGTGGGCCAGGTAGAGGACATTCAGTGTGTGGGTGCCAGGGAATGCAGTATCTAACTTCCAGAGGAAAATCAGCTTATGTTTGAGGCATGACGTGACCACATCCCTCACTGAGGGCTAGCTCCTTTGCGTGCTGTGGAGAAATTACCATGACTCTAAAGCTGACATGATGGCTTGTGCAGCAGAATGCTGCTCTAAAGCAGCAGGCACAGCTACTTAGCATCTGCTGGCTCAAGAACAAGCAGAAGCCCTCACCCCATGCTGCAGAGCACTGAACCTGAGCTGAGAGGTACCAGTCACTTCCACGAGACCCCAGCTCACACTGTTCATTTAGGATGTTCACAGTTTACTTTGAAATTATTTAATCTGCACAGCTGCCACCAAGGCCGGTTCTGCCTTCCCCTTCACCTCCAGCTGCACATTCCTGTCTCCTCCCCTGCACTCAGCAGATGGTGAGCTGGCTCATGGGCCTGAGACATCCCAAAAACAACCACCTTAGTGTGTCAGTGGGGTCAGGTAGGTGGTGTGAGCACATGGCTGCAGGGGGAATGAGCCTGAAGGGATGAGGTAGGATCCCATTTCCATCCCTAGAAGTGTTCAAGGCCAGGTTGGATGGGGCCCTAAGCAACATAATCTAATGGGTGACCCCTGCCCATGGTGTGGTGGGTTGGAGCTAGATGATCTTTAAGGTCCCTTCCAACTCAAACCATTCTCTAATTCTGTAGTAATTCTTTGATTGCCCTTTCAGTAGCTGTGAAGACTTAGATCAAATCCAACCAGCCAGGAGGGGTCTGACCCACAATCAATTCCTGAGCTCATTGCGGAGCCTGCAGGGAGCATGCACAGGACCCTGGGAGCCTGTGGGTAAGTGCACCTACTTTCACAAGAAGAAGAGTTGTGCTCTGCAAGCACTGACTGCTCAGGCTGGGGAAGTTTCCTGTTCAAAGATCCCAATTCAACCTTGTTCATCAAATGCAAAATGAGATACAAGGTACTTGAAACAATAAAATGAAAAGGATTGGGGCTTACATCCCAGCAGCCAGAAAGATTTCAACTGTAAAGTTAGCTTGGCTCTTCTGTTATTAGAAAATATTTTCCACACTTGCTGTTTCCACTGATCCTTGCAGCAACCCCATTCTGATTGCTCCATCAAATACAGCCCAGAAGAGCAGACAGGTCAGCACAGTAGCAGAGGTGATATTTTCCACCACCCCTTCCCTTTCTTGCTCTGAGTGAATTCAAGCACAAAGTCTCATGTTGCAGTCACAAGGGCCAGTGCTTCTCACTTTTTCAGGGGAAGTCTATTCCTGTAATCAGGTTGGAGAAAGCCTGATGTTGCTGCTCTCAGAGAGAGATCACAAGTTCACATCCTCTGATCAGGTTCAGGCCAGGTGTTTACAACGGCATGTTCACCAACCAGATCCTGAAAATTCCTTTGGAGATCTGAGAGAAACAGGGGTAATGGTTTGAGTCCTCATCAGATCAAATGGTTAAATGTATCCCTGTGAAACAGCTCACCTCCCTTAAGGATGCAGACTACAGTGCCTTACACAGATCTGTCAGATCTGCCAAGTGATTACACCCTCCCTTACAGAGAGCAAAGTCATCCACTGTGATACAAAGCCCCAAAGATGCATTTTGCATCTTTTCTTCTATTTGTTGTTTGAGACACTGGACTCCTCATGCTACTTCAACCATATACCACAAATCATTTTAAAGGATGTTTTAGCATCTGTTCCACAAATCTGCATAGACATCCTCTCTGACACTTTTTTAAAGCCAATAAGCACATGCCTGTAAGGAAGAACTGCTGTAGCAGCACTTGGCTTTTTGACCAGGGTATCAATTCTCCCTTTGTGTGCAGGAAAAGGGGGTATTTATTTAATTGTGCTTCCTTCTCCTAGGCTCTGCAGTCCGTGCTGTTCCCAGTCATGCTTCATGGAGTCCGGAGGATGTCAGCTTTGTCACTAATATTCCAGGAGCTGAACCTTGTCGGGATCAGCCAAGGATTTCATCAGCACAAGGTCAGTGCAGACACCTCCCTTCCTGTGGGAAACTGCTGTGACGCAGCTCCCTGGCCTGGTGCTCTGCAGCACTTTCTGGAAATTGTCTTCTTTTCAAGTCTGAGTAGGGCTATCAGAGATCAAATCGCAGCCATCTGAGCATAAGGCAGTGAGCTTTACACACCACTGAAGCACCAGAAGTGCAAAGCTGTGCCCACGCACGCGCTCGCTGGGCTGAGGTCGGCAATATGCCTTGGCAGCGGCTGTGTGTGAGAGGATCTGAGCACAGGCAGGCAAAAGGACTGAAGGAGAAGAATTCCTCCTGGCAGTCCTCTTCACGAGGTACATATGCACAGGAATTGGTATAGTGTGCACAAATGTGTCTGTACTCAACAGGCAGACAAGCACATAAAGATACAGCATCGATCCAGACAGTGTCCTGTGCAATTACTGACATGTTTTTCCATGCTATGCTGTGTTTTCTTTTGAAGTTATTGGTTTTTTGAGCCCTGCAAGAAAACAGAAAGTCCTTTCAGCAGCAAGGCCTAAGCAGTGTGTTTTCCAGCATGTTTACATCCTGGGGCTCCTGCCTACCTCAAAATCCAGCCTTGTCATAAGGCAGTGAGAGCAAGTCAGAACCTCAAAAGAAACAAAGTTTTTTGGGTCTCCAAGGTGTCACGTTAAACAAAGAAATTAACAAAAAAAAACCCTCACCTGTGAAAAATAACACTTTTTGATTCAATACACCTGTTTCCCAAGTTTAGTTTTTGTTTTATGTGTGCTGAATTCCCTCAGCAGTAACACTGTGTGAAACCCACGATGGGATTCTGCCTCTGAGTTTAACGGCAGCACAAAAGGTTGTGGATGCCTCATCCCTGGAACATTCAAGGTCAGGTTGGACAGGGCTCTGAGCAACCTGGTCTAGTTGGACATGTCCCTGCCCATGGCAGGGGGGCTGGACTAGATGGCATTTAAATGTCCCTTCCAACCCCAACCATTCTGTGATTGTATAAGCCCAGAATTGTGACCTGTGTGCACACCCTCTGCACATCTTCAGCTCAATTTACAGTTTCCAGTAGATGTTTACTCCTCTCAGCTCTGCAGTGACATAGCAAGAGACCTTCTGCTCAACTTGTGCCATTGTCATGACAGCAGATTTCTTAATTGGTGGCAAAAGAAAGAGAGATCACAGCCCAGTCCTCCAAGCCTGGATTGATCTTGTGTGGCTGAAATTTCAGGTATTAACAAAATTTAAAAAAAAATCAACCCCAAGTGCTTCTTTTGTTGGCTGGTAACATTTGTTTCTGACATCATTCAATAGCAAACAGGACATACAAGGTCACAATTTTTAATGGAAGAGTTTAAGATGACAGAACCAGGTCTTTAAATGAATAGCCATGTTATTTCAAAGGATGCAGAGTATTCGAACCAGAATATATACCTTCCTAAGAAAAATAATAGGAGTAAAACTGAAAGATAATGAAGCAGAAAATATGAAAATAAAACAGCACAAAAGACTCTAAAAGCAAAGTTGTAGATGGCTGTATTAGAGGACCCTCCCTATCCCGAGCCAAAAAGACTTTATTCCAGAAGAACACATCCAACAAAACAACCCCTAGGAAAGATGAATAGGGCAAGGAATTCACAAAGAAGGGATTTATGGGAGATGGAGTTATCCTGGCTTCTATCTATCCCCTTCAAAGAGTAGTCAATATACAGGCAATTGCTTAGCTTTAACAGCCTGAGTCAGTTGAACTAGTTGCCACTGAACGGTTTTGAAGGTCATGTCTTAATCTCTGACGTGTCTGAAAGAGAAGCTTTCATTTATATATTTGTTCAAATCACTTAGCCATACGGCTTTGATCTAAGCTGACATTTCTAGCAATTTGCCAGGGTTTTTTAATATATGATATTAAAATCCACTACCAAAATGTTTAAAAATAGGCTGAAACAAATCTTTTTACTAATACTTGGAGAAAGGGAACATTTCTACATTTCCTATGCTATGCTCATGCACTGCAGTAAAACTGATAAATGGTTTAGAAATGTCAACTTGTGTATCCAAGAGGATGATAAAATAAGGACAATATTTAGCTAACAATGACCTCATAATAGTTCCTAATTAATGAGAGGGTAAAATCTTTGTCACATGCACATTAACAGTAATAGCTGCCTTATATATGAGCCACTGGTATTAGACTTGCTTTTCTGGGTGTTTTGTTTTAAAAGCCCCTTGGAAGAAGATCCGAGATGTCCTGGTGCTCACAGGTCACACAGAAAAAGAACACATCTCTCAAACCCATCAACACACTCTCCCTTTTGACCTTGTGGCATCCTGGACTTGTGAGCTTTGTTGGATTTTTTGTTTCCCCAGGTCTGACAGGTCGGCTCCTCCCCAAGCCATTCCTAGAGCTGTCAGAGCTGTCAGCTCAGACAAGGACTCTGTCAGGAGGCCCTGCCACTCAGGAATGAGTGACTTTCAGGCACTCATGGCATCATATCTGATGACAGACTATCTGACTTATCCTTATGTCTCTCCACCCACACCTAACAACTAGTTTGCAGTGGAGGCAGCCCACACATGCACAGACATGCAGGTGAGGTGGCCGATACTAGTCCAGGATGGAAGTGTGCAATCAGGAAAACTCCAGCATGACCAAAAGTCATACCACCTGCAATCCACTCAGCAAGACAATGGGTTTTACATGAATCATTGTGATGCATTTTGAACTGCACTTAGATGTTATTGAGTCTGGGTCTGCTTGGATCATCTTTTTCCAGCCTTAAATGTTTATTGATATGAGGCAGTATCCGAGGTACACCGAGTTACTCTTATTGCAGATTGAAACTACTGTAGCCCAGATTTATTCTATCTAAACTCTACTTGAGTTTCTGTGCTTAAAATTTTCCATTGCTGATTTTAAGCCTTTGAAACACATTTGAGACAGCTGTTATGGAAACACAAGGCATAGGGACAAACACTGAAGAATATGAATCTGGCTGCAATTCTCACCTGCAAGATCACATCATAAAAAAGGCACCCCTAAAGAGAACTAAAGGAGTGGGATAAATACATTTGGACCACATCAAAACCAATGCAGAAATAAAAGCTTAAACTGTAATTTTCCTCTGTGAAAAGATTGACTCTTGGATAGAGAACAAGAATAGGAATCACCGGCCCAAACGGTCTATGCAAAATGTATGATCAATTTAAAATAGACAGAAAGAAGGGGGGATTACATGGAGTGATGGAAGGCTCACTACAGAAATTGCTGTTATTTCCTCTGTGATATTCTGGAAGGTGGTTATAAACCCCATGTACTTCTCTTCAATCAAGATGAAATTTGTACCTCACATAGTTGTATCAGGGTGAGGTATCTGCAAACTATTGACTGGAGCACTCAGCAGCTGTTACAGGGATTCAGAGACATCCTTTGCCACCCTTTATCATCGTCTCAGGCACCTGTATTTGTCCTTTAAAACAGCTATTAGAGCTTTTAAATTAGGCTGAACTCTGAACAAACTTAGTGCCTGACTTTCGGTAAGTCCCGTGATAGATAGATAGATAGATAGATAGATAGATAGATAGATAGATAGATATTAGATGCCAAAAGACAATGAATGAATGAATGCTTAATTAAGCAAGCAACAAACCTAATAGAAAAGCCTGTATACCCTACCCTGTATACCCTGTATACACCCTATTCATGCACATTCAATGTGTGTATGCACTTATTTGTGTGTGAGTCCATGCACAAAAACACACCCATACTAAAATCAGATGCTGTTTAATACTGATTGACACAAAAACTATCACCCACTTCCTCCCCAAACTGTGTTAGCTGCAGCAGGTTGGGCTGCAAAGACAGCAAAACACTATTTTCAGCTCTCTTTGCAACTTCTTATGTTGCTGAAATGTCTAACTTAAGTGGAAAATCAGATGGGTTTGGAAATTTGCCAAAACCAGTTGCCAGCTCAGTATATCTCTAATACTTGGCAACCTCTAAATATAGGCCTTTTATTCTGGAAGAAGCAAGCGCTGAGGATGCTATTCTGCTTCTCAGAGCAGTGGTTTCATTTTCCCTTCTGAGACCCACAGTTCAAACTGAGGAGGAAACAAAGGAACTGCTGTTCTCCCTATTCAAATTAATTTATTTAATAAACAACTCAATAATTTCTTCTTTGTTACAGGGAAATTTTTTAGGGTCTTTATTTTGGAAAGAGCTTCTCCAGAGGAATTGCCAGGGGCCCATCTAGTCCGGTATCCTGTCTCTGACAGTAGCTAATGCCATGAACAGTTATGGAATAACCTATTTATAAGGGAAGTTTCTTCACCCCGAGGAGTTTGAGGTTGCCTGTGCCTGGAAGCATGTAAGTTTATACTACTTATTTTTATCCATTCATATATAACCACAGACAGTCTCACCAGCTCTATCCAGTTCTGCTCCTTCCTGCTGGACTCTCTGGCTCAGTGATGCCTAATGGCAGCCATTCCCCACAGGTTGCTTGTGCTCTGCATGGTTGTGGGGCTCAGTGGATAAATTTGCCCTGTATCACCTTTCAGAGTTACTGGAAGCTCCTGTCTGATGAGCAGGGGGAGCAGCAAAGCCTGATTTACGTTTCCTGCACCATTTGATAGAGGGTGGGGGTGGTTTTAGAGGTTTTTTGGTTTTTGTTTTTTTACTCTTAGTGTGTTGTCTTTCATTTCTCCATCCCACACTTCTAATTTTTCACAGTCTTTTTTCAAAGATGGCTTGCATTTCTCTTATCCCCTCTGTAGCTCTTTTTTGTTCTCCAGTACATTTTTTAGACATGTAGGACTGGAAGGACACAGGAGACTTTTCAAAAATCCATCAACCTCCATCTTAAAACTATTCTGCAGCTTTCACCCTCTCACTTCCGCAGATGCTCACAGCTCTGACAGGTGGGAACCCCCAGCTGCTCATGTGGTGACCGTTCACAGTGGGCCAGCTCACGCCTTTGTGTCCTTGTGATCATCCAAGAGGTTTTCCACTCCCCAGCTCTGCATGTGGCTGATGCAGAGGGCACTCAGCATCCTTCACACGGTCTACTCGAACTGCAGGAAGGGATGCTTTTCTCCTTTCTTGCTGAAAGATGCCTGTGAAATGGTGAAACACTCACAAGGTGGTATCTCAATGACTTTCTGTCCCAGGATTTATACATCCTTGAGTTTTATTTGCTCTCCTAACTAACCTTGCCCAGTGTACAGGAAATACCATGCAGACTCCCATGCAGTCTTTCCAGGCGGTGACAATTGACCATGCATTGAGCAGAGAGAGCAAATCTTCTGCCCCAAATTTACCAACTGCCTTCACAAACAGATCCAGTTCAGACTGGGATTGGTGTCTCTACTTGTATCAGTGGCACAGATGCAACACAGATGGTACCTTCACCTCCTGGGGATTCAAACAACCTGACGCTGTCAGTGGTGCTGGCCAGCACCTGCCTGGGGAGCTGTTTGTTCTCAAGAGGGCACCATAGAAAAGTGTTTTCCAGCACCAGTGAGGCTTCATCTCTTTTGCTCATGAAAGACTTGTTGTTTTCAAGTGGCTTCAACTCACTGACACCCTGATTTCTAATGCTCCAGCGTTCCTCCTGCTAAACCAACCAGCAGAAAGGAGAGAGGGGTGGACAGCCCTCATGTTCCCTACAAGCAGAGACCTTCAGAAAGAACAAGGCTGTCTGGAGATACCACCTCACAGTTGGAGGCAAGGATGGGAAAGCCAAAGTCCCCTGAGGGGACTCAGCAACATAGAGTTACTTATGCTGCTCCCTTGGTGTCTCCCAGGTCCCATGAGATGTGCAGCCCCTCCATCCCATGGGCTTAAGGGGAGGGAAGGGACGGGTCTGCCGTGGACAGAGCAGGACAGGGAGCCTCAGGTGTGGCAGCAGGTGGCTGCATGAGAGCAGAGTGCCTGAGCAGAGCAAAACCCAGACTGCAGCCACAAAGAGAGGTGAGAGAAAGGAGAAGGGGAACTGCCTGCATGGATGCTCTGCTGCATAAACAGTCTGGAAATGAGCAGGGACAGCTCTGCCAGAGGGGACACAGAAGAGATACTTGCTCCAGCTCACATAATGAGAACAGTGAAAGAATGCCAGCCACAGAGGAGGACTTTCATCTTGGTGCTGTGTTCTTTGCTCTTCATTAGCAGGAAGCTCCCATTTGAGAGATTAAATCTTTAGGGAGACTTCAGGGTCCCAGCCTTGCTAATGCCTCTTCCAAACACCAGGAAGCAGTATCCAGAAAGCCTGAACATTCTAAAAGCCAATCTTTATCAAATAGCTATGTTAGCAAATGTGTGCAACTGGAAACAGCTGCATGATGCCTATAGGGTGGAGGCAGTCTCCTACAGCTGGAGATGGACTGGGAGGCAGCAAGGAACCACATCGGAATCAAAGGAAGGTTTTATGGATGGAAAGGCAAATTTTACACAGAGGGGAAAGCACTGAGCTTTCTTAGCTGTGCCACTGATGGAAGGGAACATATCAAAGAACAGCAGGACAGAAATGAACAAAGCAAATAATTAGGCAAATTAAATATTTGTCTTCTTTGCATTATGATATGCTGAGGCAGTCAGTAGGAGAGGGTCTTGCTAAAGGTCAGCCTGCTCAGGGAAAGCAGTCAACTCCTTTCTGCACAGAGCCAGAAAAAAGCAGCCTGAAGCAGCTCCACCTGAACCATCCCAAACAGATGTGCATCTACCCGGGGTTAAAATCCCAGGGCTGGGGAGTCCACCCTCTCCCCAGACAATCCATTTCAGCATTCCACACATCACTTCGAGGAGGGTTTTTCTAACATTTAAACTCTGTCTTTCCTTGCTATAATTTCAAGACTCTTCTCCAATTCCCTGCAAGCACAGGGAACAGCTGACTCTGGCTGTCTCTGCAGTCACCTTATACACATTTAAAGTCAGTTATTGCATCTCCACTTTTATCACTCTGTCCAAAGCTTGTGAAAGGACCCTGTTACCACAGAAGCTGACAGTCTCACATCTCTAACAGTGTCACTCTATAAAAAACACCCTTCTGAATAAGCCAAAGCCAGGCCACCATTCTGTTTATGGTCTATACCCTGAATCCTGCATGACTTTTCCCAAGGTCAGATGAAAAGGCTTGAAGAGAAGGAAGCTGCATCTCCCACTCTCCCCCTCCTCCAAACCCACCCACTGGGCTCTCCTCCTCTTCCAGGCTGCAGGGTGAGAACTGAGTACTGCAGGCTCAGCTCCTCAAAATGACTCACTTTCTCAGTGTTTTCATAATGTGAAGAAGAAGGTGACTCAGAAACTGCTCCTTGATAAATAAATCATGGGTTGCTCACAAGGGGTGAGCTATGAAAGGACAGTGAGTCTTTTCAACGCTGTGCAAGCAGCTTGTGTTGTACCTCCCAACCACTTCGTGGCTGGAGCCTCTCCAGCATCTGCCGGACTATTTAAGATAATCTGCCTGCTTTATCTCAGGATTGGTGTTATGAGATTGTCTGGGGGCCTTGTCCAAAAGGAAAGCCCCCAGTTTATAAACACATAGTAATAAATGGCCTCTCTGCAGCGCTCTCGAGAGGCAGCAGGTCCGAGAGGTGTGATTTTGCAGACAGGGAGTGAGGCCCAGGGAGATTTGGTGATCTGCCAAGAATCACACAGGAAAGCCATGTCAGCTCAAGGAATTAAACCACAATCTGCTGAGCCCCAACCTAACTGTGTGCCTGAGCTCAGCTCCTGACTGTTCCTGCTGCAGTGGTTCCTGCTGAGAGTGCATAGCTCAAAAGCTGTCCATGGATCTTTACCAGAAAGGAGATCTAGTTAAAATATTTGGAACTGGTTCTCCAGCACACTAACCCGAGTTCAAGTATTTGGGTTTTAACCTTTCCATATAAAAAGAGAAGACCTTTTGAAAGTAACAAAAAGTTATTTTTGGAAAACCGTACTCACCCACAGAAGCTCAGGGTACTTTCTAAGTCTCTTTGATTCACTGGATTTGCTGGACATGGGCAGCCTGAAAGTCCCTAAACTCTGAAGCTCTGGGGCAGCCCAGGGAATTTAGGCTGTTTGTGGAGTGAGATGGGAACGCTTCTGCATTCAAACACCCAACTTATCAACCTGTCCTGAAGAGCAGCTTGGACACACACAGACGTCCTTAGCAGATGCTTGATTGCATGGAAGAAAAATCCAGGCCTGAGGCCAAGACACACACCTGATCTAGAAGATCAGAAAAACAGGGTCAAGGGATGTTCTTAAATACAGAATATAAATGGGTTTAAATGAAAAAAAACTTTGAAAAGGTAAAAATCTAAAGTTGTCTGGATTTCCACACAGGCTAGTCCTTCTTTCATTTACCTTCTACTTTCACTCCGTAGGAAACCTTGAAATCTAACTTGGACTCATTTTTACATCATTTTTTCTCCAAAGTTTCAATTTCCAGTGAGTTCTGCTTATCAGCCCATTTCTACCATCCTGATAAGCAAAGCTCATTTAAACAGTATTAGTGCCACACTGCATGATCATATACCAGTGGCTCCAAACGGGAGTTGAAAGGAAGAGCTTTTCAGGGATAAAGCTCCATCTGCAGTGACCAGGAAAGCAGACCTCAGTTCACTTGAGAAGGTGCTTGGTGCATTTTATGTTATCCCAAACTGTAGTATTCTGTGAACCTTCTATATCAGCTCAGAGATCTGTAAACAACCACTGTATGTTTGGAATGGAATATTGATGTAATTTTGCAGGTGACAGGTTTAATAGCTAATATATTTGATTCAGGAACTGACAGCTGCAGTTTAGAGCTGGAAAAAATTTGATTTAATAAGAGATCTATCCAGTGCAATAGGCAATTTGGTTAATGCAGGAAGGAATTTGTAACATTTGTAACTGATCCCTTCCCTTAGCAAAAGGCAGCAGTGCCTGTGTTTCAGCGCCCTGAACCAATTACTCTCTACACTCCAGATATGAGATCTGCATTTCCCAATTAATAAACATCTCGTACTGCTCACTTGACTTCTTTGGTGTGTCAAGTGTCTGCAGCATTTCTGAATTGAGAGCAGAGTCCTCCAACACCTCACAAGAGAGTGGCAGAGTGACCAGATGCCTTGCAATCCATGCAGGAAAAACACCAAGGCTGGAAAGGGAGGAGGGAGCTCTTAGATCCCACACATCCGAAAATGAGAAAGAAAAAGAGGGCAGGACTTTTTCTTCCTGAATGAAAAAAAAATCTAAATTTATGAAAGGGAGGGGACTATTTTAAGTTTGATCTCAAGTCATATTAGGTCCTACATACGTGTTGAGCGGCTGCCTGGATTTATACAGGGAGGCCTTGATAGCCTTGGCTTAAGTAGGTACATTTGTTGTAGCTCTGTTTTGCTAATACCAAGTTAGTGATTTCTGGTGCAAAATGCTTCCTCCCAAAATGCCCGACTTCCACCCCTTAGACCACTATGGCTGTGACACCAGTGTACACTTTACCCCTTGCTTTTTAAAGATCTGATTAATTTGTCAAATATTGTGTCATCTTTCCTTACCCCATGTGAAACATTTATCAGACTCCCCTGAAGTCCACTTTTCCAAGTGAAATTATAAGCCTAAGAAACTTTGTGTTTTTTCACAGTATCTGCTTTCAAGTTCCAGTCTGGAACAGTTCCACCCATTTCAACGTTCACAGACATCCCCTGTCCTGGACCCAAACAGGGTGGACATTTTAATTTTTCTGGACAAAATAAATATGTACATTCATTTTGTTAAAAACAAAAGCATTTATTTTCCTAGTTGCCTTTCTTCTCAACCCTCTTCCCCCTCTTTCTCCTTCAGAAAATGGCACCACATCTTCTGAGAAACATGAAAAGGGAATGTCTGGTTTTTAAGTGCATGTATAGGAAAGGTGACTCCATATTTATCCCTTTTGCTTTTCTCCCTCTAGTAAGAAAATGCAACGTGACCTTAAAACCCCAAAACATGACCACTGGTGACAAGCTCTGCAGAGAACCCAGCAGTGAGAAACATCTGAAAGCAAGAGGCTCATGGGGTCTCTCATGAGCTCACAGGAAAGGTGTAGGAGAGAGTGTTCATCTCACACGAAGGGAGCAAAGGGGTGGCAGGTCAGAACCAAGTTCTGCTGTGAGAAAAGGTGCCACCTCTGCAGCATGAGCAAAGGCTGGCTTTGGTTGATGTGACAAGCACTGTTACTGCCTGACTGTGGACAGATTCAGTCTGTGTGCCCCAACTCTGCCTCCACGTTTAACAGGATGCAAAATCCATCCTCTTGCCTTCAGCAGTACCATGGCTTATGCTTGCATGGTCTGATTAACATCAATAAATCTGTGGAGGGGAAGGGGTTAACTTCTTCATTTGGGATTTGGTTCCACTGCTGATGCACCCGCAAGAATTGAGCCCACTGACACTTGCTCTCTCTCCAAATCATATTAGTCTTTCAGGCTCTGCAGGGAGAAAAGGAAAAAAAATAAAAAAGAATGAAAAATCCCTACAGCCTGGTCAGACAGCGCTTACAATCTAGTTAGAGTGGTTTAAAGTCTTACCACCCCCTCAGCTGCGAGGCAATACTTGGATTTACTCGACTGCAGAGGCTCATCTGCTGTGTCCTCACCGTAGACCCCAGCCCTGCAATTAACTGTGCACTGGCTGACTGCTCTCCCTCCCGGAAACCTGTGACCCACCAGAACACACCGGGGGCTTAGCAGCTCCTCTGTGACCCATGGGATGCCGGATCAGGGCTCTCACCAGGGAGCTGAACAGCCTCAGCCCCAGACACACACAGGTCACTCGGCTATTCAGCCAGAAGGGTTTTATTACTATGCTTTAAACACCGTGCCCTTTAAAAATATAAGCATACTTTTTAATTAAGCCTTTGGTGTTTCTTTTCAACATCAGATATCTCAGTGTGCTGTCCTTTCTTTTTCTTAATATAATTTCATTGGAAGTGCATTTGGCCATATCATATATATTACAATAGGCTTTTTTTTCCTCATTGCTTCAAATTATTTTTCCAATCATGTTCTATATACTGTGCTCAGGAGTGAATTATAAGGAGTTAGGCAACATACATGGTGTTAATTAGATAGGGGACGTAGAAGGCAATTTTTCCATGACTCCAGGGAAACCTTTATGTTATGCTTATAAAGCAAACGCAAACGGCCGTGCAATACAAAGTGCTCCTTAAAAATCAAGTTACACACTGAAATAAAATACTAAGAGCAAAATTAGTTTCTCCAATTTAATTCAGTAAAACTTTAATAGCATCTGACTGCTCTCTGCAAAAGTCATTAAAAAAATTATAAGGAATTCACAAACGACTGATAATGTAAAAACACGAAGGCTCAGATTCTGCTTCCAACAAAGGTCCTGATGCAGCGAAGCACTGGAGCCCTCACCTCATCCTGCACTCCAGGAATGTGCTTGTGGGCCAAAGTTAACAGCCAAAGTCACACTGACTTCAGCAGGAGGCTGATCTGGCGCGGGAGGACGTGGGAGCTTTGATGTAGAGGGAAAGGTTCAGGGAACATTTGAAACCTGAACTGAGCCTTGTGCACACATCAGTAATTGTATGTGCTAATCAGGTAAACACTTCTGAAAAATAGGACAAGCTTGAGCAGGAGAAAGGCAGGCGCAGCAAATTAAGCAAACCAGTGGGTCTCTTTTATCTCTGACTCTGTGATAACCAGTGGAGGATGTTGGAAGTTTCACTGCGTGCACAGGAAAACACGAATGGAAATTTTCCTAAATGTCATTCAATAACTGCAGACAATAGATAGTTCTTACAGAAATGGAACTGTTAGGAGCAGGAAGATCAGAGGGAACAGAGCTGCCACTCATGCCTTTGCTATGGTGGCTCAGAAGAGCACAGTGGTATGAAAAATACTTTTCTGAAAAAGTGAGTTTTTCAGTAGGGATTTGCAGAGTTATAACTCGCCTCGTATGTCTTTGTGTGTAAAGTGGAGGGCATAACGCACAACCAATCATATAGGGAACATTTCAACTAAAGATTTTTCTACCATCTTTGTGATAATTAACACTCTTTCATTAAAATGCTGTGTCCCCCCTGGCCAGAATGAAACTGCATGCCTTATATCCTACTCTTAATAATGTTTTTAGGGTCGTGAATCTTATCAATTAATATTTTGCAGTGATTCATACCGTTTCTAATACGCAGCTACTGAGCAGAATCATGCAGATAAAAATATTTTCCGAACAGATTCAAAATAATTGCTTTTTTAAATTGCTGATGGGGGTTCTGCCACTCAAGCAGTTAAGCCTGAAAATGTGCTTAAGAGATTAAACAAGGAAAACTGAGCTGGTCTGGTAGCTGGCCCCTTTCCATGTGTTGGAGAGTTGTCACTACTCCAAGCGCAGCGAGATGACTTAGGATTTGCTTTGGTTCATCCTGCACACAAGACGTACAAGGTGCAGAGGTTCCCGTGCTCAGCCAGGCTTTGCACAGCTCTCTCATACAGCCACCAAGGCACTGAGGGGTTCAGCCAAGGGGAATATGTGTGCCAGGGAGTGATATGGTGCTTGGAATAGGAAAACTGCTGCCGGCAGATCCAAATAGGCAGCAAGCAGTTTGTGCAGGATTCCCAGCGAGGTTTGCAGGGCGATGGATGCAGCCCAGTGGGGCCAGAGCTGTGTTTTACCCCGATGCACTCAGCAGGAGGGGACCTGTCTCATCCTTCCAGCATGGAAAGTTTCACAAATTATTCAAAAATACAATTTCTTAACACAATGACGCTTTCTGAGGTGCCTGCCCTGTGTCAAGGCTGAAATGTAAGGTTTGTTTGCTACACAAATTCACAGTTTTGGATCCACCACCAAACAGCGTATGTACATACACCCCTCCTTTGTTCAAGATTGTGTATTTGTGCAATTGCAGATATGTTTTTATATGTTCATTCATAAAAATAAACAGTGAGGAAGACTTTGAAGTCTCTCTGTATGCAAAGCAAAAAGCAGATAGAACATTTCTCTTTATTTTATATATATAAATACATTCTAATCACAGCATATATATCATTTTTCTTCTAAAAGGAAAGCCCAAAGCTCAGCTTTGCTATGTACTTGTGGAGCCAAAATTTTGGGTCATTAGAGGGTTGGCTGCTCCCATGTCAGGTGCCTAAAGACATGTCAAGGCTGTCTAATTTCCATACATTACATCTAATCTCTTATTCCCTGTACAGCACTTTTAGGCACAGCAGTATTAAGACACCTGAAGTCACTAGGCACTGGTTAGATGCCCTGATTTCACACACCTGAAGCTCTTAAGCAGCCAGGGAATCTGCGTAGCACTGGAGCGGAGCTGATCACTTAAACATCTTAAATTCTTATTGTAAAAATCCGCTCTGTTTTTTAGGCTGATATTTCCAAGGATGTCTTCTGGAGCTCTCTGCCTCATCTTCAGGGGATGTCTGTGCTACCTTCTAATGGAAGAGCCAAGGGAGCAGGGAGCAAGTGAGTTAATTGAGTGTAAGCCATATCACAAGCCTGTTCATCCCTGCACAGCTGAGGGCAGGCAGGTGAAAAGCTGTAGGTGAAAAGCTGCAGTGAAAAGCTGCAGTGAATGGCTGAGAGACCTGCAGGACAAGGAATTCCAGGTGGGCAGGCCCTGGCAGGTCAAGGAGGAAAGCAAGGAAGACGCGGTCAAGAGGCCCCAGAGACGGAAAACCCAACAATAATTAACTCACAGGTTCTCCTTGGAGGCTCACAACTTCATATTCAAAAGATTGCCCTACTTTCTGCTCTCAGAAGATTTTTGCTTTGCAGTGCAACTTCATTACTTGCTTTTCACCAGGGGACTCCATCCTTCCCAGGTGCCAGCTTCAAGAGGCAGGCATTCTCCTTGCTCTTATACAGTGTCAGCTAGAGAGCAGACACTAAGTCCCTTTTTAGGTAATTTTGTCCATTTAAAAACCAAAATTTCAAATATTTATGAGGAAAATGCCAGCCTAGAAGAATTGATTTACCATGCAAAGGGGAAAGGTGAACAAGACAATTAGAGGGACAATCTAATGGCTGTGCTAAGAGCAGAGGATTTGTTCTTCTGAAATTAAGCCCTGAATTTTAGTCTCCATTAATAATGGAAAATTTGACTGATAAATCAAACATGATTAGTGGTGTGGAACAGAGATAACACAAGAATAATCAGTAATAACTATGCCTTTGTCTTGCAAAGCTGGCCTTTTAAGTGTTTTGCAGGAGGAGGAATGCTACCTGTGACTATGGCAATGTGCTGAGCTTTTTGAATAGTTGATTTTTATTTCTGATCCTGCTGTATCCAATAGCATCCATAAATGCATATGGTGCATGCTGTTCCCCTGAATATCAGACCAAAATAAATAAGAAAATAGATCATAAAGAGGACACTGTAACAAAACAAATGTACATGCCTCAGTCCTTAAGAAAATTCAACACTGGTCAATTGGTCTGTTATTGCTGGATAAATCTGAGCTTTCAGGAAAATACAAGTGATAACAAAAATATCAACTTTTGTATTAAAAATATTGGATAATACTTGAAACAGATAATCTCTGTCTGGATAGCAAACTTGTTCTAATAATACCATTTCCTAATGACTGTACCCTTTATGTGGATCTGGTGCACCTCTTTCCTGCTCTGGGAATGCTGATGGACCCATCAAGCTCTGCCCACCACGTTTCTACCCTGCAGCACTGCACCCCACCACTGCCCAGGCTGGGGTCACCCTCATGTCCCAACTTGGTCTCCCCCAGGGAGAAGCTGTTTCTTGCTGCCCTGGACAAGGAGCTGTTTGGTCACTTCAGTTCTCCCCTTCCAACATCCTTAGGAATATGTTGTCAGAATTATCTCTATCATTTCCATCACTCCCATTCGTCAGCCTACACTGGCTTCCACGACAGGTACATGCTTGAAGATCCTTTAGGTGTGCTGGGACAAGCATCTCACATTCCTGACAAGAACAAGGATCTATAGTGAAGGAAGGAAAATCAGCAACCTCCCTTCAGAGAATCCAGGCATCTTTTCAGAATCCACTGAGTCTTGACAGAAGAAATGACTTCAGAAAAATTTGGTTTGTGCCTTCTTCACATCCCCCAAAAATTGAAACACTGAATTTGGAAGATGGTTAACTAAAAAAATCAAAGGGGAATTCCACTTGATTGGATGGCACTGACTGGCTGAGGGTATCCAAGGTAAAGTGTTATCCATCAGAACTAAGGCCTTTCCTATCCCTTAAGTAGAACCATTCACAAATTACTTCTGAGATCTCAGAGGGTCTGGCTCAACAAACCTTTGCACTGAAGCTTTCGGTACCTCAGGGTGACAGCAATGACAGATATTGAATGCCCAGCATGCCAGACTTCCCAGATCCTCCTGTGGGAATAGCAGCTGTCCCAAGTAGAGGTAAAAAGCACAGGCAAAAGGTACCTGCTGTGGCCTTTCAGCAGAGCACGTCAGAAAGCAGGTTCTCCAGCACCCATACAAGCAAAGCTCCCAGAAGGAAGGTAGAGAGGGCAAGTATAATACTAGATTGCTGAAATAAACCCAGAAAATGCTACAGTTTGTTTTCACTTGCTGTGTTTGTGTGTTGGACACAGGTTTTACAGTCACCATAGTCACTTAAGACATGGTGAGCTGATTCAACAGCAAGCAGATACAGCAAGCTTCCCAAGTCTACACTTCCCCCAGAGCCACAGCCTTGTGACAACTGCAATGCCCCTTATGAGCTGATTTACCTCACTGAAATGGAAGAACACCGTCAGAAAGAAGGTTCCGTTCACAGAAGAGCTACCTGAATTTCCACAGTGTCATTGGCAGTGTTTCCTACCTGGGAGAACCTGGGAGGAAGAGAAAGGAGAGAAATGCAGAGAGTCACTCCTGTCACCACACCTTCTGTCATTAGCTGGATGGCCCATGGCCATACACATCTGCTGTGCAATGAGGCCAGCATGTACTGAGCATATACTGCTGGAAAAGCTCTGTGTAATGAAATTGTTCATAAACCCCAGCAAAATGTGGGTGCATAAATCAGGCTATCAGTGCACTTTCCTTGGGAAGTGGAAAGAAGTCTGGTCTGAGCCAAAATCCATAGAAATCCAAGATCTCTCCCAGCTATTACCCCTGGCTTGTGTTGGAAAGGTTTAAATCCTTCCAGAGTGCAGAAGAGGGGAAAATGAGCTGGAATGGGTCCAGCTGAGGACACTTGGCTCCCAGCACAAGGCCTCCATTTCCCCTGTGGAAAGCCTTGCTGAACCTCTTCTGCTCAGCTCTGTTTACCTTGCTCTCCTCTCCACAGGGCTTCCACCCACACAGGGCAGGAGAAAGAAAATGGTATGCATTCTGCCAAAAACTGCAAAGTTGCAAAGCCCAGAGAAGCTCTGAGTTTGCAGAAACCACAGCTTCTCTCAGAAGCAAATTGCAGCCTTGCAGTGCTCACATGGGCAACCTGGAAAGGTGTGAAGGGCAGTGTATCACTGGAAGGCATTAGATCCATTTGAACAAGATGCCAGATTGAATGGTTTTAATTACAGGCTCTGTGTTTTAGCTTCTGTTTGATCCCTCTTTCAGAGAGGCTGGCAGTGCTTTGGTAACCATCCTTCCATGAGTCTGCTGGGTCACCTAAGTGACACACCAAGATGAGATCAGAGGTCTGAGATTTGGGTGCTCTCTGCTCTGTCCTGAGTCCCACGGCCTGCCTGGCTTTCCCACCCCTCACCTCTTCTCTGGGGACCTGCCTTTCTCTTCAGTTTCTCTGTCCTATTTGTCTCCAGTGAGGGTCCCAGCTCGGAAATCTCTTCCCTCCTGTTCAAGCATTTGTGTGGGTTCCACAGCACTCAGATCTGACAATGCAATTTCTGCTTTCACAGCCATCTTCTGTCTTGATAGTCACTGCCTTTCCTCTCCAAAAATCTTTATCTCTGAGTTGAAAAGAAAAATCTGTCCATAAAAAAAGGCAAGTGTCTCAGCTGAACTCCCATCTCCACTGCAGTCAAAGGGAAATTCGCCAATGGCTTGAGCGACACCAGGAGATAACACAATTCCTTTGTCTGTGCACTAATAGTCTTCTGCTGCCAATCTCCCCAGCAAGAGAGTCCTGTCAGTTCCCACACAGTGCACAGACTCTCTCACTTATCCCTCTAACACAAGACAAGCCCACCAGAGTTTTGCCATTGCCTTGGAAGGACTTTCTGTGTGCTAATACACATGTAATGCAAACATTTCACACAAAGACAGTAGGATTTTTTGGAGGAAAAAAAAAAGACAAAGGAACTGTAGGAAGTAACACCCTTGTGCTAGATAGGATGAGCAAGGTGTGCAGCCTGGCACATGGGCTGCATTGCAGAAGGTGAATGTTCTGCCTCAGACCACACAACCAGACACGGGGCTGAGAACTCAGCTCCAGCCTCCCACACAGCTCTCATTGCACTGGAAAAGGACAAACTCCCAGGGTGGCAGCTTGGGAAAAAGAAGTGAGGAGAACTCAGGACTAACTGGCATACAGAACACTTTGGCCACCCCTGTATTTCAGTCACCCTGGCTCATGCTGTACACAAGGACATGGTTACATAAAGCACGAGATGATGAACTAATTACTGTCTGCAGGGCCAAATCTGAAACTGTAGTCCAAGACAAATCCCAGGCAACACTCACTGACTGAAAAGTTTCTTTCAAGCCTTTTCTTCATTGTTAGCGCAGAGAACCAATCTGTGATCCAATCTACAAATATATATATTTGGAAAAAGTAAAATATGTCTTACAGACATTGCTTGCCTGTTATTTCAGGCTTAAAAGACAAGCAAAATCTTCAGAAAATATACATGGTTATTTCAGAAATAACATTAGAATTCAGTAACACAGTACTTATTTGTTGTTTTTATTCCTGGCTGTTTATAACACTTTCAAAGCCATGGAAAGATCAATAACCTACCTCTCTACTTTGACCATTTCAATATGTAGTGGTGTTAGACTTTGGCTGGCTATAAATACACACACATATATACACGCACCAGGTGCATAACACACCTGCATGTGAATGTGCTATTTATCTCAAACCCTTTCAGGGTATAAAAACATGAGGGGTGAGTATTAGAGCTTGATTACGGAAGATTTCCACATTGTTTTTACCCCTGGGTCAGAACAAAGTCCCAGATCTGCAGCCAGGGGACCAACACTATCTCTGCCTTGGCACAATTTCACACCAACCCTGTTCAGAACACTACTCCCAAACCCATCTGAAAAGCTTAGGAGCTTTCTTTTGAATTGGCATGTGTTTGGTCTCAGGTAAATACAATTTGTCAAAGGAGCTATGCCAGCACCACCCTCCCAGCCTGTGTGCACACCCACACTCACCTGTGGCAGATAAGTGTTACCACTTACTACTAAAAAGCCTTACACTACCTACACAGAGCAAGACCCTGCTCTCAGCTGCTACAGATTTTTCTAAATGTTAACTAAAGGAGCTAAAATTTCCCATGTGGGTGTTCCCTTTAGCTGAATTTCACTATCCTCACCTCAGGGGTGGAGGGAGCAGAAAAAAACTGGTTTTTTTTCACTCATATTTAAAAAAATCCCAAGGAAATCCTTGCTTGGAAGATTATATTCAGGGGCAGGAACTTGGCAGTGGTGGCTGGAGGACAGTAGTTTCATCAAGGACATGCTTCCCACACTCCCACTAGATTAAAAAACCCTGCCCACATTTAATCAAGTTTATGTTGGAAGAGGTTTATGCTTCCAGAGGCTCTTGCTCAACCGTCCAGGACCAGTGTCCTCGCAGGGGCCAAACCAACCATGGTGGCTGTACTGTGAGTCAATACATCAGCTGAAAGCAAGGACATTGCCTCTCCCACTCTCTCAGCTGCATTTTTATGAGTAAATTAAACACCACTGAGGCCTGTAGCACGGTCTATAATGTTTAATTATTAGCATGCTCCCTGGCACAGTTTTGGCTTGTCCTAGGGAGTACTCTTAGAGACTGTGTCTGGGCAGGGTTCAGGGAGCAGCACTTGCCAAGGGCTGTTCCCAACAGGCAGAAAAGATAAAGCCATCCTGTTATGGAAGGAAGAGAGTTTAGCTGTATGGATGTGAGCCAGGCTGTGCCACTTGCTCTTAGTGCCAGCAAATGGGCTCTGGCCCAGTTTAATTACAATGAAGACATATAATCAGGGACTCCTCTGTCAGGCATTGGCACTGAGGAAGGAGGAAAAATCAAATAGTGGAAAGGGAAGAGCTGAATCCACTGGAGGGGAAGGGATGGCAGCAGGAGAGGGTAATTTTAGAGTTCCAGTTTGGGCTAGGAAAAAATGAGAGTGGGAGCTGGTGCAAGGGAGAATGTAGGAATGGATGGGAAGAGATGATGAGGTCAGGAAGAAGGATTTGGATGTGGATGGGAAATGCTTTACTTTGAGAAAGTTTTGTAAGTGGAACAAAATTAAATTGTTCAAAAAAGAAGAATGAGATGAGAGAAAAAAGTATGAGGAATAGATGGGATTGTGGAAACAGGAAAAGGTTAACTCAGGAGAATGGGACAAAAAAAAATCAATCAAGCCTTTGGGCAAGCAGAAGCCACAAAGCCCTTTGAGAGAACAAGGAGAACTTCTGTCCTCCAGCATTCATGGCCCACCTGGTCCTAGACAGGAGTGCAGGCTTTATCAGGGGTTTTCATGTGTTGCTTACACATTTCTGTATCTTTATCTTTGGCTTTCACCTGTGTCACATCTCATTCTTTCAGGAGCGGTTTAATCTTCCAGTCTCAGCAACCTCATGGTCAGACAGATGAAATGTCAGAAACTGTTAAGGTAACCCACCCTGTGTGTATCCCTGAGCAAAAAAGTGGAGCTGCAATTTCCATCAATAACTCCCTGCAGAGATTTGGAAAAGTTCCATGTTCCCTTAAAGGTATCCTTGAAGAATCATTTTAATTAACCATTTACCTGCTGCACATTGCCTGAGGCTTTCAGCAGCTGACATTGCAGTCAGTTCAGCCTGTCACTCGTCACATGAGCAGTCTAGGTAGGATGCACTTGCAGTCTTTGATTTCTGTCAAGAGAAGTACAAGCCACTCTGAGGTAAAAATCCGTGCTGGGAACTGTCTGACCCATCTGAAAATTGAGACACGAGAGGAGACCTCAGAGTTCCTTCACTGCTACTGCAACATAAATATTTCTTTTTTTTCCCCCCTTTATAACGGAATATTTTACTGACCCTGCAAAACAGAGAAATCCTCTTACCATGATCAGAAATGAACAAAAAAGCAGAAAGCTCCCACTGCTATTGTGCTTGGAATATAACAGTCAAGGTTAGCACATAATAGCTAAACAATATGCATTTGAAAGCCGTCAAGAGAATAGTGCTTTGTTCTAATGAAAAGGATTGAAATGTTTTCTACTGTCTGCCTTGACACTTCATGTTACAGTACTTGGAATTACTTCAGTCAGGGAAGCTGTCACATCACTCATAAAGTGCCTATAGAGCAGCAACACGGCAGCGCCGAGCTGGTGCAGTGCACCCACAAAGGGGATCATTTTTATCCTCCTTCCTTGCCAGAACCACATTTGCTCAGGGACCTCCAGAGGAAAGAGGATTTCTGGTGGGTTGGGTTCTTTTTCTCTTTTGACTTCTCCTCTGGCACCATACCAGCATGTCCTGTGGGCCAAGGCACAGTGCTCAGCCATTGCAGTGAAAGGAGCTGCAGGGTGAGTGTTTGATGAGAGGCTGCTCATGCTCAGCACTGTCCACTGTGAGTCTGCCTGCATGGTTTTTCCAGTCCCATTTATTCAGAGACATACACCAGAGGATGGAAATTCTGGTCCCAACCATATCAGGCATGCAGAGGACAAACAGCTCCAGCTACAGGCTGGATTATTATCAGGCAGGTATCTTAAGATGGGGCTAAATAAGGAACTTTCCTAACGGGGGTAAGCCCAGTGCTATAGAGGGAGGAGGTGTGTGATGAAGCTGGATGAGGTTTTGGTGGGTTTTGGAAATACTTAAGTGTAGAGTCAGGAAGCAATTACCCTTTCAGGTGTAAACCAGTTCCAGAAGGACATTCTGGCTTGTGGAAACAGCCCTGAGCAAAAACCCACTTGGTTTGGAGGGTAATTAATGAGCTCAGTAATTAAAGGAGCACTGAAGTCATTCCTGCTGCCCTCCTCCCCCATCAGTAAAGGACAGCCACAGACATTCTTAGAAGATTAATTCATCCACAGTAGTGGCATAAAATTGTGTAATGGAAAAGCATAAAAGCACAGCTCTGTGAACCAAAAAGAAAAAAAAAAGAGAGAGCGATAACAAAAAAAAATCCCCAGTTAACTAGCTCTTCTGCAGTGAGATTCAGTTTCAACTTCGCTAGTGTTTCATTAATGAAAAGGTAGAGCTGCAGCCTAGCACTTAGCATTGCCAAGGAACCTAATGTGCATCCCTCTTATCACTAAAAATTTCCCAATTCTTTGTGACAGGAGTATCTTTGGTAACTGTGGTCCCTGGTCCCTCTTCAATCACCTGCCACCATCACAGACAGTTGCTCCTCACTCCTGGGCTGAAGATCAGACCCAGATCAGCCTCAGGCACAGAAGCAGGAGGGAGGCAGAACTTGGTTACCTCAGCTCAGAGCTGCAGTCCTCAAAAAACCTTTCCTGATGCTACTTCTCCTTGGATGTGACCAGCATGGCCTTTGCCTCTCCTCAGGTGGCTGAAACAGCCACCTGCACACCTCATGAGAGTCTTTGAGTGGTGCTCAATGTACTTTCAAGTGAAATCCCTGGTTCCCAATCAGGCAGGGCAGCCCTGGGCACACAGAAGTGCTGCTGCAGATATTTAAACAGATATTGAACCCAGACATTCTCATGGTTAGGCAGCAGCTGATTCACATCATAGTTTTGGCTGCAGGACCTAATTTTACCTGTGTTTTTCTTTGAGAACCCAAATCCTCATCTGGAACGAGCCACAACCTAAACACACACTTGCCAGGAGCAAAGCATCTGTCCTATTTTTATTTCTACCTGGGAACCATAGACACCCTCTCCCAATGTAGCCTGGAATTAATCAGCCCCACATGTCTGTGCCATGAAGTAGTAATCACCCTCAACTTCAAGGCAGGGGTTTCACGCCTGTCCCTGGTATAAGTCAACAGAAAAATCTTTGCATCTACCAACAACAGATGTGTTCACTACTGGCTAGTGGGCAAGGGCTCCAGGGAGATCCTGGTAGCCAAAAAAGAAACACGGTTACAAAGTCATTAAATGGTTCCATTAAATGGTTCCTTACTGTGTTTCTGCTCAGCTCTTTCATGTGCTGCCATCCAACACACTGCATGTCCCCTGACCATCTGAATGCTATTTCCAGTGCCTCCCTGTGTTGACTTTAGGTGTTTTCCCACCAAACAAAGCAGCATCGATATCCTGAAGAGCTGACAGGGAGGTCTGTCAGGGGGCAGTAACTTAACTTCTTTCTCCTAAATAGAACAGCCTTTGGGACCAGGCAGTCTGTGACAACAGGGGAAAAAAACAAATCCAGGGTGTGCTCTGTTTTGAGCAGAAATGCAGAATTCAGCTAGGAACCAAGCTCTCCTTTGCTCGTCCAAGAAAATACAACTTTACACCTCAGCTCAAGGAAAGAATTAAATATATTTTTCTTTTTTCAATGCAGAGGATAAAACTGGTGTTAATGACCCAAATGTGTTAATGATAATATTCTAAATCATCTTTCTTTAATTTAGAGGAATTTAATGGTTAATTAAGGGCTTATATTCATAGCACCAGAGTGTATCAGGCAAAAATTGTTTTCTGCAGGTAATTAAGAATGGAGTCTTTCTGATAACAACACAAGTGTATTGCAAGCATATTTTCCAATGCAATGAACAGCATTCCTAGTTTTAACTAGGTATGATATGATCTTACTAGGTAAGATATAATGATCAAGAGACAATCTTTAAAAAATAGTAGAAAGTATATTGCTCTTCATCCTTCACCAGAAGAAGACTTGTCTTGTGACAAACGTCAATATATTTCAATGTATTTTAGTTCAAAATCGGATGAAGGAATTAACTTGCAAATGTTTCTGAGAACAGGAATTCTGGAACATTTAGACTTAGGATTCTCAATATATTTTGCAATCAAAAAAATAACTAAAAGCTTAGTTATTAAATACAGTGACACCATCAAATCATGAAAAGAGTGGGAAAAAATAGTTTTGACATGAGAAAAATACTATCAAAAAAATAAACAGTTTTTTTTTTTTTAATTATGTCACTTGTTTTAAGGCACCAGAGTTCACAGGCAACAGCTGGATTTTGATGAAATTGCCATTTTCTTGACCACATAATATTTCAGAGGACACGGTTTGCCAGGCAGGAGGTTCTGGGTTCACTTCCCACCTCCGCTCTTCTACAGACTGCTTACATCAACTCAGACAAATCACTTGGCACCTCTAAGCCTTGCTTTGATCTCTGTAGTCAGGGTAATATTTATTTTCTCCCACCCTTGCCTACTTTGGTTAGCTTGCACGCTCTTTGAAGAAAGACCTGCCTTTTCCTCCTTTAAATAGCACCTCCCAAGAGGACAAAGAGGAATAGCTTCATCTTGCTTGTACATAGGAATAATGAATGACGCTCCCCAAAATGTGCTTGCAGTCACCTTCAGCTCTTTGCTGATGGGATCTGGTGCTGTGGCAGTAACTTCACCCATTGTGAAGCTGTGCACACACCACCCCTCTCCCCGCCCCAGCCCAATCTTTCCCCTGCTTCAATAAAGCAGTTGTGACAAATGGCACCTCGCTAGCAAAAGTGGCAGTGGCAAAATGAAAAATAATGAGTCTAGGAAGAAGCAGAAAGCACAGCTACAGTCAGAATGGAGGCACAGGACAGGACACCAAGGGCAGAGGGAATTGGTGGCCCTTTTGGGTGTTATTAGCTGGTATGGTTGAGTAGCCACTCAGTACCATGAGCAAGGACATACAGCCGTTTGTAGGGATGGACAGATGCACAGACAGTGGTCCTGCTTTGAAATATCCAGGACAGCAAATGTGAAAGTGGGAGATCATTTCATCACACCTTCTTCCAGATCAAATAAAACCAAATGAAATCCATAATAACTCTCCTGTTGCTTTTGCATCAAGCACAGGGGAAGGTAATGTGGCTCTCCATGGCAGCCAACAGCTGTAACCACCACAGGCTTCAAAAGAGTTATACCTCTGTGGCTCGTTTTTCAACATTAGCACCTTCCTTTAATAGAAAGATGAGTTATACTTGGCTTCTTGGGAGCAGAGAAGCAGCAAGATAGTGAAAATTTCCACTGTGCCTTAGAGTCACAGCAGGGCAAAACAGAAAGTCATGTCCTTCACCAGCTCTTCCTCCAGAAAGTGTGATATTTTTGGAGGAAAAATGCCATGGCTCAAGTAGAACAATTCATCACCATTTACATCTCCAAAACTTGAAAATCACTGTTTCAGAAGAAAGATGATTTTCAGGGGCAGGGTTGGATGGGCAAATACATATTACAAAGTCAAGGACAGTAGGATGCAGGATGCTCCTTCCCATGAACTACGGGTTTGTCTGAAGGTCCTGGGCCTTCCTTACATCTACCTTCACAGATCACACTGGTCATCTCCCAGGACAGCCTCCTGAGCCAGAGCAGGCTGAGGTGGCCTCCAAATCCACAACATGCTGAAGTGCTCACAGTTATCCCTGCGGGGCTCATATGGTCAAGGCCAAAAATAGCCATTGTGGCAGGAGATTAATTCACTGTGACTGCCCAAAGAGGACTTTTCCACCTCAAGTGACAACCAAGTGTTGCAGTGAGACATTTTCTGACTACAGCTTAAAGGAAGCAGAATCGCTAAGTGCAGGTGAGCCTCTGGCATCCAGACCAGAACTATACTAAAAAGTTAGCCAAATGTTATTCAAAATTGAGCTAAAACATTGAAAAACTTTGTGACATGTCCAATTCCGGGGAAAAAAAGTATCCTGACACACTACAGGTAGAAGGCCTAGGCAATGGCTAAAACACTTCTCCAGACCTTTCCAAGGCTCAAAGATTTTTACATCTGCTATAGGCCAATCACTTGGCACCTGGTCTTATGTTTTGATGATCTGGATGTTGTTATAAACCATTCCACAAGATTTATGAAGCAGCAGAGTATACTTGGGACAGCAAAGTTTAAGGAACAGGAGGCCTCCCACCCAAAATCACTGAGTACCCAACCATAACCACACAACTCTCATTGCAAGCAGCTCTTTTCTCCCAGTTGTCAATGAACAAACCATTTCACCAGACAGCCCAGTAGTAACTAAGGGACCACTCAAGAAGAAGCTTGCTTGCCAATGGAAATTGGCCTCATCAAAAAAAAAAATCTTAGCACTTCTTGCAGCACTGCCAGCACATGTCATGGCTCTGTTAGACTGTGAGAAGAGCAAACGAGCTGCCATATGGGACCAGTCAAAGCCCCATCCTGGCTGGTGCCCGGGTTTGGGCAGTGAGTGTGGGAGGAGAAAAGAAGGAGCCATGCAGAGGGTGAGCATCCCCATGCACATGCTTCCAACCCAGGCAGCATTGGGTTCATTTCCAAGTGGGAAGCTGCATCCAGACCATCAGGTTTAATAATTGACAATGGGACAATCAAAAATAGTTTTAACTTTCAAGCACAATAAATTGATCAAGGTTTACAGAGTCCAACCCTCCTTCCTTTCAACATTCAACAAGTGTAAATTCATACACTTTAACAGAAGTGCATTTGTGTTGGGTGTTGTTTAAGCTGGTGTGTCTTAACCAACCAGCCCCTCAATCAACAGCTCCTGAAATTTGTCCCTCCCTCCTGCCCCCCTTCACCCTTTCGTAGACTACAACAGGGATTTTCTAACATGGTCTTCCTGAAAGCTGTCCATCAAACTTGATCTGTTCCTTTTCCCCCACACTCAGCTGAACTTTACTTTTCTGTGAATACTTGCAAACTTACTTCAAGACCCTAGACCAGGGCTCAAAAGATAATTGAGGCAAAGAAAGGGAAAAAAAACTGTTGAATTGTGAGGGTTTTTTGATCATTCAAATCCCCATGAATTGTCAGAAAGCTGGACAGGTAATACCTTTTCTAAACAGAGTCCTTAATTTGGAAAAAATACTAAAAGCTCAGCATTTCACGCCTCCACTGAGATATGCCTCTGGCTACCCTTTTATTTTTCATGCCGTGTTTTCTGAAATGTTACATTCAAGAGAATACATTGCCTTCAAATCATGTACACATGCATGTTTATTAAGTCATTACCATAGCCTTAAGTCCATAAAACCACTGTGGACTGCAATACCACATGTGCATCCAGCAATTAGATGAATAAATTAACCCTGAAAATTTTCTGCTTGAGGTGGAAGGGAACAAGTTGTACTCTGAAAGTTGAAATAACACTCCAGAACAGAGGAATCATTTTGTATTTAAAAGACTGCTACCTGGCTAGTGCTCAGAAAAAAAAGAGGAAAAAAAAGAAAAAAAAAAAAGCAACACCTAATCATGCTGATGAATACCAATAGCTTTAAATTTCTGAAGTAAAAAATAGTAGAAAACAAGGATTTGGCAGAGCACACAGTTCCAAAGTGCATTACTCCGTCAGTGTCATTTTCTATGCGGCAGTGTTCTTTCAATTATTTCTTCCCCTCTCTTTCTCTCTGCAAAGAAAATTGGCAGAAAAAGTTGCCTGCAGGATCAGAGAGGGGTATTTTTATCAACCTACAACTAGATTAAAAATCCTTTATCTGAAATACAGCAGAGGACTGGCCTAAATTAAATCCCATCTCCCTTTGCTTCTGGGCTGTGAGGCAGTACCATACAAATGGCATCTTGCTTAATTTGTATTATTTTTTAATTTCTGTTGGGTTTGGTTTACACTTGCACAAGTTACTTATGCAAAAAGGGCAAGTGAGGGACATAGCAAATGCCTAAAAGGGGATGCCAGATGAGGGATGTTTCCCGAAACATCTGGTCAGTCCATCACCTGAGGACACAGGAGTAGGTCAAGACAAAAGCTCTGAAAGGCAACATCAGTAGCCAAGATATCAGCCTTTTTACTCTTGCTGCAGTGCCCTCTTTATCTCCACAGAGACTGTTCACATGGCAGAGCATTTGCAGAACCTGGGCTTGCATGAATTTTTAATGGTATTAATAATCACTGTTTGTGGTGTTGCACTGAGTGTGGCTACCAGGGAGCCGTTCAGTAAGTGGGTCACAGAAATGCCCTCTGCCACCGTGCCCAGCTCTGCTGACACGGCCACCAGGTGTCAACTGCACCCACGCACATGGACTGGCTTCCCTGGGCCCATTCGATGCAAGTCTCTTTCAACAGCACAGGCCAGGGGGTTTGATGTGGCAACACAGGAGGATAGTAAACAAAGTTGTGAAATAGAGGCAGGAAAAAACAGGACCTGAGAAGGTGGCATCATGGTCTGATTTGTTACTTACCTGTGAGCCAACCACTTGGCTTGTACAGGAAGAGTTATAAACATTTGGGTCTCTTCCCTTTCAACCCTGTTAAAGGACATTACCACCAAAATTGAGGTTGACTGAGGAATCAGCAGACGTCCTGTTCAGGATATTTTTGGGTAGTTGTTCCAATTTCTGCACTACTGACTTCTCTGGCTCCATCTCATGTCAGAGTGCACAGGAGCAAAGAGCTATTAACTTGCCTCAGCAGTGATTGCTGTGCACAGTGTCCTGGGCAGAGACTTTTCATTTAATTTTCATACATCATTTACAGCTTGCTGCACCCATTCCAGAAAGTCAGCACCAGTCTCCTTAAGTTAACATGGAACAAACAGGCAAGGAGATAGAATTCTTCTGTTGTTATTTAAAAGTCGTGTCATGTCTGGGCACATTTGGTGTTACCACTGATTTCATTTTCACTGATATAACGAAGTCATTTCCTTGAGAATACACAGGGGAGTGCTGGACAGCATTAATGTAGAAAAAAACAAACATAACCAATTTGCTTGTAACAAGCCTATATTCTACATTGCCTTTTGTTTGTTGTTGGGTATTTTTTCCTCACATTTTGTATTAGTATGATAGGCCAGATTCTGATTTTCAGCACTGCTGTAAACACCTCCAAAAAGCAAACAGAATTTCTACGGATTTGGAAATGTAACACAGAAAAGGATAAGGCCCTGAAGCTTCTCTTGAAATAGCTTATACAGCCCCTCCTGTTTGTTACTCAATTGGGACTGCTAAAAAAATCATGTGAAAAGTGCTCTAGAGAGGTCCAAGGTTTCTTCTGCACCCAAGTTCAGCAATCATTATGTCTGTGTCCTTTAAACTTTCATCCACACTGCTGCAGTTACAGACTTTATGAAGAGAAGTATAATAATAACTCTTTTGCAGCCTCCAAAGGCTGTAAGGAGGATTAATTAGTTAATGTTTACACAGTACAGGGGCCAGGCTCTGTGCTGATTTCTGCTTGATGCATGTCAGCAGGGGTGGATTAAGGTGGGAGCCAACACAGATTTGAGCCTCTTGCAAAGAACACAACCAGTTCAACATTATCAATTTGCCTTTTTTTTTTTTTTTTTAATGTTGGCTTGAAGGCTGACAAGGCTTTACACCTATCCAGGCTGCTCTGCACCTCTGCAAATGTCTGTGGGCACCCAGCCTGTCAGTGGTCTTTAGGGAACATCTGAGGTCACAGAGTTGAAGTCATGATAAGCAGCTCTCCAGAACCAGGAGTGGTGGCACAGAGCCCTGACTCCATGATAAAGGGGATAAGCAGACTTTCCTTTAAAACAAAGTCAGGCAGTGGAGAAAGAGTTATTTAAGGAAAAAACTGATTTGTTTGTTCTTCTAGATCTCTGCTTTGTACAGATACTTCAGAGACACTGGTGAGGTGATAGTGCATACCCTTACAGTAAGGCAAAATAAGCAAAAATAAGTCTAATCTGGCTTTTCAGTTTGAAAATTCTTCTAGGCAGTGATTGCATGCCACTGCATAGGAGCATATGGCACTATTACTTGATCCTCTTACCAAGGGCAACGTTAATGACTTTCCCCTAACCCAGCAGTGTACACTGTGGAATGGTTAAAAGGATGTTCCAGTAAACAAAATGCACAAAAGCCAGGGCCTATACTGTTATCCTTCTCCCCTTTGCCCTTTGAATCCAGGCCAGGAACATCTCATGTATCATAGGAAAGGATTGCCATAGCGAGAGCACAGTGACAGTCACACTGATACCAGCTGCAGCAGTGAGCACTGCTGTGCAGAGCTTGATTTAGTGGCTGCCTATTCTGGGAATCATGAGAAAAGGGAAAAATACTGTACTACTGCCCCATGCAAATTTCTTCCCTGTGTAATTTTCCAGGAGGGACATCACATAATTTTCAAAAATAGTCCAAGAATGATATTTGGATGAGCTGTCATGTGAAAAGGGACAGATTAAGTCCAGTGAATAGGGAGCCTTGATGCCTTTTTCAGCCATCTATGTTAGATCCCCCAAACCAGAGTTAGTAAATAGCCCTTGTCAAATAGTGGGCCTGATGAAACCAACATTTCTTGGTGTACTCCATAATACCCCTGATCAACAAAGTAAAAACATCATGTCCAAAAATCCTGACAGTTCCTAAATTTCAGAGTGTATAAAACAATAAAACATTGAAGAAAGGGGGAACAGAAGAAAAAAAATCCTTTATATTTAAGCCTACCACAGCTTACACAGCACCTTTTTTGTCAGGACCAGCTCTCAGGATCTCTGTTTGTGTGAGAATCATGCAGGGGAGAAGGGGAGGGAGGACTCTTTGCTTCGCTGAAGTTAATAGCTAACTGAATTCAGTGGAGTTCAATTCCTTTCCCCCTGTGTGCTCCTTGGAATACCACATTTGTTCAGTCCCTTGTGCTTGGTCCTGCTGCCCTCTGCTACACAAAGTATTACTGCATTCCCAGGCAGAATTTTTTGGTTTTGTTGCTTCAGTTACAGGCCCATAAAAACAGTTTCAATGGATAGAATTGCTAATTGCAGGAATAGGGAAATAGATCTGCCATCAATGTTAATATTCGTTGATAAGTAGCTGTCTAGAAATCACTTCAAAGTAACGAAGAGACATTGAAGCAATTTCCATCGAGAACAGTGCTTGATAGACAGACACATGAGCAGGTAAATAGAACCCTAAGTTAGCAGGATGGCACATACATATTTATGTATAAATTCATGCTGCTGCAAAAGGGCTCTTTCAACCGATATAGCGAGATGCAAAATATTTTGGTGAGTCACTCTATTAACCAGGCTCAGAAACCACTAAATGAGGCAGGAACTGGGAGGCTACATGAATACAGCAAGCTCCTGGTGACCCTCTCACAGAAAAAAAGTGAAGATGTGCTTCCTGAAGTTTCAAGTACAAATGAAAGAACAAAATACCTATGACAAAGAGTCAGAACAAGGGTAGGACAGTGCCAGGAAAGTGGTTGGAAGTGCTGAAGAAAAGAGGAAGGATTCCAGTCCTAGCTTTGAGGACACGCTGAATCAATCAGCAGTAGACTGACACACAGTGAAGGTGAAGAAGATTAAAAGGTTTTCAAAAATAATGTGTTAATGAAAAATAGGAACTCTGGGTGATGCAGGAGTGGGAAGCGATTCAAAAGAATTTTTAAATGTATCTGTGAATCTTAAAAAATTACCAACTTTTGATGAGCTTTAATTCAGGATGCTCCAAAAGTACACTAATGTAGGCACAATGATCAAAGATTTTTAGGGACAAAAACTCTAAAAAAAATCCTCAGGAAGAAGAAAGCTTGGAAAATATCCAAAGGGGATTATCTCATGAGAGACATGGTAAGAACACTGCTTCTTTATATTTCTCTTCATATTGAACCCATAGTAAACTGTTGACTTTCAAAGAAACCACAAAAAATCAATCGTCAGAATGATGTGCATATGACCAGTCTGGAAACATCCAAGTGGGAGTTCCCCAGTATGATCCGTGCAGTTTTAAAAAGGATCATTCATAGCAGCCTTACGGTGGTGTCTGGGGGCCTGGCTATGATCTCTTTGTTCTGAGCTCTGAACAAACAGTGCAGAGAGTTTGCCCGAGGAACTAATGACCTTAACAGACAAAGACAAAAGGTTGGAGAAGGAAACAATCCAGGAAAGACAGACTACTCTCCCCACATGTGCCAAGACAGATCTATGTCTTTGTGTAAGCAAGCACCAATTACCAAAAGCAGGGAAGAGGATCCCAGTCCTCTGAACACACTCCCATTGTTTGAGCAACACCCAAGTTAGTACAACAGCTGCACACTGCTGGTTACCTTTGGTTTGTGGGTTGTAAGTCAAAACTTAGACCTCCTATAGAGGCTGCAGGATTTAAAAATTTTGTGCTTTTACTGTAAGGAGGCTGAATGCAGCATATGTGAAATATTAAAGGAACATCAGGCAGCTGTTAAAGGTTTGCATGATATGAACTCACCTTTGGCAGCATTTTCTGCAAACAGAGAGGTAAGACAGAACAGGATAAATGTTGGTATCAGAGTCCAGTGGTCTCAGTGGACTCACAGGATTTCTGATGCCTCAGAACACTGTGGCACTATGCCATTTATGAGGCCATTAATTTGGTCATAATTATTAGTCAATCACATTTTCTTAATTGTTTGGCCTCACCTACCTTTATTCTTTAGAAGACCTCAAGCAGTATTCTATGCTTCCCTGGCATTTTGGTCTGTGACACGCTGCCTACCAGAGCATGGAGAAAGCATTGAGATCATTTCCAACTGAAAAGGTGACTGGAAATTAAGCAGAAATGGCAGGCACATACCACACAGAACTGAGCAGGCCTGTACCAATATCCAAAGAGAGGAAAATCAAATACAAATTGCTAATAATCATAGAATCATAGAATGATTTTGGTTGGAAGGGACCTTACAGATCATTTAGTTCCAACCCCCTGCTAGATCAGAATGCTCAGAGCCCTATCCAAGCTGGTCTTGAACATTTCCAGGGTTGGGGCATCCAAACTTCTCTAGGCAACTTGTTCCAGTGCCTCACCATGCTATAATTCTCCTATGTTACCCCTAATCATGAACCGGCAATCATTTTAGACTCGTTATAATCTCAGTATGCTGAAGTCCTTTGCTCACCACTGTATGTGGGTTTATAGAAGCATTTCTACAGACTAGAAGTCCATCTTGTTCCAAAAAATGGCCAAAGACAGATACCCAGTGTGGAACGTAACACAGAAGGTCTGTTGTGGTATTTCCTCAGAATTAAAACCTTGCCTACATAGGCTTTCTGAGTCAGAGGTACTGGCAGAAGTCTTCACCAGATCTTTTTTCCAACATTAATCTGCCTTGGACTGGTTTGCTTTTTTGTTTGTTTGTTTTGAACCCTATAAAACAGGCACAGCAACCTGTGGCAAGAAGAAGTTTCACAGAACTACACATCATAAGAAGAAACATTTTTTTCTGCCTCCTTTGAACTAACCATCTGCTGTTTATTTCTCATACCCCCTCATATTCCCTTATCTAGGGGAGTACAGTGACCAATCCCTCCTTATTTACCATTTTTATGGCATCCCAGCTGTCAGTATAGATACCTCCAATTGAAACCTGTTATCTCAGTCAGTTGTTCCTCAGACAGAAGCTCTTCCATATAACGTTCTTGCTGCCCATCTCTGAACCTTTTCCATGTATTCTGTATCTTTTATGAGATGGGATGTACCAGAAATGCATACAGCATTAAAGAATTACAAAATGACACTCCCTGTTGTGTTCTTTATTCCTCTCTAGACTTTTTAACTTTTTATTTACTTCTTTATCAATATCACAGATGATGCACCGTGTCATTAAGGAATGAGATTTGAGGAAAATAAATACAGAGACAGAAGCCACTACTGGCAGCATGGCCCAGACAGTCTTAGATGTAATTGCCAACAAATTAATTCACCAAAGAGCACTGAACCACTGATGCTATTTTAGGCTTCATTTTGGTAAATAGCAAGCACATTACAGAAGAAGGGATCAAAGAAAATAACCTTTGACTGAGTGATCACAAGTTGATTCAGTTTAAATTAAATGAAAGAGTAAACAAAAATAGGTCTGTAATTAAAGTTCTACGTTTTGAATGGGCAAAATCTGAGAAATTAAGGGAACTAATTAGTGAACTCAGCTGGACTAAAGAACTGAAAAGCGTGAATGTGGAAAAGGCCTGAGATTCCTTTCAGCCAAAAGTACAGAAATTACCTCCAGCACATGTCCCAAGCCAGGGAAAAAGAAAGCCTGCAAAAATTACTGCAAATGTAAGTGAATGGGTAAACTACCTCAACAAAGTATAATAGCAATCAATGAAGGGCCAAAAAAGAATGGAAAAAAGACAATCAGCAAAGAGAATAGTACTTTAGAGGCCAAGAGGCTTGAGACAGATCCAAAATGCCAAAACTCAAACAGAGCGAGACCTTGCAAAGGATACAGAAGTAAATAGAAATGGGCTATTCAGCCCTATGAATAAAATAAACAGCGTGAGAAGGAGCAGAACAGACAGGCAAGAAATGAAAGACTTGAAGGTTACAGCTGCAAAATCAGATAATTTCTTTACATACACTGATTTTTCAGCAAAGATAATAGTGATAAAGAATAGGCTGACAATTGCAAGAAGGACCACATCTGAGAGAGAAGCTAAGCTCAAAAAGCCTAATGCCTTCAAAAACATCTCCATTTTCTTGGCATTGCAGATGCCACAGTGAGCCAGCACAATAAAATGAAGAGTTGGGTTTGGAGAAAGGGGAGAGAAAAGGAAAGCAATTTGGAAAGGAGAGGAATGAGGTGAGCTAAGACAAGAGGTTAAAATTAACTTCTTGTGAAGTGCTGTTGAATTATCCCAGGGCTCCAGAAACTCCAGAGACCGTGAAGGCCGCAGAAGGATGATGGGAATTTTCATTCCTGAAACTTGTGCTTTGCTCCTCTGAGAACAGGCTGTCAAGAAGATAGCTCCAAAAGCTATCTTCTCTTCCTTCCTCAATATGGGAGAACTGCAAACTTGAAAAATCTGCAAAACACTCTTGAGAGGCAGCAGGAGTGGGCTAATGAGAGTGCTCTCCTCTATACATATTGGCTATAGGAAAGTCTCAAGCAAGGCTTGGAATAAATAGGATGACCTTTTCATTTGGGATAGTTCCAAATGCGAGTGGCCCCACAGGGAAAATTCAACAGAAAAGCTTTTGGGAAATTTCTCACTGCTGAATGTTTAGGTTAATACCATTCTAAATTAGTGCAAAATTAAGTAAATTTGGTTCTGAATGGGGAGGGCTCATCAGATGGGAAGTATAGTCTACCTAAGCTACTGAGACAATAACTCATTTAGAGAATTATTTAGCTATCAGCTGGGAAACACATCACTGTCGTTTGCCAGGGCACACATGGCTTACAAGACATTAATCAGGTATCCATTGGAGAAGAAAATAATGATACTTTTACAATAGACAGTAATTTCAAGGGTGGTTAATAAGGGAATAAATAAAACAGCTATCAATATGAGTAGGTGCATTTTTGTATCTGTAGAACTCCATTAAAAGAGCCACACAGCCCTTTCATCATACTGAATTAATGTCAAAATATCTTCCTGACCTCAGCTGCACTCTGCAGCCTTCCACATTGCACCAGAGTTTTCAAACAGCCTCCCAGTGAAGCATTTCCTTGCCTTTCATTGCTGCACTCATATATCCAGCATGTGCAACATCTGTCCTACCAAATGACCCACTCATGGACTCCAAGCCCTGCTCAGCATCTGCTCTGAAAGGTTTGCTGAAATCAGCAGTTGCAGAAATGCCGAGGCCCTTTGAAAAATTCTAGTCTCAGTCACACTGCAGAGCATCAGCCATAGGGCTGCCATATTTCTGTCCCAGGTTTTCAGGAAGCATCAGTCATGCTCTGCCCACGTTTTACAGATGGTCTGTGCTCAGAAACGCATGGCATTTATTGTGCATATACAGACCATCTGTCCAGTGTACAGACCAAAGGCCCGTGCCTCCTGGAAATGCTGGACACACCACACATGCTCTGGAGCAAATGTGGGCACGTGCAGAAAATGCATCTGAATATTTTACTCTTCCTGAACAGTCTCTGAAATCCTGGACAGAAGTAATGAATAGCTTAACTTAAAATACTCCAGGGGAAGAAAGTGTATGTCCACAGTGTACAAAAGCTTAAAACACACATTTTCACAGGATATGAAGGACCTTACAATGCTGCCTGCTCTGTTGTGAACAGAGCACTGGTTAAAACATTTCACTGGAAGGGAACCAGGACCTCTCCAGCCCTCAAGAAATGGCCTGAACCCTCTAATCAAACAGTCAGCACAAGGGATCTCAGTCTGAACAGACAGAAATGCTGCAGGTGGAGGTTGTATTAAACTGATTTAATGAGAACAGCTTTGCAGCTTCAGAGGAGTGCCTTGAGATTTCAGAAATACAACCTTGTTTCTTCCCAGTCATACTCCCATAACAGGCAATTGGGATGTCTGCCCCCCATTTCCCTGGACTGATCTTCTCTGCATAAGGAGGTATAGGAGATCTGACACAGTTTCCCCTATGGTCAAATTTTCCTCCCCTCCCCCCCCCCACCTCTTACCACAGTTCTCTCACAAACTTGTTGCAGAAAGCATGCTGGGTGAGGGATGTGTGATCAGAGGATGGTACCCATCGACCAGTCAGCCTTAAAAAAGCTGTTAAAGTTCAGAGGAAGGCTCAGGTTCTCTGGTATCACTCTAAGTCAATGTGATCAAACCTTTTGGGATAGTGAAAGATCCCTAATCCCTAAGATAATTTCTAGCAGTGATGCTGTCACTTATACAGAAATATATTTTCATCCTTTTTGTCTAGGTAATCTCAAATGCTTTTGCTACGTGGAGGCAAAAGACATTGCTGGACCTATATTGAAAGAAGAAAGTTGCACAGAATCTGCTCCAGCCTTGAGAAGATGTGCAAACCCTTCAATAGTTACATATGCATGTGCAAATTTCTGCTCTGGGTAGGAAGCAGGGCACACATCTGGTATTACAAGTTCCCTAATAGAAATGAAGCTATATAGAGATGAGTATATTTGACACCTGGATATTTTAGGCAGTCCTGCCCTGCAGTTCTTCTCTGAATCATCTGATCACATATCACCTCAGCTGTGGCTTGCTGGGTGGAGAGGAAGAGTGATGATAGTATTTGTCTTCTCCAAAGGTTACACCTGCCACCTGAAAGGCCTCCTGAAGATGCAGTAGCAGCTAGAGGTTACTCAGCTGCTCACCACCTCTCACTTTCTCTTCTCCACATAAAGGGCAGACAAGCAATTACTGAAGGAAAGGAAGGAGCAGCCAATGCCTGTACACGTGAGGATCCTGTTACAGGAGCATAAATCCTGAGTCAAAGGCATTAAAATGCAGCCTGAAACCACCAACTTTGACAAAGTTTATTTTATTAGCACTGTTTAATCACAGAAAGGGGCCTAGGTGCTGACCAGATTGGGAACACCTGTGTGGTGTCACCACATAGCTAAATCACACCCTGAACCACTAGAGACACTCCACTGTCCTGGTGTGCCCTGCAGGAGACAGTCATGTGTGCCCTCAGGAGATGACCTGTCACTCTCCTCAGACATCTTTGGGGCAGAGAAGAGGTGGAAATCAGCTGGATGGATGGTGCTGGAACAAAGAGTCTGTTGTGAAGTGTCTGACAGGGCAGAGTGGAAGCTTTGTTGGAGGAAGACACTGAGGGAAGGTCATCATGTCCCTGTGGCTGTGTGTATTCACACCAGCTGAATGAGGGGTCTCTGGACAGTTAGTGCAAGCATGAAAAGCCAGCATCTTGTGAAATCATGAGGACTCAGGTCAACTCAACCAGAGCTCTGCAGTGAGACATCACAGTGCAGCTCTTGGTCTCAGCCAGCGTCACCCTGAGGAGGTGGAAAGGGAGGGTGGCAGCAGTGCCTGCTCGCCAACTGGAAGGGTGAAAAAAGCTGCAAAGGTGAGACTGAGAGGGAAAATGACTCAAGGGTTTGACGCATCAGACAAATGGGAAGCATAAATAACCACAAACACCCAGATGCTCAGAGCTGGGCAGCCACAGGAGATGGCCAGATTAGAAAAGCCAAGCAAATGTGTGTGGGAGTGGATATGAGATCAGAGAAGCAGGGTCAGGCAAGTTCAAAAACAAGCTCTGGAAATCTTTAGCATTCTATTGAGCTTGATCAGGAGGAAAGGAAGCCTTTGAAAGTGGTGAAGGGACAGGGGGATATAATACCACAGCCTGTGTGCAGAGAATAGCATGGCTTTGGCATAATGAAAATCGCTGTGCACCATTCTTCTCTCACTTAGCCTCATTTAAACCATGAATAATGACATGGCAAACTACAACAGGTTAAAGCCAGTGGGAGTGAGGGGAGAATCACATCTTTTTTGTTTGGAGAGAGAGGCCTGCAGGGAAAAAAAAATGCAATAGAAGGAGATTTACAGTAGTCAAGAGGGAAAGCTATCAGGGATGACACGAACAGGAGTTGCACAGGCAGTGCTGTGACAAGGCATAGTCTGGAAGAGGAAGCAGAGGAGTCTGCAGGTGTGGAAAGATTAGTCAAAAACTAGGGGCAAGCAAAATTTGTCACAGTTTCAGTTAGAGAGACAGCTGTGCCATGTGCCCCAAATCACAAAACTCCCTTTTCTCACTAGAAATGTGAACCTAGGACTGGATGTGCTTGCATGCCTGAGTTCATGCCAGCCCCTTCAGAGGACTTGGGAAAGGAGACCAGTGCTTCCACCATCTCCTTTTCTGGTGGCTGAATTACATGAACAGCACAGCTAAAAATAAATGCAAAACCCACCATTACTTTGCCCTGAAATCAGCTGTTCTGGTCACCACATGACAGTAATGAAGCTGTGGATGAAGTAGGGCAGGCTGAGTAGGAGAGGTGTGGGGACCCTATCAATGCCTGTGGAATGTTGTCTCCACATGAGAAAAGAATTATAAATTGAGAGCCCATCATCAAGCAAAGAGAGGTCTCTAGAGATGTTGTCATTGTAGATGCAGCTTACAGGGGAAAAGGTTACATGAGATGCCTTTTAAGACAGCTAACAATTGCATCATTTGTCACAAGGAAAATAAAAAAAATTAGTTTGGGACCCCATAATAGAATAGTTTGGGGTTGATAATTTTGTGCTGACAATCTTCTGGTGCAAAAGCAGAATTTTTAATGAAGAATGAATATAAAAATCCTTGGGGAATATAAGTCAATCTCAAAGCTTTAAACTGGTTGGGGTACATAGTCCTGCTGATTTATATACAATACATACATACCCATCCTCCTACCTCCATCCTATCAAACTGAAATGACAAACACAGCCCAGACATGCTGTTTCTGCAAGAGAGCCAGGCTTCTCTTTATTTCTCATTTAGGAAAAAAATGACATTGATATCAAGCAAGAGATTAGCACGTGTTCCTGGAAGGAAGAATAGCAGTGGTGGAAAATATCCCCTATTCCCAAATGATAGGGATGAGTATATCTAATTAAAAAATAATCTTTTATTGTCTGCCAACTCAATCTAAGTTTCAATATACAAACCAGCAATTACAGGAAGTAGATAATCAGTTATGCATTTAAAAGACTTTCTGCTGAATTACATGTCCTTTAATTACATGTACATTTTTTAAAACAAAAATTGGATTTCTTGGAAGTGAAGGAGAAGAAGTAACCAGACTAGGAATGGATTTACTGTATTCCTATATATCTATGGCCAACAGAAACAATTTGAAGTAATAAAACTAAGCATCCTATTTTAAATCATGTGTCACAAATACCTCTAAGAACTAACTTTCATTGCCCTGAGGCACCTTATGTATTCATGTTATCCTTCCAGTTTTTGAAGCATGAGCATCATTGAATTTTAAGCACCAAAACCAAATGCTGAGAACCTTAAAGGTGTTGCTGGCACATGTGTGTGTGTGTAACAGAGGCTTTAGTTGGATACACATTTCTCTGTCATACATACATGGTTAATACACAACACTTGTTGCAGACTTTTCTGTGCAGTGGTGTGCTTTTTTCAAAGTACATTAAGTATGCCAAACCTGCAGGTAGTAAAACACAGGGTGTGAATGTCAGGTTTGAAATATTCAAGAATGTAAGCTGAAGCAGGCATCCCTCTAACCATGAGCAAGGCTCAGGAGTGAATGTCACTGTGGCAGCACACGTTTCTGTCACCACCACTACTCCAGTTCTCATTAAAGCTCACTCCACCACTGGTCAGAAGGGACAGTGGGCTGTGTGCTGCCTCTCAGACACACCAGGCCTCCAGAGTATAAAGGGGCAAGGGGAAAAATGTGATGGGGGGCTTAATAATTGGACAATTTGCTGATTATCTGCTGTTGATATGTGTTGTTATTTCTGTCTCTTAAGATGTGTTGCTAAGTATTGCTAGATCCCCCATGTCTTCTCTGCTGTCTGCCCTGTCTCACAATTCCCTTCCATAAAGCTTGTGACCCTCTTCTATAAATCAAATCCTTTAACAGTGACAGGCAGTACTACAGCTTCCTCCAAACAGATTTTTGCTGCAGGCATTGGCTCTTCCTCCAAGGGTGCCACTCCCTGGCACTGATTAGCTATAAATCTAGCAGTAATATATACAGGCTTAAACATCAAATTTGGTCTTCTATTTTTTTAGAATTCTGGGTGGCTTTTTAATTGTAGGACTTTTTTTTTTTAAGGCAAAATGACCCACACATGTGCAAACACTACTGGCTCTGCTTGCATTAACTCACCAAGCCCAGAAAATGTGTTCCTCTTCTGCAGTGTTCAGCACTGAACATGTTTCTGCTCTCCAAGGCAGGCTGTGAACTGCAGGTCTCTTTCAGTGGCCATCTTCTGTCGGCATCCTGGGACAAGAAAGTCAAAAGGATGGCAAGGTTTTGGAGAATTGCTCTGGTACAGAACCTGTGGATGTGACATTCCCACCTCCTCTGGTGCAGAAGTTGGAGGCAGAACACAGGCTTCAGGCCAGCAAAATGCTAATACTAATGCTGATTTATGGCTCCAGTAGGAGGAGAGGAATCTGGTTGCTTCATATCCAAGTTTTCCACCTTTGAGCAATCACACCAACTCAGGTATGAGCAGTTCCAAAAATAATTCAAAGCCATTTCTTTCGAAGTGCAGGGTAAGAGATTACCAACTTCCATAGAAACGTCCCACTTACAAGCAGAATTATGTTCATCACATACTGCTGGAGGAAAAATTGTCACCAGCATGCCACTGCTCTATCCCCCTCAAGTGTGAGATATCAGATTGGCACTAGCTCGCTTATCCTGCCTAATTGGAGACAATTATTGACTTCCTGCAATTTAGTGCATTATTGGGATTTTGTTTTGCAGGGGGATTTGGATTTGGCTGATTGTAGCTAGCAGTGCTGCTATGTTTCGGTTCTCCTGGACAGCTGCTAAGTGGCAATGCACTTACCAATCTTTGTACAGCTTTTTCTTCCAAGGTGCAGAAATTCAAAGGACCTGTCTGCAAAGAGCTCTATTTCTACCTGTTGATGGTTCATCTTGTTCAATAGGAAGGAGCATTAGTGTTTGGCCTTTATTTCTCATTCATTAAAACATTGTGCATTCAAGTTATTACCCAAATGCATCTTAACATACATAACTCTCATTCTCTGAGGCCAGTATCTATGCTTTGATGGACACTCCTCTTCTTAGCATTTCAGAAGATATTAACTATAGTACCATTTTCCCTTGAAGTCAGCCTATACATCACATTCCAAGTATAGCTACAACAATCATTTTAAGATGCCAAAAAGCACCTTGAACCTTACCTTGACAGATTTTACTCCTCCAGCTTCTAAAATCAGGCACTTTTACATTCTTTTAATTTCTTTTCTGTGAGACAGGTTTTCCTCAAAAAAGACAGGACTCATTAATGAAAATCTGCCAAGTCCCCTTTCCCAAGAACTCTCCTTTTCCTCCAAGGGTTCCCCCACCATCCCCAGCCAACATGCAATATCATTGCAACTAACCAGGCAGATCACAGGTGTAAAAAGGACATTCCAGTTTAAAGAGGAGTTTTTGGTGATGAACACAGCAGTGTCCAAGCAGACTCCAGCTGTTGTTGTAGCTCAGCAATGCCCATCCCAGCCTGGATGCTGTCTTGCAGACACTCTAACAAATCCTCCTCCATTATCTCCCCTCTACACTGCCTCTGAAAAAATCAATTTTTTTCCTCTGGACAACTACCACACATTTCATCCACTAGCAGGAAGAAAGAATTTCAAAATGAGCAACATACACTTTTGTCAGTATTCAGTTCAGGAAAGGATATTTAATTCTTGTCCATGAAATTCCTCCCTCCGTCCCCTTCATGAGGAGAAGCTGAGTACACTTCAAACAGATCCCTGAGCACAGGCCATTGCATCAGCACTGTAGAAGGCTGCTGGGGCCTCTGGCATTATCCAGAGGTACCAGCACAGACAGGTAGGAAAAGCAGACACTAAAATTGGATGTGAGAATGGAAAGAAACTAATTTTTCAGCACAACATAAAAGCTGTCTAACAAAAACACCTTCCTTAAGCAACAACTAGTTAAAATGCAGTTTACAAAGAACATGTTTCCTCTAATGTCATATAAATAAGTTATTTGGTCTTATTCTCGGGTCTCAGCTTTACAAGAGGTCAAGGTAAAGACATAGTAGTCCCCAGTGGCTGTGAAAATCCACAAGTATATGATCATTTGCAATTTTCAACATTCTCTGAAAAATTGATTCCAGCCTCTATTTGACTTCTAGATAACACTACTGATTATAAGCGAAAACAGTCTTCAATGAACAGAGTAATCAATACAAAGGGGTTTGATGCAAAGGGCTTTTCTCTGAGTAACAAGATACATCTCTCACAAAGGAAACAAGAACCTGGTCACTTTTCCCCAGGGTTCCTGGATTAATTAATGTATTTTTATTACAGTGATGATGATGATGATGATGATGATGGATGGTGAAGCTATATAAGTATCAGAACAAACAGCGAGAAGAAAATGTGCTTTATCAGACATCAGGAATTGCCTTTTAGGACTGAACTGTTGTTTCTGCCCCTCAGTACTGTTGTGCTAAAGTGAGGCACAAATTGCTGGTGTGTCTCTCCTGGAAGAAAGGAAAACCTATAGGAGCCACAGCAGACTGCAGTGCTGGGTTTCCTCTCCAGCTCACCTCATGTTCTGACAACCATCTAGGATGTCACCTTCTGCCTGCCCTCAGTCTCTATAAGGGCAAAACAGTCATGACAAAAAGTATTTCCTCCCCTTCTGTACCCCATGACGGTCTCAGTCTTACCTGAATTCTTTGTGTAATGATGCAGAATCACCTACAAGAGTCACACTGGTTGTTTATAGCACCTTTAACTTTCCATCCCGTGCTGGGACTCTGGTATAATCGATCAATATGTCGGGAAAGGATTGTCCTTAATATAACCGTAGATGGAATTATGTCTATTTGCACTGTTCACCTGAGTTCTTTGAATCTCAAAAGCTTGCAAGTATTAATTACAGTTCCCACCTGTCTCTATCACAGCTGTTGTCCCTCTCAGTCCAACAGGCCCAGGTTTCTGTCCCTCATCTTTGGCCAGTAGAGAAGTGAGCAGAAGATTGTCCAAACAAGATGAGAAGTTTCCTATCCAAGGTTATTAATTCACTCTCTTCTTGCCCTGCACTGGCCCACCAAATCTGCTGCAAGTGCATGTTCACCCTGCTCTTAACATTCTTCTGGTTTAAACTGATAAGTCTTTGGGGCAGAAGCCACATGGCCCCATCCAGAGAGGATTTTAATCCTTCTGCCTGTAACTATTAGCCAAGAAACTCACATGAAATCAAGGGGAAATTATTTATCCCACATACATCTTCACCACGGTTCTAGACCTGTCATCCAAAATATTGTTTTTAGAGATAGGCCACTGGCCTAATATGACTGTGGTGACAAACCAGACTTGCAATTCTGAGGTTACTTACAGCACACTCTCCAGTTTTCATGGCTGCCAAATCATGAATAATTTACCACCTTATGTCAGAGTGCTTGGATCTGTGCACCATAATTGCAGATGATGTCAGCTCTGGGATTTGTCCTGAGAGGCTAAAAGCCACTGTAGAGCCCTTGTCTCTTGTGGCATTTTTGCAGCTCCTAAAGCAACAAGTGATGCAGAAGTATGGGTCTGAAATAGACAACCTGTAATTAATATCCCACATGTAGTTAAAATACTGTGAGAAGGATGGAAAGCATCTGATTTCCTGTCATGGAAGTTTGACCTCAGCAGCAAAGATCAGCTGGAGCAAGTAAAGGATTTCACTTCTGGTAATAAAGGCATCTGGTTTGAGTGGCAAGAAGCACAAGAATGGCAGGACTGTGTGTCACTAAGACCAGTCACTGAGAAACTTTTCATCCAAGGAGATCCCCATTTCCGATTTGGAAATCTGCCTGTGTTGTACAGGAACAACACAGGCAGATTTCTGTGTTGTTCTGTGCAGATTTCCCCTGACTCTCTTTTCTGCAAAGGAGCCATTCCTAGAAATGCTGACAGCCAGAACATGCAATAAACAAGAAGGAAGGAGACAAATTTCCTGTGTCCATTTTCCCATTTCTTTCAGAGTTCTGGTACCAGAGCATGATGCTAATATCAGAGTGGAGGAGTAGAGAGGACAAGTGGCTGGACAGACAGGAGGAAGACACTCAGACACAACTGGACTCAGTGTGGGGATACCTACAGGCTCCCTGGTTGACCCAGGCATACAGCTGGGAAAATGTTACTCCTTAAATCTAACATGCAATTGTCTTTATCATTTATTTGGTTTAATTAATTCTTCACTGGATTACTTAACTTTAAGTTGTACCTATTTACAGCACAGCAGTATGAAGCTCAGTTAAAGTCTTTGACTTCAGCTTCTTTTTATTTTTCCTGAGGAATTACAAAGATGTTGCCACCCTGCATGTTCTGACATGACAGATCTTCCCCAGAACTACAACAGAACAAGAGACTGAGTCATGCCTGAGAGTGCTCCCCACTGAAATTTCCCAGCAGGCTGGGCTGCCTGGTCTCACCTCCCAAGCCCATGACATTGCTAAAGAGCAGCCTGGTGTGTACTAATTTTTCAAGCAGCTCTCATGGAGCCAGGCATAGTCTATGTGTGCCATAAAACACAGGAATGGTTTAACACAACTCAGAACATGAGGCTCAGCCTGGAGCTGGCATTTGTCACTAACCTGTAACTTGTTCAGGTGGTGAGAAATTGTATTGTGCATCTCCTGTTTTTTCCCTTTTTATTAACATTATTATTTATCATTATTACTGTATTTCACTTTATTTTTAATTATTAAACTGTTCTTATCTCAACATACCTGTTTTACTTTGATTCTTCTCCCCATTCCACCAGGGTGGGAGACAGGAAAGGGGGGAGGTTGAGTGAGCAGCTGCGTGGTGTTTCGTCTCCAGCTGGGCTTAAAACCTCGACAGGGGAAGGCATTTCTTGCACAACTCTAAGCCATTTTATTTTTCTTGGTGTGGAAGATGATGAGGCATGACAGGGTGTCCTGTGGTGCAATTATTTTGAACCACTGGTAGGGCAGGGAAGGAAGCCCTTTAAGCCAGATCTTCAAAGCACTTTGGAGTCATTTGGGCAAGAAGAACAGGGTAGACTGAAGTCTCAGAGAGGGCAAAGACCTGGGGCTAAAACTAACTGGTGCAAAGATACAGCCATGAATGAAGCCCAAGGAGCAAACCTTCTTTATGAACCTGTCCTTGGGTCCTGACAGACCAGAGGAGCTGAATAACCACAAAGAAGGTGTCTCCTGAAGAAGATGGACCCAACTCACCCAACAGAACTGTCTGAACGATCTGATAATATCCTGACCAAGGGAACTTCACAGAGACCTCCCTCTTATAAAGGTTTGACAAACAGTCATTCAGGGAAGTGCTTTGCCATGTCCTCCCCCACAGTAATTGGGATCGTGAACCACAGGTCATTCCCATTACCTCTGTTCACTCTCCAGTTGGGAACATGTCTCCCTAGGGTGGTTCCATGGAGGGGTGAATGCTGTTGCTGCTCCTAGTTACATCCCAGATCTCCATTCTGCAGTAGGCACCATAAAGGGACTCTCAGTTTTAGGAATTCCCTGTGTGCGGTCAGACTGAGAGTCAGCAAAGGGGCAAGAAAGGGGCAGTTGTTTGCTTATTTTCATTGAAAGCTTAATTTTCTGTGGAATGTTCTGTTTTCCTGTGTTTTCTAATATGAAAAATTACTCTTCGTGCAAAATGTTGCTTTTTATCAGAAATAGAAACCCTCAAAAAATCTTCTGAAAAACAATAAAAGAGGGATGATTTTTGACTGGAAAGAGCAACATTCAACATACTCTGACATTTCAAAGTGAAATATAGTTCAGAAACATGAATAGCTCACCTCAGGCCACTGCTGTGCCCATGGCAATTGCAGTGTGGGCTCCTCAGATCCGCAGACGTGTCCATAAACCAGGCTGTACTCTATCCTCCTGGAGGCCTTGCAGCTCCTGTCGAGGCAAGGTAATGAGACACTGGGAAAAGGCCAAAGAACAGAGATCATGGCATGGCCTGAGACAAAGTTGTAACTCTTATAAGCCCCCATGTGAGCAGGCACTCTTCACTGAGTTGCCAAAGTACAACTTTTGACTTGGGTTGGCTCAACTCCAAATGAAAAGTTATGTTTTTTGGGGCAATTTGATTTTCAGAAAGAAAAAAAAAACCACAACCTCTTAAGGTTTTCAATAGTCAATACTATCCCATGGCAACCTTTAAAGAGAAAAATATTTTCGTTTTCATTTACATTTTCATCATGACAGGTAAACAGATACATAGATAACAGATACATAGATAACAGATACACTGACAACCTCTCTTCCCACACCTTTCAAGAGAATGGACCTCAAGGCAGGGCCTGGGGGAGCAAAGTCCCTCCCAGTGTAAGAGAAGATCAGGTTTGTGGCCACCTGAGGAATATGAACACACATAAGTCTGTGGGACATGACAGGATGCATCCCAAAGTCCTGAGGGGATTGGCTGGTGTAGTTAGCAAGACATTCTCCCTGATATTTGAAAAGTCATGACAGGCAGGAAAAGTCCCTAGTGATTGAGAAACAGGAAACACTGCACCCACCTTTAAAAAGGAGGACTCTGGGAACTACCAACCTGTCAGCCTCAACTCTGTGCCTGGGAAGATCATGGAACAGATCCTTCTAGAAGCTGTGCTAAGGCACATGGAGGAGAGGGAGGTGTTTTGGGACAGCCAACACGGCTTCACCAAGGACAAGTCCTGCCTGACCAACCCAATGGCCTTCTATGATGGAGTGACCACATGAATGCACAATGGAAGGGCTACAGATGTCATTTATGTGGAGTGCTGTAGAGCTTTTGACAGGGTACCACACAATACCTGTATCTCTAAATTGGAGAGAGATTAATTTGATGGAAGGACTCTTTGGTGGATGAAGAATTGGTCAGATGGTCACCTTCAGAGAGTAACGACCAACAGCTCAATGTCCACACGGAGACCAGTGACAAGTGGTGTCCCTCAGGAATCTGTACTGGGACCAGTACAGCTTAGTATCTTCAACAGACACAGACAGTGGGATCAAGCACATCCTCAGGAATTTTACAGGTGACACCAAGCTGAGTGGTGCTGTTGACACACCTGAAGGACAGGATGACATCCAGAGGGACCTGGACAAGCTCAAGAAGTGGGTCCATGGGAATTCCATGAGGCTGAACAAGGCCAAGTGCCAGTGCTGCACCTGGGGCACACAACCCCTGTATTAATCCAGGCTGGGAGATGGAGGGATTGAAAGGATCCCTACAGAGAGTACTTTGGGGTACTTTTGGTGGATAAGAACAAGTTTTTGGTGGATAAAAAGCTGGACAGGAGTCAAGAGTATGTGCTCACAGCCCAGAAAGCTGATTGTATCCTGGACTACATCAAAAGCAGCATGGGCAGGTTGAGGGAGGTGATTCTGCCCCCTACTCCACTCTCATGAGACCCCACAGGCTTTGGAGAACCTATGTAGTTGAAGATGTCCCTGTTCATTGAAGGGTCTTGGACCAGATAACTTTAAAGGTCCTTTCCAAACCAAACTATTTTATGATTCTACCATAAACAGAAAACATATGTTCTGATCATCTCTGTGATGTATAACGCCAAATTTAGGATGAACTCCAAAGGACATGCAAGACCAGTAATGTTATTTCCCCAGAGCCTAAGCAGTAAAAAATGGTCACCTGTAAGAAGAGATGTTGAGTAGTGAAAATCATAGAAAATGTGGCTGAAAGCCACATCAAGGACATTCATGTCTGTGAGGACAGCAACCTAAAACATTTTTAACAAATACTGCTTTAGCTTGCTACGGGAACCTTCGATGTGCCTCCACAGCTAACCCAGGGAATCTCACCCAATCCTTAACTACCTTTACATCAGGAAGTTTTTCCTAATGCCTTAATGAAATTTCCTTTTCTAAACTTTAAGCTCATTACTTCTTTTCCCATCCATTATGGAGAACAAACTGCCTGTTCTGCTCTGCAGCTGCTTGTTGCACATCTGAAGATCACTAAATCACACACCAGTCTCTCTGGACTAAACATGCCCAAATTTTCTTCAGAGTAATGATTTCAGTTTTCTGAACTACATTCTGTTGACCTACATTTTTCATGGAGTGCAGTGCCCAAAAGCAGACATGATATCCCATCTGAGGCTTATATGGGTTATGTCATGAAGAAGGATGTCTCACCTGTGTTAGTTTTCAAGTTAATTCTTGTTTCAGTCCCTAACATTAGCCAAGATTATTATATTATCATTAATTCTTCATCTTTATAAGACAAATCCCAAAGAATGTCAGATGGTGTAGTCTTAATCAATGAAAACGTACCTTGTCTTTCCACCAGAGTAGCACAAGACGGTTAAAACCTCTTAATATTCAAGTCTTGACAGTCTGTTTATGTTCTGTGATTGGGATATTTTTCTTTGTCAATAAGATGAGTAAATTTACAGCTTGTGATACTGTGAGGAGCCTGGAAACCCTTCGGCACTTTTAATCATCAAGATTTACTCTTAGAAGTAGAGTGGGTTTTTTAAACCATCTAAATATATCCTCTTAATTATTAGTCTGACTGTTACATGCCTCAGAATGTAAAAGCTTAAATCCCCACATCTAATTAAAGCTGTGCATCGAGAGAAAGCCAGCGGACTAGGAGGGAGCAGTCTATCTTTGCAACAACTAACAAGTTGCTGTTTTCCCTATTTTTGAACCAAACAAAGTAGTCTTTTAAAGATGAAGTAGAAGAAAACAAGTGCGGTATGTACCAGTCCTACCACTCAGTGGTGAAACTAATTACAGAAGAAAGCGGAACCACACAAGTAATGCAGCGCATTTGCAACCATGAGAAATAAGTGACAAACATTTGCTGTGATCAAACCAATAACTTAAAGTGCACTTTACAAATATTTCTTATTCATCTCTAATTCCGGAAGCCCTTCTTTCCCCTGTTGTGCTAATTGTCTTATATCCAAGGCCTCTGGCCCCCTGCCAGATATTTGCTGTTCCCTGAAAGGCTTCTCTATTCTAGAAGATAAATGCCAGCACAGCATGGAAATCATTTAGCAGCCAAAGAACTGATGGATTTCCAGTTTTGATTCACTGTACTTCAGGACCATTGTAGCTCTAAATACTGTCTTTTTAGTAATAGGTGTTGGTTTTTTTAACACCACTGTTGTTTGGTGGCAGTTTCAATAGAAGGGAATATCAAAAGAATTTTAAATAGAATATTCAAGCACGGAAGGGGTTTTTTTGTGACTTTGAAAATAAACACCACTTTCAGATCAAAGTTCCCAAACAAGGGTTTGGCTGGAAGATTAAAATAAATGAACCCTGACTAAATAAATTAGGTGTTGGGATTTTTAAATGTCATCTGCAAAACTCAATACAGCACAACATTGACTTCAAGCCTTCGAAGTTCAAGCATGTTATGTATTCATGAAGTGATTCAGGAGGCAACAGGCCCCTGTCCCTTTTCTTTGTCCACAAAGATGGAAATTGTCTTGCTGGATTTTTGCCTAGTCCAGGACAGCAGCACAATCATGTTCTGAAACTGTTCTTTAAAATCTGGTAGAGAAAGAACATGGACAGACACCTTAATTATCCATTCTGTTGAGCCTCTCAGCTGGTGTCATTGCAGGGTCTTTTGCCCACAGTCTCTTTTTCTCTCTTTTTGTCACAGTCCCTCTGTTCATCAACCACCTCCCTCAAGGGAAGAAGCACAAGCCTCATCAAGACACCCAGAAGAGCTGTCCTTTCCAACAAACTACCAGCTGGTCCAATGAAGGCAACAAGTTTCCTTGTTAATAATGACTGATACAAAGAATTTGGGAAAATCACTCGCTGCTGGGGCATTGGAGTGTTTGGGCATTGAAACGTCCTTTTTTTTTTTTTTTAGTGCACCATAAACTGAAATTTATCCTGATAAAGTGACTTTTTAAAAATCAATATTGAATGTCCTTTCCCTACCACAGCTTCCCTGCACACATCCCTCCAACTCAAGGAACACGCTGAGCTCTAGTTACAAGCGTCTGCCTATGTATGTACTTTGGGGTTTTTCCCTTATTATTTGAGCCTCTCTCCTGTACTGAGTGATAATGAACTCCCATTCATTGACTGTGTGCTGATGAGGACATCTTCACATCTCTCTGCAAACAGGCAATTGTGCGGCATCAGCATTACATGTCATTATGATGCAGCTAGAGTACTTCAGTCCTTTCCTGTACTTTGATCAGCAAAGATTAATTACCCTCGACTGAATTATTAGTGGTGATTAAACCTAACAGAAAATAAATGGGACTGCAATATTACTGGGTTATAATTTCACCAGTGTGGTCATTTGCAAGCAATTTCCTTATGCACATTTTTTTTTTAATCATTGTGCTCTAAGAGTTTTTCTATCATGTATTAATTAGGGGGAGATAGCTAGTACACAATACCACATTGTACATTACATGACATATGCAAATCATATGCAAAGCCTACATACAGCTCTATGTCCAAAGATCAAGATGACTTGGGTAAAACTTTAATTGAAGTCAGTGGAGGTTTTTCTCATGGTGTAGTGTGATCTTTGTACATGCAGCTGTACATGAGCTTTGCATATGATTTGCATATGTCATGTCATCTTGACCCAAGATTTGATCAATTGGTTTACAGGGTCAACTTCCATTAAAACTACAACTTGCAGTGATTTCCTATGAAATCTGAATGTAATAAATATTAAATGAGGAACTTAGTGCCATCACAATAGAGCTAGGCAGGAGCATTACTTTGCTCTTCCTTGGAGACTTCATACGTCCTACAGACAGTGCTCTCCCACATCACTCTGCTCACACCCTGCAGAAGCAGAGACTGCAGAGGCAGACACAAGAAGGTGAGCAGGGATATATGGCACCCTGAGCACTGCCAGACTTAACTTCCCTCCAAGGGTAGCTCAGCTCTCAGAGCACTATGAAATATAATCCTCTGGCTTTCTCTTTGGCTCTTCTGTAGAACCAGGTATCCTCAGATGCTTTGTTACTAGAAGAGCTCTGTACCACCTGCTATCTCTAAGGCATTCAGGACTTACCCTCCATTGTCAAGGACAGCACTCCACCATTAATTGTACTCTTTTTTCCCCCCTCTAATACATCAATACTCCTGTACTAAAAAACAACCCAATTAAAAAATTCTTTTTTTGCAACACCTGCCCTCACTGCCCATATAATCCCAAGAAGCAAATAAATTTTTCACCCCAAGTTTCTCATTCCCCAGCCAATAGTCCCTGGAAAGAGAAGGAATTGCTGGAACAAGTTTTCTTTTACATAATGACAGTCCACAATTTCACAGTCTGAGCAAGTCTTGGTCTTGGCTTGAACCATAAGGTCACACATTAATTAGTCCAATCCCCTTCTTTAGTCAGTATTTCTTGTTCACAACAACTGTTTGCTCAAATGTTTTTGCTGCTTTATTCTGAAGCAATTCTGATGGCAGGCTGTGAATGCTGTGGTGAGCACCATGGTTTTTAAACTACTCTGTCGTAACTCAAGCCTGGAAGTGCCCACTTTGCCTCTCAGAATACCACTTAATGGTCTCCCGCAGACTGCACCATTACCTGTAAGGACAGAGCTCCTGCAGTGGCGCTGGATCCAGAGCCAGAAATAACCAGCAAAGATTTTTTTCTGTGAGCAGAAAATCACTGTTCTAAACCAGAAAACAACTTGTTTTTTATAAGAATGTAATAAGGTCAATAAGAGGCCTTCCAAGCCAATACTCTGTCTCCTGCAGTGACCAGTAGTAAACACACAGGGAAGAGAGGGGCTTGGGGATTTTGATTTTTAACTCTTCTTTGACAGGAAAAATAATTCACAATATCTGAACTAATACAAACCTTTACTTCATATTTCTGGCTCGCTGTGCAACATGCAGTCAGTAGGAATTACTTGGTTTGCCTGACTTCCAGAACTGCAGAAAGAGCTTCTGCTCTATTACTTTGCTTAGTCTTTTATTTTTCCAACACTGAGATGCCTCAGCTCATGAACCATCTCTCCTAGATAGGTATCATGCACAACATGCCTGCAGTCACACCAGGCCTTGTTGTGAGATGCTAAACCCCACAGTCCAGCTGTAAATTTCTGCCATATAACTCCTCGATTATTTGGAAAATCATCTACAGGACCAGCTTTTATTCAGTAAAATCAACACAACAACCTTGTAATTTTGGTGTCACTGGAAAGAACATGTTTTGTAAAACTGCACGGGACAACAAACGCCAAAAGGCGACACTTCCATTTGCTGCTCTAGTGTGTAAATGAGCCCTATATTTGTTTAAATGCTCGGATAAGTTATTTGTGACTCTGTCAGAGTGATAGATCTGAGGTTATATATAAATACACATGTACACACACACGCACTGCAGATCAAAAAGGCATCTGGCTGTCAAACATGAAAAAGAAAACAAAAGGTGTAATTGTCAGCTGTCTGCCTTGGACACCTGGAGTCACTGCTAATGCAATCATCTGAGCTCCCGCCATGGCTGTGGCTTTCATGCCAGACAGAAACTTCTTCCAAAAGCAGCTAAAAGCCCACTGAGCATGATTTGATTTCTCTCTCCTCTCCTCAGACCTGTGACAAAGACATCAGGGCAGCATGGCTTAGTTTCTCTCTTTTGGGGTTGTTTCTTTTTCTAAAACTCAGAAGATTTTCAAATTAGTTTGGTCACTGTTCCCCATTTGCTTTACACCTTAGGTGTGCACATCTGTAGCTAACAGAGATTTTGTACTACAGCCTATTTTTTTCTTAACAATCCAGCTGAAGGAAGAAAAATATAATAAATGCCACTCTGTCTGCATCTCTGACTCTGAGAAGCCGTCCTTATCTTTGCTTCCTCCTCTGCATCAGTCCCCTTTCAGCAGATGGTGCTTTGCCTGTGCAGACCAGCATGTGCACAGCCCAAGGCCTGCCCTTCCCAGAGCAAGTCCCTTCGGACGTGGCTGCCCTTGCCCGGCAGCTCCCGGTGTGGAGCAGCTGCCATCGCTACACCTTGCTGGGTGTCAGAGAAGGCAGGCAAGCAGCTGTTTCGGAGACACTGCGGGTGGTGATGGAGGGCCATGCCAGCAGACAGGACTGCAGCTACAATGCTGGCTGTATTCTGCCTCTGAGAGCGGGGACGTGCCTCTGCCAGTCTGTTCCGCAATTCCCTTGAACTAGGCCTATGCTCAGGAGTGCTCTGAGCCTGCTGATCCCTCTGGATTATGCAGCAAATCCCTCTGCTGTTCTGCAAGGCCAGCCAAGAAAGAGCAGTATTATGCTTCATCAAGTTTTCTCCCTCTTGAATTTGTGGCATCTCCCTGACTAGAGCTGGCAGGGAAGGTGAGCAGGTTGTGGATGTGCAGCAGATCAGTGACAGCAGTCATGGCATCCCAGGTCTCAGGCCTCCCAGGGGATGCAGGTCTTTGGCCTCACAGTGCACACACAACTGTTGCTCGCACGCTGCCCGAGGGCTTGGCAGCACGGTCACTTCTCCAAGCCAAGGAGAAGAACACGGTGCTGAAACACACACACACATCTCTGGTAAACAGTAGGGTTTTCATCTCGGGACTTTCCTTGCCTTGTGAGAAAGCCTTAGAAGACTTCATCCTCCAGACATGTTGCTGCAATGTCCTTTCACTGTTAAAAATAACGTTTCTCCTTTTGCCTCAGGTGTTAAATCTGGTGCCAGTAAAGACAGTTTGTGAAGACAGTGCAAATCAGTTACATCAGAAATGCACTACATTCTAGGTTATTTATTTTCAGCATCATTGTCCTGAATTCAAAGTTCAATATCCCAAACCATCTTTGTGGTGTATTACTTGTTCAGCTGGATTACACTGACATAGCTCCTTTGAACTGATGGAGCTATGCACAAACACAGTAAATGGGAGTCTGTGTCTTAAAGATGATACAATAGAGCAAAACCCTACCTGGCCCTTAAGTTACTGGAAGGAGAAAGGAAAAAGAGGTGCCAAGGGAAACACTATTGCCCTGCAGGCAGAGGAAGCAGAATGATTTCAAGCAGCTCTGGAAGCCCCAGTTGTTTTATTTTGCAGGGAGATTCCCATCCCATCTGCAGTGCCAGAATACATGCTGGGAACATTTTAACTGGAACTGGCACATACATCTTGCAGAAACAGCTAATTCCCGCTACATATAAGAACCCATAGACTCTCTGTGCCAGGGCTGTAAGAGAGAAAGATAACCTCATTCCCTAGAGGATGTTATTATCCCCCCAATATTATTATTCCTCAAATTCCATAGTATTCAAGATATTATTATTCCTCCAAAGCCTTGTCAGCATGAAGCTGCTTGTAATCCAATCCCCTCCATATAGCAGACAAAGACAGAGCCACCCCAAGAGGTCTTTGGCTCGTCCCTGGAGAGCAGAGGGCCCTGGCAGCTGGTGGCTTCACCCTGCACAGTGCTGGGGTGTATGGGCATAGTTCCCCTGCACTCTGGACTGACTCAAGCCTCAATGTATCCTAAACAGCTAAGGTTTTAAACCCACTCTGCGTCCCCCCACAAAGGCACGGCACTGCCTGGAACAAAGAGTCACGGCAGTGGAGTCACACATGACTCCTCGCATCAAAGCCCGGCATTAAGCAGGCAGGGTTAAGCCTGCCTGAGCCATGTGAATGGGAAAGCCCAGGACTCTGCCTATTCTGGTCACTTCTAGCCTTTGATCACAAAACTGATGCAGATTGTATAAAAAGGCAGCAATCCTTGCAGGCATTCCCCCCGCCCTTCCCTGAATCCTGAGCCAGGCTGCCCTCCCCTGGGAAAGAAGACAGGGGTCTTGAGGGCAGATTCGCCTCTCCTGCACATCTAGAGTGCTCGTACTGATGTCTGTGGAGTTATTTCAGCTTTGGACTTGTGTAAAATAGATCAGCTTTTCACTGGAAGATTCTTGCTTGGGGCAGCAATTAGTTTTGCTCTCCTTGTGCCTGCTCTGGAAACCCTGGATCACTCGCACCATCTCTTAGCAAAGTCGAGCCAGGACGACACTCTTTGACAAGGTATCCTAAGCAGCTCCTAGGCAGTAGAAAGTGAGACTGGGATGTGATGGGCAAAATCAAGACTATTTCTGAATTTGCTCAAAGCAAAGGAGGTTTAAAAAAATATAATCAAGGGCAGAGAGGCAAGGAAAGATTTGAGTGTTTATATCCCACCTAAACACAGTCTGTCCTTTGGTGATTCATGACAAGAAGAGAAATTACTTTAATGCTAAACTTACAAACCCTCATATTTCAAAAAACAATCTGTCTTAGAAATATTGCTTCTTGCTTATTCAAACTCAACCTATATTCATCCACTAGTATCCAGCTAGGAAAAGCTAAAAACAGTATTCTTCTTCCTCTTTATTTTCTTCAGATTCAGTCCACTGGAAATTTAGCAGCCCAGATTTACTCAGGCATTTTGAAGTCAGGCTGTGGTTCCTGCTACCTGATCCCACTCGTCTGGCATCTGGCACAGTCCTGCTTTTGTTTCCTATGACTTAAGCATCAGGCTTTACTGATGTGTGGCCATATTTTGCTCAGCCCTGCAGGTCAAGTGAATTCCATGTCTGTATTGGTTCCCAAGGGGCCAAGAAGGCGGTCGGGTATAAGCTCTCACATAACCTCTTCTTCTCCAGCCAACTTTCCAAACGACTCTTATTGCTCTTCATGTTCACTGAGGGGCTTTTATTTAACTTGGCAATCGCTGTCACTTTTCATGTCCATTTCCTCCCTCCCCTTTTGATGTGTAAATTATCCCTGGATATTGGCAAACAGGACAATTTGGGTATTGCTGAGCACCCCTAGCCTGACTTCCCCCCCACCCTCTACAATCATACAGGCTTCATTGACTATCCTTCCTCCAGCCCCCACTTTTAATTTGTTCAAGTAGCCTGAGCATACACAGTCAGTAATTTGACCACGTTTAATCGGACACTGCAGCTTTCTGTATCCTGAGTCTTTGCCCCAGTTCCTTTCTGATTTACTGTATGTACAAATTGGTCATGGTGCCAGAGAGGTCCTGATTCAGCAAAGTGTTTTGGCACGTGCCTTTAAAACGGGAACAGAGCTCTGAGGTGAGGAGGGACCAGACTCCCCAAACTCCACTGCAAAGAGAGGAGAGGATTTAAGCACAACACTCTTCATGGTCCATGGGCTCTGCAGCAGCAGTAGCACTCCAGGTTCAAACAGTCCATCCAGAGTCTGGAAGGAGCCAAGCTTAAGACATGGCTGATTTCATAGCCCACTCAGATGGACGGTGCCTAATTCAGCCAAACCACTTGGGCAGAAGCTGGGCCCTCTCAGAGACACCAACCCCACAAGAAAATGTGTTTGCAAGAAGGATAATACAAACAGCTGATCTTGAAGGGAACTCAGATCTAAACTTACCTGAGAGAACACAGCTGAACGTATGCTGTCCTTGCTAGGGTTGTTTCCCACTTCAAGTGCCATCATGCTACAACTCCTGAGACAGACATACTGTGTGTTACAGCACCTCAGCAAGAACAACCCATGACATGAGACCTCTGTGTAAGTCTTGACCACACAGATCCTGCCAGCACTGCCATAACCAGCTCTTCATCCCATACATACTGTATGGCTCCAGAAGTTGGATCTCTGTGATGGTCCAGCATAGCACCTCACAGCAGCCCCTTTCCACCCACTGCCTCTCTGTGGTTCTGCTCTACTTGAAACTTTAGGGCGAAACCACAGAGAACTGCACCTGAACCACTTGTGTGCTGTAAAACAGACAAAGTGGAGCTTGGTGCTCACCTCCCTTCCCAAACAAACTGAGATAGAGTGCAGAGAAACTGCCACAGTGACAGTGTTCCTGTAGACTGTTCTATACCAGACATAGGTGGAGGAGCCCAAGACTCCACACCCAGGTTTTCCCATGCAGAAAACTGCCTAGTTTGCCCCACAATAGGCACAAAGGAATGTGTACGTGGTTTGAATAACAGAAAGGGCAGGGCTGGGGTGTGAAATGGGGAATACGCTGACATGACTGTACAAATCCTGTGCCATAAAGTGTCACAAATGCCCTAACAAACCTTTGTCAAAGTACCCTCTGCACTCCAGTACATTAACCTCGAAGTGGGCACAGCACAGAAGAGGTGTAAGAAGAAGAACACAGCACCTGTGAGCCTAGACCTGGACATATATAAGTATTAGACTGGTTCAACAAAATGTGTACCAGATAAAAGCCTAAATGAGTGACCTCTGAAGGGTTTCTCACAGAGAGTGAAATTATCCTGCCTGGGGTAGTTGGTCAGCAGCTGGAAGCAAGGAGAGGATGCTGAGTGTGGTTGGCCATGGGAGAGAGGGACTGGTTTCCTCTTTGCTGTGCTTGACTGGTTTCCACGGAAGGGGAACGGCTGTCATCTGGTTATAGTGGCACATGTTTTTTCTGTATTTGCATTTCAACTCACGGGCATTGAGAGCAGCTGGAAAACAGCTATTTTGTCCTGTTTAAATAAACAATGTGTGTGTGGCAGGTTGGCGTTCTCACCATATCTAGCCTTCGCTGTACCATCAGCTGTGAGAGATGCTTATGGCTTGAGACTTAAAAAATAAAAAGTTTCTGGTTGATTCTCTCAAGGTTGACCAATAGGTCCAAAAAATCCCTTTCTGCACAGGGTGGCACGGTTAAAAGTAAGCTTTGTTCTTTATAAGCTCAGCTGCAGCTTATTTGTCTTGTTGGGAAATGGTCTCCACCTCCTTTAACCCAGAGAAATGAGCCACCCTAAAGAGCTGGCTCAGTGTACCACTACAGCAAAATACCTCTGGGTGTGGGAGATGGTAGGGCAGTTCCTATAAATACAACATGCCAGAAAAATAAGAGAACAAAGTGAGTGCAAGGAACTTTCCTTTTAGAAGACTCACACAAAACACACGCCCCAGCCCTATAGTTTTTCTAGGCTAAAGCAAGGGCATCAATCTTGTTTTCCTGGGACTGTTAACACCTGAAAAGCCAGGAGTTCATCTCAGTGACTTTGAAGCAATAAAACCTTGAAGATATAATGTGGCTTAAACACATGGAAATTCCTCCAGGCCTTAATTAATTTAGTATTCTTCCACAGAAAGACTGTTGGCGTAGTAAATTATTCATTAGATATTATAGACTCACTGATCTCAAATTTCATACAAAATTACAGCAAAGCTTTCAAAACGTGGGGGGAAAAAAAGAACCCCAGCTCACAAATTAACCCTTGCATAATGCATTTCTAAAATTACATCCATGGGGGATATTTTTTCAGTTGACCTTTTTTTTGTATGGTTCTATCATTATTGCTAATACATATAATTGCCTTTCATTTAATGAGACACTACTAATTTTATATGAAAACCAACAGCCACTACCAGCAAAACCCAGGAGTTCATTTTATGGAAAACTGAGACATTCATTCTTATTGCTTTAGTTTTTTTCACTCCAGGTTTAATAAACAAGGCCAGTGGACAGAGCATGTCAAATAGCAGTTGCTGGTTGATCTGTCTCACACTCTCAATTTTATTCTGCCCACAGAGTCCTCTTGATGAAAACACTCCACACCACAAAACAGAAAATAAACAGAGCATAATGATAGCATTTTTCAAACCAAAATGACACACAGTTTGGTGCTCTCTTTTAGTGAATCCTTGCAGATATTCCTCTCCTAAAGCATTAAGAACTAAATATCAAATAATTTCTTTGACTTGCTACTTGAAAACCTGGCAAGTCCATAACACACTATAAAATATTCCAAGAGCTGCATTTATTTACTGCAAAAGTTGCTGAAATTTAGAAATTTTCTCAGGTAGAGGAGTGTGATGGGTAATGGGAGTTTCTGCTAAGATTTTTCTTACAAAGGGAATAAATACCTTTTTCTGAAAGAGATGGTTCATATGTATGCAGTGACAGTAAAAAGAATTTGAATTTATATTAATGCAGCCAAACAAACCACTCATTGTTAAAAGCACTGTGATTTTGTTTACTTAATAAGATGTTAGAAAGCACTGTATGCAACCAACACCACAACATATTCAACAGAAAAATCAAGACGTTAAATATATTCACTCTGGACTAAGATTAAACAGATCATCATCAAACACTCAATAATCAGTTGTCTGACTATTCATTGTCACCCACCAAGTAGCTGGGATACAAAACACACAAACAGAATTGCAAATGTAATCTCACCTTCCCCTCTGTGTGTTGGTCTAAACCTGTTTCCTTATTAATATTGAGCAATATATCCTTATTGATTTGGCTTTAACATCCCCCCCATTTCAGGCACACTCCTACAATAAAGTCACCTTCCTGGTGTCCCTTCATCATGTGCATCATCGCAGTCTCCCCCAGGATTCTGAGCAACACAGACTAGTGAAGGATGTCCCTGCCCATGACAGGGGGCTGGAACAAAATGAGCTTTTAGGTCCCTATGTTTTCTAACTCCTCTCCCCTTCCCATGATTCCAGACTTTCCCACATCCCCCCCTGAATTCACAGCATTTCCAGGTCCCCCAGTGTCACAGCCAGGTGTGACAGCCAGCCTGGAACTAGGCCCACACCAAGTTGCTGACTGTTTGGGTGGCTGCCAACCTGTGGGAGGGATAGGAGGCATCCCTGTCACTCCCTTGGAGGGATTTCTAATAAAGTCTTTCTCCTTGACACAGGTGCTGATTTGCACAAAATGTGTAGGAATGTAATATCTGAGAGGTGGCTGCCCTGTGTCAAAGGTGGCTGAAACCAGCCAATGGACTCAAAAATTATTAAGAGACTGATTGACAGGCAGGCAGAATAAGATCATAAATCTCATTCCCTTAGGAAACCAGAATAGAAGGGATTGGAGGTTTTTTCCTTTAATCCAGCAATGCTGAAAACAAGAATTCTCCACAATTCACATGTGGGTTCCTGGGGTAAAGTAAAAAAACAGTAGTAAGTGAGCTTATCGTTTAGATTTTTTGCTTTAAATATTTTGCAATACTTTTTAATATATAAAGGTACTCTTTTTCTAAACTAGGTCTAAATTTTGGCTTGGTTAGGTATGGTCAGAAGATGTACACTACAGAAATACATCAAACAGCATGAGTTAGCAAGAGAATCATGAGAGACTGAGACACCAAACTGGCTGAGTTTGATAGAACTGAGTCTTAAGCCTAAGTTTTAACATAGTCAGAGAAAGCTATTGAGTTCCTTAATACAAACATATTTTGTTCTTCCATAAGAATTTTGCACAGATCTTTTCTCTCTTTAGGAAAGTGAGGTATAGTGATTGGAGTCCAGCCTACAATCTGTCAGAGGCATTCATAAATCTTACATGTGAATTTCAAAAATGAGATAAATGGAATCTTTGTGTAATTTTTCTTGCCATAAAGAGTCCTAAGGAAATAAATAGTCATGGCAAACGTCTCCTGTGCGTGGTTCAGACTCTACAAGCAGAGATTCTTGGAAATCTCTGGCTGAAACAAGGTCATCAAAAATGGCTTGCTGAGTACAAAAATTTTTGGTTTAAAAGAATGTCTTGACAAATGTTGACCTAATCCACAAAAAGCTCTTGAGTGAACCCTGGACTCCTCACAGTTCTGCTGTCTTGGCTAGCAAGGTGTGCTAGTCCCAAAGCAGATGTACTTGGCAGATATCCTTCAAGATTTGAAGTAAGGGTCTTTTCATCCCTCAGCTGCTCATGAAATTAGCAATCCTGCCAGCTTTGAAGCCAAATCAAATAAAAAAGTATTCAGAAAACTAGAAATTCTTCTTTTTTTAGCCAACTTCCCTGCATGTATTTGTCTTCTAAACTCGAACTCCACAGAACACCTCTGACTTTAAGTTTCCTGGCCACATACAGGCTTGTCATTTTCTAGATGGACTTCTCTTAGAAAAAGAGGCAGCAAATCCTATTTCAGCCTGGCCCCTTGGAGGACACAGCATCTCTTCCAGGCAGATATATGAAAAGTTGGACACTTGCTGCAGGTCTGCTCCTCAACCCTCTGGACAGCAAAGCAGGCACATAGTTCACACGGGTGTTCAGCTCTTCTTAGATGCCCCCACAAATCCTGCTGGGCTGTTCCACCATGGGTCAGATGTAGGTCCTGTATTATTGCCGCCAGACTCTTATTGGCTGTCTTGGATACCCTCATACATCTCAAACGGCCTCAAATTATTTAATGCTTGAGGAACTGGATCCCACCCAGCAGGTTGATGTGATTTTGTGCAGGCAGGCACTCACCTCATCCACACATCAAAATAACTGGACATGATCTAGACTAATCCAAAAGCCACATCATCATATTAGCACTACACTGAGTTTAAACTCATCAGCCCAGACTCACAGATCACATCTGTTTGCAAAAGACCATGTAGACGTAACTCCTCCCAGAAAAGAGATCCAACAGAGTCCTTGAAATTCTGGTTTCCAGACACAATAATCACTTCATCATTCTTCTCTCCACTTGCTGGCTCCACTCAGGCAAATATGTTTTATTTTACTAGTCCAAAGCATTCCTAGAGCTGGTGACCAATGAAGGGATCCTTCATAACTTCAGTCCTATGGGCAATACTCTTACTTCCATTTCCTAGCCCTCAAATTCCCCAAGAAGGAAACTATAACACTGGCAGCAGAAAGAATGACAGCTCTGTCCCAGCAGCTAGTCTGATCATTCTGGTGACTCCTTGCCATAGAAGTCAAGTTTCAGCGAAAACTATGTGCAGGGCTATTTCTTTCACCTGACTCATTTGAGAGAAGTCAGGATTCCTGACCCAGTAGCTATTCCCTAGATTGGTAAGGACCACTCCCTTGAAAGATCACAAGCTGTTCCAAGAAGCAGGGAAGGGAAGAAGCAGGAGTGAGTTACCAGTCAGTTCTTGCCCTACAGGCATGGTACTCAAGCTTCTCAGTTTCCCTCATCAGTGTTCAGAATATCATTGTTCTCTTGGACTCTCCTGCAGTAGTTCACCCCAGGTGGGACAATTATTTACTTACAAGACCTTGAGATATTGAAAACTACCCACAGCATCTTACCTAGAGACTCACAGCTTCCTACACCTCGACACAACTTGTACACGAGTTGCACAACATTCCCAGTGTGAGCTATCATCAGCTTCAGAGTTTCACAGAAGCTGAAAACATGGGGTGGGAAAACAGAATTTTTTAGGGAGCCATAGGGAGAAGAGAAAACGACAAGAGAAGTATTCATCCACCTGAGACACACACACACAGATCTGTGAAACATCTGTGTATTGCATGCCACAGGTTACATCACTTAACAATGTTTTTTCTTTTTAAATGTTCGTTTCAAGCTCTTCCACAAAAGAAATCAATTACTAATGACATACAGCCCTACTTTTCTTCCTGAACCCATAATTGCTTCCAATTTTAAGCTAAAATTAGTCATTCATGCTGTCCAAATGAGCATAGTTTAGTGCTGATGTACGTAAGCGATGCTTTAGATTGTTGAACATAGCTGATCTTTGACAGCTTCTTCTTATAAATAACAGTTTCCTCTTTACACTGAGAACTTTTCAGAGGCGACAGATGTTTGAAAGATGGGACTGAATTAGCTGAATAGCCTGTAAAACCCACCAACCTGAGATTTGCAAATATGAAAGCTCAGAATTCTTACAGACAGCTTGCAAAAAGTATAAATCACATCTGCATAAATGCCTCTCTTTCAGCCTACATCCTTTGCACGTCACATTGTCAGCATTTAGCACATAATAAATAACAAACAACTTAATAGTTAACAGTGCTGACACAGACAGGCTGCATTGCAGAAGGGAAGATGTTAGAAATCCACTAAATGAAGTAAAAAGCAATGGTAATAGTAATAATAATATACCACAATTTTTATTTGTTCAACAACTTAGAAAACACACCACAGGAAAGCAGAGCTGTTTCAGAAAACACCTGCCCTCCATCAGAAGTTTGTGGTCATGTGCTGAACAAGGGATGCTGGGGAAGAAAGGTTTGATTACTTCCTAACTTAAAAAACAATCTAAAATTAAAAGCCATCCCTGTGGCAAAGCATGAAGTTGACATTTCATTCTAATTCTTATGTCTTTTGTACCCTGCTCCTTCTTGAAGGAAAACGAGCATGTTCCAGCAGTACTTCAAATGGTATGACTTGTACTTGTCACAGAGATAAACTGATTCTCTCAGCAGGCAGAGCTCAGAGTCTCCTAGTGATAAGCAATTTGGTTTTATTTACATATAAACATATGCAAGTACATGTGCATGCAGGAGGAGGCAAAACCAAATAAACATGTTTGACACTTGGGGAGGGAAAGATGAGTTTCATAGTGGTGCCTTTGTTTTGGGGGTGAGGAAAGGGACTCAAACCACAACTTCATAGCAGTCCCCACACCTTCTCTGTTCTCTTTTCCCTCCTGTTGGGATCACAATTTTCTCCATCTAATGGGCCATACAGATTTTTTTCACCTGTTAAGCCTCTTCAGAGTCCTTACAATACCCAGTATACAAATTACACTTCAGAAGTGTGAAAGGACAATTTCACCCACAGACAATTTGCTTCTCAAAATCCCATTTTCAACATTAGTTATATCAGTAAATAAATCAGAGAGTTCCAATCACATTATTATTCCATAAACATCACTTTTTGATTAGCTCTTCTCTTTGGAAAATTCACACACCAGTCCCAAACTAAATGTACTTTGTTTGTTCAAACCACGCTCTGCATTCTGTGCTTCTTAAAGAAAATGGCTTCAGATTAGTAAAAATTGCAATGACTGTTTTGCACTCGATCAGCAGCTCAGCAAACATTTTACAAAAGTCTCCCACAAGAAATAGGATAAATAGCACCATCCCATTGCTTCCTGAGGTAGAAGACAGAAACAAATTACCCAGCTAACACACAAAGTATACAGAATATATTACGGGAAAAAATATGCATTATTAGCTCTAAATTTATATACCAATTAAGTTGTCCATCTCTTTGAGAACAGACATATTACCTTACTACTTTCAGGCTTGTGAATAGCATTTGTGAACGTTAAAAGGCACGGCTGCTAGGAAAGTTTTCATTTTTCACACTGTCATCACAGGAACAAGGTTTCAAAAGTAGAAACAGTCAAAGAGTTCACATGACTCGTTCAAGTCCAGCCACACACCTGCATCAATCACCACCTCTTTGCAAGCATTCATCTTTTCTCTGTTCGTGGTCCCTCAAGTTACAAAGCAAAGTATCAAATGAGTATAATGAATAGGTGACTGGAGAGAGGCTGCTGTAACCAAACCTATGGAAAAGGCTTTATAACCCCCTCTAATTCACTCTATCCTCTTTGTGTGACCCCAGCTGTGAGCCTGCACCTATTCCATGCTGAATCATGGTTAAAAACACCTCTTGTTCTGATGATCTTTATGAATTTTGTTGATTTAGACAGAAAAATACTTCTATTTGCTCCTTTTTCCTGCTTCACCTATCAGGCTATGTGTTTCTTCAAGCTGGATCTGTCCCTTCTTCTACAACTACAAAGCACAAAGCACTTCTGAGTGTCTCCACTAAGAAATAATAATTCAATATGAATAAGGCAAAAGCAGCAATCACTGAAATTGTCTGATGCTTCTCTTGACCAACTCCCCCTATATTATTACAGTGTGATTACAGCAATGAAGAAGTTGCAAAAGCAGGAGTACAACCTTTCAGATCCGACAAGCTCAGCTGGATATGGAAAATGAAATATACAAGCATCCACTCAGAAAAATAAATCACCACTAGACATGCAAAAAAAGAAAAAAAGATCACTTTAAAAAGTCCTCCCATGTATCCTGGGACTCATCAAGTTCCAGAAGATTTTGCTGGCTATATTCAATAGGTCAGAGAATGACACGTTTGGGGATTCCTGGTGCACTAAAGATTAATGACAGATTTGAAGGACACATAAAAGGAATTAAAAGGTAGCCTACTACTTTAGCTTGGAGGTTCCCCAGTACCCTACCCTGTATCAGAGCATTCATTTCAAAAAGTGAAAATAATCACAACGATCTTTTTCAGGTCACTCTATAATTTGTTCTGTTTCAGGGATTTTATAGTTGCTAATCCACCTAGAGACTCAGGTGAAAAGGCAGTACATAATAACGTGATTAAAGATCATGTCAGCGTGTAGATGCCCAGAAGTCAAAGTCTGAACTCTTTCTGTCACTGAACATACAATTTTTAGTATGACATCCAGAGTTTCACCACCTCATAGACTGAAGACACCACCAAATCCTTGGGACAGAACGCTAGAATTCAAGTCCAAAATAACAGATCCCCTATAATCTATTAACAGACATGTCAGTCAAACTCTCACCACATGTGCAGTCAGTATCTGGACATTGATTTGCAGGACATGGGTTTTCCTGGAGAGCAAGACGTGTCAGAAAACAAAGCAGAAGCACAAATCAGCATAGCCATGTCCAGCCTTGCCTTGAACACTCCCAGGGATGGGGCATCCACAGCTTCTCTGGACAACCAGTGTCAGTGTCTCACCACCCTCACAGTGAAGAATTTGTTCCTGAATCCTTCCTTCTAATCTAAACTCTTGGCATCCTACAGTTTCATACCGATGCCGATACACAGTCTCACCTAGTTTACATGGCAGAAAAAGAAACAGAGAAATACAGAAAGTGCATTTTATAGAATAGATCCTCCTCCTCATTCACAGATGAGCAAATTTTCTCCACTTAGCCACTATGTTCCCGCTTTGCATAATTAACCTGTATCATTAAATGAAGGAGTATTTTTTAATGCAAAATAGGAACCCAGGTGCTGTAAGTTATGAAGATTTGCTCAGAAAATCCTATTTTCAAATCCTACTCAGGCGCATTTCCTAAACTAAACCCAGTAATATTACTGATTGAAACAAAATGACAAGGTGGGAAGAGGAGTGAAAAATACTGAGAACCAAGGACATCACAAAATGAATAATGTTTAATCCGTCTTAATGCTACCAGGAAAATTAAGTTTAAGCTGCACATTTAATTAGTCTGCTAATGCTGTTTGATGGGCCTCCTCGTAATGCCAAGACCACTGGGATCTTCTGTGTGTCCCCAAGAAACCTGAGATTTTTCATTATGTCTGCACCTATAGCAGAGATACGACTTGCTCATCCCTTCCCTTGAGCTTCAAGCCTATCAATATTTACACATAATTCATGTGCCTTTTGTTTATGCATTCAGAGGAAGATGGCATGTGCTGTTCACAGAGATTTCATATTGCTACAGCTGTGCTTGTGAAAACCTGACTTATTGCTGGGACAGTCAAGTACTTGTAGGCTCCAAGAGGCTGAATGTGTTTGCTAGGTCTAGCAGTGCTACTAGCACAACTGCTTATCACTGGAGCCTTAAAATTAATATCTGGGAGAATGGGTTCCTGGCAAGATGGGCAAAACACAGCTCAGAGGGTTATCAGTCTCTATGTTAATAATATAAGGAAATCACTCCTGGTAGGGCTTTGGATTAAAACCACTAAAGACTAGGTGGTTGTGAAGACCACAGAGTTATTCTGTTTCATTGATTAGCTCAGAGAATTTGTTTGTTAGAGATTGGATAAGGTCAGGAAGTCCAAAGGCTCCTTAAAACTCTGGTTAATGGATTTTGAACAACATCACGGCACTTTAACCTTTCCTCACAGAGCTGGAGGCCAAACGAAGCTCTCTAGCACCAATTATTGAGGATCAGATTTACTCCTAGCAACAGGATACACCAACCAGCAGGTCAAATGCCACCCTTCTGATTTAAAAAAAAAAAAAAAAACAAAAACAACAAACCAACCAAACAAAATAACAAAGAAAACCAAAAACCCCAAACACTTAATATCATTGTGATCCTTCTGGGAGCATTGCATTGGACATTAGCTTCTGGGACTTTCATTCATCCTATCAGGAGACATGCAGGGATATTCGGCCAGATCTGGTTGCAGTACCATCTCTTTTTCAAGTTCAGAACAGCAACAGAAAATAAAAAGTTTATGTTCCATCTGCAGGATACCATTTAGTCCATGCTCTGATTCTAGTCCAATCTCCAACAAAATGTTTTAATACAACATAACAAAACCTGTCAGCCTGTATTTTGAGCTGAATCAAGGAAGGCAACTGGGGATTACACACATATTGAGACAAGTTAGTCTGATTACTCCTCTGTTTTTTGACTGAGAGTTGTGACTTTGAATTTCAGTTCAAAGGCATTTTTTCCCAATAGGGGGATACCAAATAATTGAGGAGAGATACCTGATATGGAGTGCCCTTCCTTACACTAGGCAAAGACACATGCACCCATGCACTCTAAAGTTATATGTAAAAATAAATACATGCCTATGACCAGGCTTATCAATATGGACAAGATTATTTCTACCAACTGCCTTGTATGCCATCAGTATTTCAATATGCAATCTGCAACAACTGCTTGCATCTTACATAGCACCTTTTCCTCTTTGACACACCACATAAATACTCTTTGCATCCAGCAGCAGGAAATATTTCAGTGCAGGTGTTCTTGATTTATAAGTTTCATTAGAAACTTTTATGCTTTTTACTGAAATACCTTGAGAAAAGTTTGACTTGTCTGAGCATAAACAACAGCATTAGAATTCCAAACACATCTTCCCTGTATCTCCATGTTGATGCCCATGATTTCTTGTGCAACCCTCAAAGAGAGTTTTGCAAGGCACACAACAAAAAATTGTGATCACATCCACTGTTCTTACCTTTCAGTTAATCTAGATATTTCAGGACATGCCAAATACTTGCAAAAGAACTTCTATGAAGGCAACAGAAGAAGCATGTAAAAACTGTGCTGGGGCAGGACCTTACCACAGCTCTTGAAGACCTTCACAGATGCCACTGCCTTGTCCCCACAAATGTAATGCATAAACATGCAAATAACCTATTAATTTTAACAATGTCAAGTAACAAGCACAGGTCTTGGTGCTGAGTGTTCAGTAAGCAAAGTAACAACATGTAATACTTCTGGAACAATACAAAACTGAGGTGGCATCATTAACATAACCTTATAATTAAAGAAACCAAGGCACAAGGCTTGAGTGATATTCATCGGCAACAGGAAAGCCAGGCATATAATTAACATTTTTGTGGCTGCTCACCCGTTACACAGAAAACATGGAAATAGTAGGACCAAAGTATGTTTAAAGGCATAAACAAAAACCAAGATGTTTCTGTGTTTAAACCTCGGGAATTAGGGCTTAGAGCAGCAAAATTGAGATCCCAGCTCTGCCACAGACTTACTAAGAGATACTGAGTGTTTCATTTAGTCCTGTCATATTTGAGTCCACTTTTTGTAAAACAAGATTAAATGCATTTTCTTTCTTTCAAATGCAGAGCATCTCTCTGTCTCATCAGTAGGTTTTCCACATACATATTAGGTTTGGAAAAAATAATTTTTGCTGAGAAAAGACTGATCAAAAATATTCAGCCAGCCATAAACAGGGAAGGAACTTTCTCATTATCTGGGTTTATCAAAGTCTAAAAGGGTCTTGGTTTTTTTATGAGACTCTGCACAGTACTGTGGCAGAAACAAACTGTGATCCCAGTAGAGTACAGACTAATTTCATTCTGAGTATCCGTGGAATGGAATGGGCTCATTACCCTAAGAAACAAAATATTATTTCTAAATACAGTCCTCTGTTTAGACACAGTAATGAGTCAGAAACGCCAGTGGCAGAAATGATAAAAAAAGGGTATCCCACAAATGATTTTGCACTCTGAGCTAGATGGTCAAGTGTTTGCAGAAAAGGCTTCAGCTAATCACAGGAATAAGAACAGCACTACAGAACCCTCAAACTATGGCAACAGGGTGTCCACCTGCTTCATTTCACCAACTGCCTCAGGAACAATTGCACCACTGAGCATTTCTGCCTTGACGAGGGGTACCATTAACAAGGGCCCTTTTAGCATTCCTGAAGGACTGGAGACTGGGGGACCTTGTAATTCCCCTGCTCCCTTTTAACATAGGGAAACTTAGTGTAAAAGAGACTCAGCATAAATGTCCTGGGCAGCTCTGACTGAGTTTACCACCACACACTGACATGGCAGCTCTTCCCAGATCCTCTGTGCCGATGCTGTAGCAGAAGTGAGACCCTTTGCCTGTGAAAAAGAACAAAGGGTACTGACTGTGGCAGCATGTCAGCAGCAAAGACCACTGGGGAAGAGGAAAATCCAGATCTGAACTCTCCTCAAAGAGCCAGGACTCTGAGTCCAACATAATCCGTGGTTTTACCATAAAACTTTGATAAGGTGGTTAATTATTGGCTGAGTAACCCCTTGCTATCCCTAAAATCAATTGCCTCTCCTCCTGTATTGATTAAAACAACCCGTTGCTATTTTCTCACGATCCTGGTTGTCAACAGCCTTGTTAGATGCTCTATCTGTGAGCAGACTATTCTCCTTTGGCTTTTGCAAGTGCAACTCATAAGCAGAGGATCAGTCAGTAGGAAGTTTTCTTTTAGTTTTCTTTTTCCTTTCCACAGCCTCTGCTCATTGAAGTTATTGACTGACAGACCAAAGTGAAACTACCTTGACTTTGTACACTTAGCTCGTAAGTAATCTGAAAGCTATAATGAAGCATTTTCTCACATAAAAAAATACACCCTGATGCATTTCACCCTTTATTTGTAAATCAATGAATTAATTATTGAGCCAATAATCTCAGCTTCATAACAATAACAGGAGGGTGCCCAAGGAGACAAAAGCATAGAGAAAGTTTTTGCTCCTCTAAAGTACTCCCCTGATACAACCTCTGAGGTCTTGTGTTTTGTTATTCTGTTTATAAATCTTTCACCAGTCATCAGAACTGGGACATGTAGTGCTGGGACTACCAGCATTGTATCTGAATGATAATGGACAGTTGCATCTCTACTGCCTGGATCAAGTTGTAGTCTAAGGGCTCCAACTTCAACAAACAATCTCCCTACTATCATCATTCAATACTTTATTGTCCTCTTGCCCATGCCCTCCTGCAACTGTTGTGGCCCCATGATGCTGGTCTGCATACAAGAATAACAGGAGACCCAAAGTCACTGCAATCCAAACAGACAGGACAGAGTCAGGCAGGAAGTAAAGGAGTGTTATTCTGCCTAATTCTCTAAATCGGGAGTTTAAAGCAGAAAAAGATGTTGTGGTCAGCTCTGACTCGCAGTGTTTCACTTACACCTCTTCCTCAAGGCTCAGCTCCAAGACACTCCAGCCTTCATCAACAGCAGATGAGACACAGCTCTAAAGATCAAATGTCCTCCTTGACCCACAGCTCAGGTGTACCACGTGCAACAGGAGAACACTGTGCTGCTGTAACACACTTCAGGGCTTTCTCACAAGGAGAGAGCACACCAGCTCCAAGAACATGCATCAGGGACACAAAGAGGTTTTCCTTTCACTGGCTCCAACAAGACTATATTGGAGATCTGCTTAAGCGTCTTCTTCACTAAGTTTTTGAGCAAAAAAATATTTTGACCTGAAAAAATTCACAAAGAACTTCTTGGTGAACACAGAAATTTAGGAGGTTTCAATGAAAGTTAACAGGGTAGAAACTGAAATTCCTTTCTCTATCAGCTCTCAGAAAACACAAACAACCCTAACTCATCCCACCCTGCATTTTGGCAGGATGAGGAAAAAAGACCTTTCCAAAGATGAGGTCCAGGAATACATAAGGAAGCAGGAGTACTTGTGACACAAACATACAACTCTTGCATAGGCTAACAAATGGCAGGCAGTATTTTGGGAACATCCCACTCCTGCACACCACTACCAGGCCTAAGAGCACAGGAAGAAAGAAAGTGTGGGGAAGAGAGAAGTATAAAGAACAGAAATAACTTGCTCAAGGCTAACCAAGAAAACCCACTGTCAGAACCAGGAATAAGATCTCTCCTAATCTACACCTTGTTAACCCAAAAGACACATGGACCTCCTGTAAGTCAGGCTCTGTGAATAAAGCCAGTCCTACCCATGGCTCTGTTGCTAGGGGCGTTTTGAAAGAAAAAAAATAAAATAGAAGAAACGAGTTCAAAGCATAAAACCGTCACCACAGTTCATTCTTGTATCACTTTTAAATTACTCTTAATCATCACAAACTCGTAGAACTATGCCTTCAAAGTGGTAGGTGTCATAGAGCTGAAGCTGAGGGACATGCTGATTGTAAAAAACAGGCAGAGAAGCAGGCGTGTGTCTGGATTGCTTTAATTTTGTGGTTTTATGTCAAATGCTGAATCGTACTCTAATGCTCTTGCATATTTAATTTCCCTTGTTCTTTTCAAACACTAACAAATGTGGCTGCTTGCACTGCCAAGACACTGCAAATTAAAACAATATACACAGTCAAAATGTGACCTTGAACTATAGCTAGATCACAGCCCTGCTTAGACAAGGCACACCAGCAAGCATGTTCCTCTCCCCGTGCAGTCCCTTCTCATGGCACGTTACGAGTTATTCCAACACGATTGTCTTACAACATAAAGTCCATTGAAACCACGGTACAGTCCAAACTTCCCCTTCATTGCAATGGGAGTTTGTCTAGTAAAAATAATTAGACCTGCAGGGAACTGTTCCAGAGTCTTGCCAACACCAGTGAACAAAACCTTCAAAGCTTACCAGTTTTAGCTCAGAAGTTCACTGATGTTCTCCCAGTGGGATCACTCTTCATCATGAAAACTGAATGTACCACTGATATTTTGTGTGATGAAGACCAAGGCCTAATGAAAGGCATTTAAATCTGTGCCAGCGAAGAGGAAATTCAGACCTCTGAAAAGCAAAGAGATGTCTGAGCAGCTGGAAATACTCAGTATGATCCTCCAGCTGAACACAACTGTGCTGGCAGATGGGAAGAAAACGCAGGAAGAAAGCAGGGCCTGCTCTTACACACCACCCCATGGACTACCCTCTTAAGGGCTTTTCCCTGCCAAAAAAAATAGGAGAGGAGACAGGAGGGAGAGATCAAGAACACCACATGAGAAAAAAACAGCCGAAAGCAAAGTCTCAGCATTAGCCATAGTCCAACACAAATGACATCCAGCAGTTTCACTACAGCAGGACATGCGGCTGGTGTCCTTCACAAATCTTTCTGATGATGGAACCAGATTATTCAGCTATCTTCTGCACAGACAGAGAAGGACAAGGGTACGTGAAGAGAATGGTAATCCTTGGCCAAGGAATCCATAGAGTAAATGCACTTATTTAAGATATAACCACTAAAGGTAGAAAAGATTTCTGGGTTTGTGTCTGTGTGGCTACAGCTGACTTCAAATTGGAGAAGGGAGATCAGTCAGAATGAAGAACCAGTTTTACAAGAGGAGACCAAAGCGGGGCTCAACTTGTTTAGACAGCAAAACAGCTGGTTCAAGGGGGAAGACTGCTCTCTACAAATCTATCTTGAAGATAAACAGCAGAAGACAAAACAACTATTTGACTTAACAGCCAATACTGGCACCAGAACAAATGAGTATAAATTGGCCATGAATACATTCAGGTTGGAAATTAAAAGAGGTTTCCTAATCACCACAGCAATTAGGGTCTGAAACAGCCTGCCAGTGGGAACAGCAGAGCACAATAAGTTCAGCTGCTTTTAAGACAAAACTCAACACCTTCTGAAGAGCTTAGAGTCATGTATTTCACTTAATAGACTAGCATTAAAAATCCAGTCACTGTCATCCATCAAAGCCTCTGAGCTTCTCACCTGAGCATACAAAACTGCCGAGGGCTGAAGAGAGTCCAACTGACTTTCCATGTGGCAGAGTGTACAGCCTATCCTGCACTTTACAGACAGGTATCTCCACAACTGTATAGCATCTCATAGAAAACTGAGGGAATATCTTTCTTCCCTGAGGTTGATGGCAGTTTTGCCATTGCCTGCAGTAAGACTGGGATTGAACTTGGCTGTCTCCTGCTTGCTTATGCAGCCCAGAAAAGGAGAAGTGACAGCTGGTAATTTGATTAAGTGCACTGGTATGAGCTGAGCAGGAGCCAGGATAGGCAGAACAGAACCAACAGGAGGGAGCAGCTGGTGGCTGCTGATCCTGCTTGGAGTGCACTCTGTCAAGTCAAAAACCACTATGGGACCACAATAGACAATTTGTTATCCTCAGCCAAATGTACCCAGGATTAGACCATGGGCTGTGACTCCCTGACTATCCAGCCACAAGGCAAGCGACTTGTATGCAGGAATTAGTGGGAGAAGCTCATCATGCAAGGGGTTAGAATACAAATTCAGGTGACTAACTGGCCCATCTGTTCCATGAAACAAAATTTTGCCTACATTATTTTTTTTAAAGTTTATTTTCATTTCAAATGTCTTTATATAAATGATCTATTCCCTAATGGAAAGCCATTTAAATATCTCTCCTGATGATGAACAGAACAATTACCAGAGCAAATGCATCTGTAGATTTTGTTTTCTTATTGGTGGTTGAATTTGGATTTGTATTGTTTGCTTAAAATTTAAAATGTTTTTCAGTATACTGTGGGAGACCACAGATTGCAGGTTAACCTGCCTCATTTAAAAGAAACTGAAAGTCTGAATCTCACCCAACCAATCCCTAATTATTTAAGTGAGACAGATGGGTCAATCCAGTCATTCTTGCCAAGACATTAACTGTGGGAGGCTGGGAGGAAGAAACCACATAAAACATGGAGTGTATCCCAACCAACATCATGGAGAGGAAAACTTCTCCATGTGAGGATATGAAGATCAAAAGAGCCCACCAAGTCAGGTCAACTATCAGTCTTTGTACCTAGAGGCGTGAAAGGTCAAAAAACTACCAGCAAGGCTTGAACAGAATCCTGTGGGAAACCAGAAGCCAATGCTCCAGTTATCAGATATCCTCAGAGTGACTTTTCACAAGCTTACTCTTGACAGTGAAGCCAGATTCAAATGTCACTACTGCTTACCTACATTTGAGGTGAGATTGAGAAAGCCAATTTTGCTTAACCTAGACAAAAAAAAATATAAATACTCAGGAGAAAGGAGAATCTTGTCAATGTGTATAAATACCTGTCAAGAAAGAATAAAGATGACAGAGACAGATAAATCTCAGTGATATCCAGTAAAGGGGATACAGGCACAAAATGAAGCACAAGAAACTCCCCCCAAAACAGGAATTAATTGCAGGGGGAGTTGAATGTCAGAATTGGTTGCCCAGAGTAGTCATGGAGTATCCATTCTTGAAGGTAGTTTAGCCTGACTGTATATGGCACTGAGAGAACTTCTCTAGCTGACACACCTTTGAGCAAGGGATGTGAAAAGACAATTTCCAGAGGTCCCTTCCAGCCTTAGTGATCCTGTGATTCTCTTCCAGAATCCACTGCTGTCCAGCTGTACAGCACCGCTCTTGTGGGTTGATTTTGAGTCATAGTTCCTCTGTCCACTTTCCTCTGCTGTCAGATAGACCATTTTGCTATGACTGAAGGAAATCTGTGTGATAAAAGCAGGAGGCAGGAACACACTGAAAGCAATGAGGCTGGGTAAACAAGGAAAACCTCTTAAAACAGCCTTGTCAGTCAAGAGAGTCTCTTGGAAGGAAGATTCTTATGCTACATTTTGCAGTATGAACTGCTGCAATCATCTCACTGCAATGTCAGAAGTACACAGAAAGGTTTGATACCCCACTTCTACTTGATTTCAGCATGGAAAAAGTAGCAACTTGATGCTTCCCATTATGAGGGCCCTTCTGAGACTCTCATTAGGTAATCATCAGCCTCCAAGAGCAGTTAGAAACCTTGGACAACTCTGGTCCTTCATCTCCCTCTACTTCAGCTGTTTCCCTGTAAAATGGGTAACATTGCTTTTCCTTCCTCAGCAGCTTTAAAAGATGAGCCAACCCTTTGCACTAACCAGAATGGATGTAGCGTCCAGGAAATGTTACATGTAAAAAGCCTTATTTCTCATTCCTTCTTCCTGAGCAAAAGGATGTCTGACTGACTTCACTGGCTGATGACTCAGGAGAAGTTTGTTCATGAGTGCAGAAAGAATTTGCAATGTTTGCTATTAAAAAAACCCCATGAGACCTGAATAATTAATAACTTACCAGTGAAAAATTGGCCCTAATTACCAAAGCAATCCCCAAAAAAAAATGTTAATTGCTTAGCCTATGTTCCTCCCTCAATGGAATGACTATATTGACAAATCTCATATAGCAAGAAAAATCTGGTGGCCACAAGATACACTTGTTACAAATGGATCAATAGCAATTATGAAGTTTTCTTGCATTTCTGAAACTGCTTCAGGCTTCAACCTATCTTAAGACAGTATCATACATTTTTATCAAGGTACATTTTCTTCCTTTTTTGCTTCAGCTGAAGATGATTCGTATTGTGCAGGGGACAAAATAAACATGATGAAAAATTTTAAACTGTTTTAAACAAAGGAAGTCATTATCAAGCATTGGCAAAAGCATTCAGTTAAATTGCACTCGTGATTGAAATTAATTTTCTGAAGCAAATTCTGAAAGAGGTAGAAGCCAACAATCAATAATCCCTTAATGAGGTGCAAGAAAAACATGTGTAGACATGACAGGTTTTGATGGCTAACGAGCTTCAGAGGAAGAACATTGTTCAGAGGAAAATTCTGAAAGGCACAGAAAATTGATTAATTGCCAGACCAAGATATTGAAGGAAAGCATTTGGAAATTCGGCAGCCCTCAGACCTCATGTCATTTACACCTCCTATGCGACGTGTTAACTTTAGAAAACATTATAGCTGGAGGGTGTTGTTTTTCTCCCCCCCTCTCTCCCTAGCCACCAACACAGGATCAATCTGCTTGCTGTGATTTGTTGCCTCAGAAACAAAGTTACCTGGTAAAACTTTCCCATATTGTTTGTTGGGATGAATAACTGAATGCAAGAGAGAGACCATGGGGGATCCTGTTTTCCTTTTGTGTTAATAGCTGCTCTTCTGGATGTAAGACATAACTAGGCTAACAGACATTTTGGTCTTCTGTCACTTGTGCTCACAAGTGTCAGCAACACAACATAAAAGAGCTCACATTTACCAAAAAAAAAAAAAAAAAATAAAAAGAGCATGACCCATTTTCCTGCAGTTAAAAACC